>JAROYE020000041.1:0-523288 GCA_029619315.2 Dynastes maya
AATTCCACAATTAAAATCGTAAAATGGTCGTAATTTAGGCCATGCGTCCGGCGCGGCAGTGAGACGCGGACGAAGAATTATTTATACTTATTTAAATCGTCAATTATTCAATCTCTAGCTATAGGTATAAGGTGCTTACACACGTGGGTCGGTAGGAAGGTAGATAGGCGGGCAGGTCGTTAGGTAGTCAAGTAGCTACTCCAGGGACAATCGAAGTTTTTCCACGACGGCCACAGGATGATCCAAATTAAACACACATAAGTACAATCATTGCTATTATTAATGTTACAAAGTTGATTAAATTAGCAAAGTATTAATATTTTTCACACCGATTAGCACATACAATCGACAGAAACAATTTTCCGAGATAGAGAAATTTTAATACCGTTTAATGTCTGTTCACTCTTCCTCAACTTACCGATCCCAGAAACACCAAGAATATTTGGTCGAGTTCTTAAAACTAAATAACATTGATAATGTCAAAATTGCTGAATACAAAAATTGGTTTCAAATAGACGGAAAGTATTATAAGCAACTGGAAGGTACGGCGATGGATAATCTGCTGTGTGCTTAGAAACAGATATGAAAAAGGACACTGAATATTCTCCTACCTCTGAGTTACGTACAGAATGTATTACTCTAATCTTTTTTCTAGGAAAACATATGTCTATGTATACTAAATGTTTCATAATTAATAGAAGAAATAAATTACTATGCAATTTAATACATAAATTCTTTTTTGAATTAGTAATATATTTTTTTTAATTATACTTAAGTTTCAGAGTTAACTATTACGAACAGACAGCGGCTGCGCACTGATACTAAGTATGTACTTACGAGGACTACATGAGAAGTATCCATGTTTGGAGACAGATGGCGCTTTATGTCAAAATCTGCATTACCGACTCTGAGTACTATTCTTTAATCGACGTTTGTCAAAATTTTGGAGAGATTCATCGAGTAGTGTTGTATTGAGAGCTGTTGAAAGTGAGCAAGCTTATGTATTTGTGGAATCATGGAAAAAGAACAATACTGGTTAGTGATTCTATTTCTTTTTTTGAATAGGAAATCGTGTGTAGAAATCAAAGAGATGTTGGATGCGATTTATAACGACCATGCACTTTCGATGACTACCATCAGATACTGGTTTAATGAAGTTAAGCGTCTTTGATGGGAGAAGCCAGGTCGTCCTATTGAGGTAAGTACGGTATCAAGATATCGTGTTAGCAAACCGTCAGGTGAAGAGTAGAGATTTTGCCAATATGGTAGACATCTCAACTGAATGTGTACAATACATCCTTCTCGAAAAATTTAATATGAAAAAGCTCAAGACGAGATGAGTGCCGCGTCTGCTGACGAGTGATCAAAAACGGAATCGCGTGGATAACTTCAAAGCAATGTTTGGACACGTTTAAGCGCAATACGAGTGAGTTTCTGTGGCGATATATGACTGTAGATGAAACATGGATACATCACTACCCGTAAGTTTTTCGCGGCGAACGTGTACCAAAGAAGGCGAAGGCGAAGACGATTCCATCAGCCTGAAAAGTTATGGTGATGATTTTTGGGATCCGCAAGGCATAATCTTAATTGATTATTTGGAGAAGGGAAGAACAATCACGGGACAGTACTATGATGATTTATTGGACCAATTCGACGCTGAACTAAAGAGAAGGCCCCACGTCGGGAAGAAAAAAATTCTCTATCACCATAATAACGCCCCGCACCATTCATCAGCAATTGCAACAATAAAACTAGTCCAGTTACGGTACGAATTGATGTCCCGTCCATCATATTCGCTAGATTTGGCCCCCAGTGACTTCTTTCTTTTTCCAAATTTGAAAAGATGGCATGGCGGAAACCAGTTCACGTCAAATGAAGAGGTCATTGCCGAAACAAAGGTCTATTTTGCAGAATTCGACAAATCCTATTATTTAGATGGCTTAAAAAAGTTGGAGTTTGTGGCGAGAAATAAATTTACTAAATGCAAAACAATTGCGTTGTCTTCCTTAATACAGGTATTTATCATACCATCCTCGTATAGAATGATCGACGGTAGTCAATCGTTTAAATTACCCGCGAAGGAAGAGCAGCACGTAGTAAGGCGACCATGCACGGGTTCAGTCTATTGCGGCAACGGCAACTGCATCAATGCTGCGCGGCACGGCGACGGCTAATGATAATATCCCATCCATTAAGTTCGTACATCCGTCCACGCACGATATTCATCCACACGCACAAGCGCGCAGATGCACAAATTTCCATTTACGTACATACATCAGAGAGGAGAAGATATTAAACGTTATTTGCAACGACGGCAGCAGCAGCAAGCAGCAGCGGAATCGGCCGCATCGCGGTCACTCCCTTCGCATTATCTTATGATAATTGCAGAACCTATAAACTTCAATTAATGGCCGCAAATATACATAAAGCAGATCAAAGTTTCGCTCGCGTCGTCGTCTGAGTTACGGGGCCGACGTTACGGGGTGCAATTAAGCCCACGGACCAGACTGATGTACGATGACGCTTCGAATCGGGATTTCTACACTCTTGATTCATGTATATATACCTCTACCTACCTACCTATCTAGGTATGTACATACATACATACATATGTACGTACTTACTTACGTATAGGAATGAGCAACGAAGGATCAACGATTGCCTTGTCGCTATTTCTCCCGATCGAAGCTCGATGCTTATAGCTACGTATTGATACGCTCCTTTTCCCTTTTTGTGATCCATCTCCTCCTCTTCCACGTTATAGTAGATCTCTCCCTACTGCTACAATGTTGTTGATAAGGCTTTATTAATAGAAATAAATCGATCCAAGTAAATATAATTTTCTTCTCAATTGCTTAGATGCAGATATATCTATTTCCTTTAAAATTTTACGAGAATAAATTACATACTTGGCCCTATCTAGACATGGTATTAGAACGCCTTCGAAACATACCGGGTGTTGAATATTAAACACTAAACTTTACCAAATTCAAACACCAAAAGCGTATTTTTTTAAATAGAACCATGTATTTTTTCTTATCCACCGTACAGAAAATTTATATCTCTAACGTTTTCCTACAACGGTGCATACGTTTAACATTGAAACTAAAACATATTACCTACAGTTAAACGCGAGTCTTTCATTTGGACCTGACATCAGTGGTTTCCGGTGTTATTATTGTTTGATTGCCGTGACGGCAGTAAAGGAATGACGTTGATGTTGACACTTTTAAACAATTGATTCAAAATTTTAAGCCCAAGTAGCTACTTACAGTTAAAAGACGAGTGTTGCATTTGGTAACTACATCCAAATGATTAATATGGTTTGGTTACCATGACAACAGTAAACACAACTTGACATTAACGATCTTACACTATTGATTCAAAATTTTGAACCTAAGTATAGAAGAAGAGTTATAGTAGTAACGTAATCTGTTTAGCGAAAATGAACAAGGGCTTTTGTTGAAATATTGTTCTTTCAACAAAAGTTCATACAGGCTACACGCAGATAAATGGTTTCTTGCATCAAGAAATATTTTCTTAGGGCAAGAAAATCAAAAAAATCCAAGACATAAAAATGTTTCTTCCAAGTAAATCATTTAGTTTTAAGTTAAGAAAATATGCATATCAAAGGTAGGAATGAAAAAACGGTCCAGATCTCGCAAAGTTCTATTGAGAAATTAGGCAACCAGTTTCGTGTTCAAAAAACACATCATCAGGCCAAGTACAAGGATATCCAATAAGAGAAAAATTACAATAATGGAAAAAAAATCTAAAGTTAATAATTAAAATTAGGGGCAAGTGAATGAGCTAATGACATTTTTTTTATAGGTTACAGTATAATTAAATTATTTCTTTAATAATGTAATCAAATAGGCATTATTTCTAGGTAGTTTAATAATTTGAGTTGCTCAATTTGCACCAACAGCCAGTGGCGGGCGCATAAAAGTTTACGCAAAATAAATGGTCAGAAATAAAATATAATACGTGCTCCAACACTTACCGTCTTAAGAGTCTTCCGTGAAATCACAAAGTGAATAATGTCTGTTAAATATCTGCAACATTAGATATGTTTCCACAGTTGTTTCAGCAAACCGAGTGCGGCGTAAGGAAAAAGTGTATTTATATGCAGAAAACGAACGTTCTACATCTAGTGACGTTATATTTGCGTAATTAAAATAATCTTTGGAACAACTTAACGGTTCTGTTGACGCACCTTCACAAATTTGTCTTAATGTGCCAAAATCACAATCTTTCTCTAAAACACTTCCAAACCTTTCTAGAACACAAACATGTTTTGCGTCTTCTACCGCGCATAGCTGTGCGTGAACATGTTGCACTATTTGCAGAGATTCTACTAACGGCACCGAAGGATTTTGTAATTTTTCTATTGCCTCCACTAGTCCGAAGTAATTGTTCTGAATAGTTTTCAAATACGTTTTAATCTGACTATCTTGAAATTTCAACTGGCTTTCCTTGATAGCCGCAGCTTCCTTTGGATCAAATTGTAAAACCACGTTCTTAATATTCTCAAAATATTTGTGATAATAAAACGCGGGCTGTAACCATGTTCTCCAACGTGTAGGAATAGGTTCTGGTGGCTCAGGGATACGGGGGCACAGTCTGTGAAATTTGCGAAGACGTTTTGGGGATTTGACAAACACTGCTTTTGTATGCGCTATTAAAGCATCTACCTCAGGATAACATTTTCTAATACTATCTGCCACATGACTGAAAGCATGAATTTTACACGTAATATGTAACAGGTTAACGCAATGTTTTTTAAGAGACAGGCCTACAGAAGGCATGTTTGCGGCACCATCACTCATAAACATCAACAGTTGGTTTGTTGAAAGTTCAAACTTTTCCAATGTATTTAACACTAACTTTGAAAGTACTTCGGCATTACATTGTTGTACTCGTCTGGAAGCTAATAGAATTGAAGGCGACGATGTAGTTCCATTGTACGTACCATTACATTAACCACAGAATGTTTTTACGATCTGTTGTTTCGTCCACACATAACCACAGTTTTTTATCTTTCAACTCCGATTTAATTCTTTTTTCAACATGTTCACGAGCAGATGGCACAATTCTTTGTAACGATGCCCGACTTGGTAATTTGCAGTCCGAATATTTATTCCAAAAGAAGACATATGCTTCCTAAATTAAACGGTAGATTACATGCAATAAAGGTAACACATTTAAATTTGTCAGTGTCGTGTGCAATTTTTTTTGCAAGAATGCTGTTTACTATTTACGTGACGTAGACAATCCCTTTTGGACCAACACATTAAAGGGATATTACAAACTACACATAAATTTTAACGCCATCAAAATTTAGGTCAGGCATTTCTGCTATAAATTCTGTAACTTTGTTCAACATTGGTCGTTTTCGCGACGTAGGCAACATTTTTAAAACAAACGTAGAACTACGAAATAGTATATGCATATAAATAATACGCATTTGAAGAATTCTAAGTAAAAAATACTTTATTTTAAGAAAATGAAAGCATTGATTTATGAACAATACGTAAACGCTTTCTGGAATTAAAACTATTTACTATCCTTAAGAAAATATTGTTATAATGGCCATTTACTTATATTAAGAATCGCTTTCTTCGAATTTTCTGCAAGATTTTCTTGAATCAAGTTAACAAACGTCTTAAACAAAGAAATACAATTATTTCATTACAAGTACATATATACTTCTCTTAAGCGGAGAAAGAAACACTAAGAAAATATTTCTTTTGATTTAAAACAGTTATTGTATTGCACAGGAAGTGAAAGAAGACCTCAATAGGGCTGGAATTAAGAACTGGCGAGAAATGACAGGGGACAGATAGCTGTGGAGAACCATAAGCAGAAGGATATAATATTTGGAAAGGGGACTGATCTACCCCGATAAACAGATCTAGAGCTGAAAAGCGGCGTTACCTCTTCATGGGGTGTTTAGCCACCATATATATATATTGTATTGCGGATAATTGAAACAGTAATTGTCTTAAATTAAGGCGGACAGCTTTGATGCAAGTAAACGTTTCTCTGCGTGTAACAATAAATGATGTAAACATAAATGTATCAGCATAAATTTCTAATTCAAACTTCAAATCAAAATAAAAGATCTAAAAAAAACGACCTGCAACACAATTTATTGAAATACACTAGGAATAAACTTAATAGTTTTTATTGCAATTGTTATTACAATAATTAATAACTATTTACTTATTTATCAAACTACAGTGAACAGTCGGAATTCCTTCCCTTCACCGCGATACAATTGCGTAATTGTTTGTAAAAGCTATTCTCCACTTATCTAGCACACTAACTATTGCACTCCAGAATGCCTGGGTTATCCCTAGCTGCATTCATAAATGAAATGTATTAACTCTTGTTTATGTAATTCATTTCGCAAGTACTTACTTAAGGGTTAAGAACAGCAATGTCGGGAAGTTTTGTTTACTGTTATTATAGTAACCAAACAATATAATACCAGAAACCACTTGGTTGCAATGTTCAGATACTCCAAATGCAGGACTCGCGTTTAACTGTGAATATCACTTTTACTTTCAATATTAGGCATATGCATCATTATACGAAAATGTTAGAGATGTAGGGTGATATGGTGCCGTTTAAAAAGAAATTACGTTTTTGGTGTTTGAATTTGGCGAACTTTGGTGTTCAATACTGAACAGCCTGCGTATTTAGAAGACGTCCTGATATCATGACTAGCTTGAGCTAAGTATGCAATTTGATCTCGTAAAAATTTACGGATTTTTGCATTTACATTTAGGCGATTGAAAATAACATTTTAAGTATCTCGAAATCTGCTAGAAATAGACATATGAAACCCATACTACGTTGGTTTATTTTTACTATTATTTACATAGTAGACACAATTCTACAGTTCCAGAAGATTGGGGCACCTGTATGACATATATATGCAATAGAAAATTGCCCCTGTCTCACATACAATTGATAAATGCTACTATTCTAATTCACGTTTCTCAGATCATGTGGTTATTATAGGGTCAGACTATAGAATAGCCTACGAACTCTCTTTTCTCATTGTTTGAAGTCTCAGTGTTCACAGCCCCGCGAGATCACTTTTTATTGACTTCCGCGCTTGACTTCATTAAGTTGGAGTTTTGTGCTCTGGCCTGTCCCAACAGTGACATTAAGGGCTCTCCTGATTCTGACTTTTCGACAATCTTCAGATACCCCTCAAGAAATTCCGGGAATTTGATTTTCGGATCTTACGACTTTTACCCAAGTCATTCTGGCAATTGAATACATAAAATCTTCCATACCCCACTGATCCAGATCAACATATTATCCAATTTTACGACGAAATTCTGGTCCAAGAGAAAAGACCGTATAACCGTTATTAGTCCTAGATCGCTGCCCAAGCCGATAAGCTTGTATACCAACCCATCATGGCTCACCCATTCGAATGTTGAAGAATACGTTCAGTGTTCCACGCCTGGATAACCCTTCAAAAACGTCATTGGTTATCAGTAGAAAATTCATTGATAGTACGGGCTTAAACCCGAACCGGGTGTCAGGAATGATGTTTGTTACTAGGTACCTCAGCCACATTGCATAGGCCGGAAAGAGGGCTAATCTGTCTAAAGCTCCGCGAGAGACCTAGATTCCTTCTCGGTTTGGGTATAATGACGGTGACAAAATCTTCCACACTTTGAGAAAATATCGCAGCTTAAAAATTGGGTTGACAATATGCCCAAGACAGACAATGCAGTTTTTCAGCATGACATGCTTATGATCGCTTCGCTAACAACTCCATCCAAACCACGGCAGGTCGCCCTCAGAAAGTGTTTGCAGGAACTCAGTTAACTTCCTGAACTATGTGATCTGTACCGGGAACATCCACACAACGCGCCGCATTTTGCAACGTCTCAGCAAAAAGATCTATTTTCTCGGCATCGCCATATGCTGCTTTGCAGCGGTTTTATAGAATCCCCATACTCTCTCTCTTCGTAATTTCAACAAATCTCCATAGAAAGCCATATTCGGTGATGAGTGGCGAAATCTTAGAGGACCATTAATGAGATCTAAACTCTTAAAATGCACTTCTGGTCTGTTTAATTAAGAGATACGCCGCAGCCCTATCGGCTGGTAATAGCGTCTGTTGTAGTCAGGGGAGTCACTTTCCAGATGTATACAACTTAAAGAAATTGACCGATCCGACTGGAAAATTCCGAAAGTACCACCTCCAAATCGTGGATAGATCATGTCAAATGTGAATCTGCTATATGTTACAACATCCCTATCGCTGTGCCAAACACTAGTGATTACAATTGTTGGATAAAAACATATACCTCTTATTTTCTCTCAATTCCTTAACTTGTGTTTAATATGCATGGACAATTATATGTAAGTAAATATATGTACACACTTATTTACTTGTGTACGGCGCGGCCGATTTGCTGTTAGCTACCTTCTTCCCGCTCTTTGCACAACAATATTTACATGTATTATTTATAGGAACATATAGGAATCGTCCGAATAAATAATAATTATCTCAATCTACCTACCTACCTACCTACCTACCTGTTTAGTTATTCTTAATCGCGAACGACCAAATTTATAAGAATAATGCTACCTTTTTCGGTGGAACGACCGCCGTGCCAGACGAAAAAATCAACGTTTTTTTAATCGGAGTGCCCGTTCTCTCTCGTTGGCGCGAGATTGATCGTAAATCGCATCCTCATTATTAAACATCGGAAACTGTTGATTAGTATTCACTCATACATACATACAGATATACCTATGTAATACGTGCTTATGTACTACATGCGTATTTACAAAAGGCACATAATATGTACATAATACAAGTTCGCATTATATGTTAGGGAAAATATATACACAGAGCGTCTGGTTTTCGATGTTTCTGTGGGGCATTTCGGAATCTATAACAAATATCAAAAATCTCAAAGGTGCCCCACACTCTTTTCCAATAATAAACTGATTTAGGCGGCGAGGGTTTAAAAAAGATATTTAACAACAATCAAGAGAACAAAAAAGAAACCAATACCTTGATTCCATATATACTTGGGATAATATACAAAAAGGAATATGGGAAGTAATCAAAAAAAAAACCGCAAGTTGAAAAGCTTCAAACAAATACCAAATTCAAATGATCTGAACCAATACTCCTGTACTATTCTGGATGAGTTCCCCCTAGCAATCTTATCACCCTATCAAATATTACAAACAACACTCAATCTTTTTTTTCTGGCACCAGTAACATCTGATGAAACAAAAGCCATAATTCAAAGAATTAAATCGAAATATGCGCTGGATGTTTATGGAATGAGTACGAAGATGCTGAAAAAATGTTCAGATTATCGACTCGAACCTCTTACAGACCTATTAAACACGTGACTTGAACAAGCATCTGTACCTAACAACATGAAAACATCCAAAGTTGTACCCATATATGTATATATCCGGTGATCCCAAAAATCCCCGCAACCATAGACTTATTTCGGTCTTACCAGTACATTCAAAACTCCTCGAGGCTGCTCTCCTGTCACGTCTTGCATCCTTCTTACAAAAAAACAGCATACTTGCCTACAACCAATTTGGTTTTCGCACGGGCCGATCTACAATAGATGCTGTTATGGCAGTTTTAAACTTTGATTGGGACTCCCTAGAAGACGCTATGATGCTGATGTGCGATCTGTCCAAGGCGTTCAATTACGTACAGTCTTCTTCAAAAAAATAGAACTGTATGGAATATCTCTCAATTGCTATATTCCTATTTTGAAAACCGCGAATAGATGGTATGTATATCTGAATGGGGTATCAAGCGAATTGAAGAACATCAAACTTGGAGTGACCCAGAGATCGGGTTTGGGTACCCTGGAACTTTCTCGCTTCGTCAACAACCTCCTACAGCGGATCAGGTGGTACAGTATGCTGATGACACCACACTACTGTGCAGACGCTTAAATGATCAACAACTGGAAGCAAAAGGTCGTGAGATGTTATCGGAAGCCACCGTATGATTTGCGTCGAACAAACTTCTGCCTAATGAAAAAAAAACCGTTCAATTCGTTTTTACATCTAAGCGAAGTAGGATACCTACGGGCACCCAATGAGCAAAACTACTAGGAATATTTTTGGACGCCAGATTAACCTGGAGAGCTAAAATTGATGCTCTCTCTAAAAAGCTTTCCTGTGCACTGCATGCCATTCGGAGAATTCGCATTGTTACTAATAAAGAAACAGCAGTAGTAACATATCGTGCACATTTTCACCCTAAATGAGTTACAGCATTCAATTATATTTTTGTTCTACAGAAGAGTCTTGCGCGCAATCGGGCAAGTAACACAAACAACAAACACCCTGACAACTATTTATTAAAAAATCAAAATAATGTCTTCTCCATTGGCACACATGTATAAACAGCTGGGTTACGCAAGACTACAACGTTTACCCCTAAATAGAAAAGGAGAGGGTATGTCTCTCCAACTCCGATCAAAACAACAGGTATTGCTCCCGTACCATAGACTGGCGACAACTGCAACGAAAACCACACATCTGGAACTGTTAAACAACCTTCCTGAGGGGTTATTCTGTAAGAATCGAGGTATTTTCGACAGTCTCGCATGCGCTGTCATGTCGCTTATGCACTGTCGCTCTAAAACAAAATTTGTGACATCAACCTGACATTTTATGAAATAGTGTTGTTGTGGTGTTTATGTTGTTTTATCGGGCGCAGTCGGGTGTTGATAACCTTGAGTATAATATACGCAAATGACCCAAACACGATTGGACACGAAACAGCAAAACCGATATCACTTTTCTAAAGCAATACCTTGGAACGTGTCGAAAATAATTGCAGCACAAGTGATGCAATACCATTAACGTGTGCACTGTTACAAAATAATTGAATTATTCTATTATTTTGTTACTATTGAAGTACTATTGAAAATTTGACGTTTCGACACGACACTGTAAAACACCCTCGACCCTTACAGATGCTTCGTGGATTAAAAAGGCGTTCCCAAAATTCAAAACACATATAAAGATATATTTTTTTAGAAAACTGCCTCTATACAGTGACCAATCAAGTCAATCAGAGACAATTGAAATAATCCTACCGTCAACACGCGCATGCAAATTTTTCTCACAGTACAAATACATACACATACAAACACGCACACCCATACAAACACGTCGCTAATATGATCAAAATTATAGGAATTTAAAGAAAGGAGAGGAGAACATTTCCGTTAAGGAATGACTTTTATTAATAATTTCTTGAACAATTTTCGATGCTGAATCCAAATTCAATCGCAAAATTGCTTTAGCACGTCAGGACTATGAGATATTCTAACCTCAAAGTGCCAAAAAGACCGTTTACAGTGATATTTGAGGTTATTTTATAAGAACAGCTAATTTTTTACTCATTTATGCTTACACTATCATTTAAGGGGATTCCGGTTCGTCTGTTCAAAAAAATCGAGAGCGCTCCAGCGGCAGGTAGCAAAAAGGACTCGCATCGAACAAAAGGAACGACATTTGCGGGAGAACGAATTGCACGAATCGGAGGAGGGTATCCTTTATGCACCGGGCTTGGGAGATGAATAAAATATTGTAAAACTTTTGCGTGGCGACGTTGTAAAACTTTAAATTAAATTTTCTCAAAACTATGTTTTCGAAATTGGCTGGCATGATTGCGTCCAAACTAACGATCCGATTCGGATGAAATTTTGCAGGATGATAGCCAACCGATTTCTCCTGGGTCTGAAATTCACAAATTACACTTTTTCAACAATTAAATATTTTTTAAGGCCCTTCGAAAACGAAAAAAAGGAAAATTTCAAACTTTCAACTTTGGACGCCCGCCATTTTGTTTAGACATTTTCTTTCTGCACATTTCGGAATTTCAGACCCAGAAGAAATTTATTGGCTATCATCCTGCAAAATTTGGTCAAAATCGGATCATTCGTTCAGTCGGAATCATATCAGCCAATTTGCAATGCATTTTCTGCAGTGCTATGTTTACCATCATGTATTTTGTAAATAAACGAACTTTGGATTAAAAAGAAATACTGGAAGAGAGTTTATTTATAGGTTAATAAACCCTCGCAAACCGCATCCCGAAATTCGCAATAGTTTGCCGTAAAAAAATTCGCGAAGTTTCCTTCATTTTGACGCTCGCGAACCGGAATCCCCCCTTAATACTACACTTTCCCTCCAAAATCCATTTTCGTTTGCTGCTAGGTATAATTCGTACACAAACATATAAAAGAACTACTGCGGTCCAATAGTGGTGCCTATAGATAGTGTACCTAACGTCCGCCCATCTCTGATCGGTATTTTATGTGCGGCTGTCGTATGTATGTATGTACATACATATACATATGCATGCATGACTGTATATATCAAAGCTCAATCAAAATCCGTAATTTAAATACTAACCGCATTTTTAATGAAACATCGATTCACCTCTGGCCGCAAAAACGCATTAAAATGAAACGAATGTAAATGAAAATTTAGCTTCGAAACCACGAAACGGACAACAAAGTATGTTTAAATTAAAATTTACCTTCGCATGTGCGCTCTCAAATAACGACTACCGTCGCTGATGCCGCTGCAGCAAAATTGTAACGGCAACAACCGCGACCCTACAACCACCATATCACATGCAAACGTACACGAACACATGCTGAAATACATGTGTGTACACCAAACACCCTATTCTGCGCTTACCTGTATGCTATAGTTATTCGTTCTACCGACAGATGACTACAATTTAGCCGATGCATGCGAAAAAATAAATGACAAATGAAAAAATGAAACTAACAATACCAACATGTATGTCAAAACGTTTTACCGATTATTTTTCTTCTTTTCAATTAAGCATTCGATTAACCTGAGCAAATTAAATGCAGAAAGATAGGCTAGCTCTGACATAACAAAATTGCAACACAGTACTAAATTATCTAAAAACAAAATAAGAAAACATCCCCTTCGTGTGAGAACTAATGTGTACTTTAAATTTAGGAACTTCCTTAAGATGCTTTGCTGAAACTTTTGTTAGATAATGACAGTTACACAACTTTTTGTAAAACAATAACGATTTTAACCCAGGTATTGGCAAAACCTCTTTGTTCAATGTTCAGTAGTTCACGAATCAATACAATTAACAAACAACTTTCGCAAATACCCTTTTTAAATTCGCTCCCGATTTTAAATAAATCGTGTAAACGTAATTTCTACTTTCATCTGCTACTGGCAATATTATAGATTCAACATTAATATAAAATCAAATATTAATGGTATGTAGTGGCTAATTCCATAGATTTTACATTCATCTTTAAAGTTGACAAAATGCCCACTTAATTTAATGAAGTACAGTAGGAACAAAATATTTGACAAATTGACGAAACTTTTTTTAATGTGTAATGACAATGTTATTACAATGATATTGAATACACTAGACTCCCGATAGTTCGAATTGAATGGTACAAATTACGGAACACTTGAAGTATACGGAAGATAAGAAAATATGATAATAGTAATTTATTTTATATAGTAACCTAAACAAAAAAAAAAAACATAATTTAGTCCTTTTTCATGTAAAAAAATCGTCAAAACCTATTTGCTTTCAGTTCATTTTCATTTCTAATCGCCGTAAATACATTAAAACGCTAACTACGTGACGGTTTGCGTATTCTAGGAAAAACGTTTCGTTGTGGTAATTTGCGCGGAACCTCGAAGCGACTCGAACCATCGGGACTCTGCTGTACGATAAAAGAAATAAAATACTGTCTTATCATAATAACTAACCTGGGCAAATACGCGGTAACAGCCAGAGGCGTGGCGAGCGCATAAAACTTTACACATAAAATAGAAGGTAAGAAATAAATTATAAAACGTGCTGAAGCACTTACCGTTTTAAAAGTCTTCCGTGAAATCACAAACTGGGTAACATCTGTTAAATATTTGAATCATTAGATATGTTTCCACAGCCTGTTTCAGTCAAGTGAGTACGACGTGCGGAATAAATGTTTTTAATGCCGAAAACGACCGTTTGACATCTAGCGATGTTATATTTGCATATTTAAAATAATCTTTGAAACAACTTAATACATCTTCACACGCACCTTCACAAATCTGTCTTAATATAAGAAAATCGGAGTATTTCTCTAAAACACTTTCAAATTTTCGTATTACACACCAATTTGTTTCGCCTTCTACAGCGCATAACTGCGCGTGAACATCATTCACAATTTGAATAGAATCCACTAGCGACATCGAAACATTTTGTAATTTTTCTATTCCCTCCGCTAGTCCGAAATAATGGTTGTAGTTGTAGTTTTTAAATCTCTTTTAACCTGACTATCTTGAAATATTTCCTGGCTTTTCTTGATTGCTGCAGCTTCTGCCGGTTTTTTTTTTTTGCACCCAGTCGGTGTCGCTTATATAGCAATCTAGTTAACAACTAATGAGGTATTTATTTTTAACTTAAGTTACTACGGTTCTTAAACTAAGTACTTATCCTACGATAGTCACTCAGGTTCTGGTATAGTGGAGTCACTTTGTTCTTATGTTCTTTTAAGGTCATTATCACTACACTAGTTCAAATGGTTTTGTTCGCTTCAATCTTCTAACCAAGCCATCAGTGTCCAGGAGCTGGAGGGCCTCAACGTTGACATGCTGATGAAGTCGTTGTTCATGTTTTTGAGCAAATTGCTTGATTACATTGTCGACAGTCTCTACTTTTAAGTCCTCATGTAGACGTCATTACGTACGTACCATGGGGCATTGACGATGCCCCGGAGTACTTTAATCTGAAAGCGTTGCATGATGTTTCTATTGCTTTGGCTGGTACAACCCCAGAGTTGGATACCATAAGTCCATACTGGTTTAAGGACTTGTTCGTAAAGCAAGAGCTTATTATATACTGAAAGAGCAGAGCAACGTCCCATTAACCAATAGATTTTTCTGTACTTCAGCTTCAGCTCTTCTTGTTTTCTCTTTACATGTGGCTTCCACCTAAGTTTGGCGTCTAGAGTCATGCCGAGATATTTGGCTGTGTTCTCATAGGGAACAACTTGTTGGTGTATATAGACTGGCCTGTACACGATTTTCTTGTTAGTGAAGTTAATATGTACTGATTTGGTTTCATTTAATTTGATTCGCCATTTCGTTGTCCAGCGTTGAATTTGGGAAATAGCCGTTTGCAGTTTATTTGTTGATTCTATATTATCCTTGCCTAGAGCCAGTATTGCGGTGTCATCGGCAAATGTGGCAATAGTATTTTGTTCGAGTGTTGGCATATCACTAGTGTACAGAAGGTAAAGGACAGGCCCTAGTACACTACCCTGTGGCACGCCGGCTTGTATTTTCTTCAGTTCTGAAAAGGCATCTTCTTGTTTAATCCTAAAATATCTGTCAGATATGTATGATTGGAGTATTTTTGTGTATTGGTCAGGGAGGAGTCTTTTAAGCTTGTAATTCATCCTTCGTGACAAACTTTGTCAAACGCTTGAGCAACGTCCAGAAATATTGCCGAACAAATTTTTTTTTCTTCTAATACTCCTTCAATTATATTAGTTGTTCGGTGCACCTGGTCCATTGTGGAGTGTTTATTTCTAAATCCGAATTGATGATCCAGGAAAAGGTTTTTCCTTTTGATAATAGGTTTAATTCTTCTAAGAAGAAGTTTTTCAAAGAGCTTAGACATAACCGGGAGTAGCGATATTGGCCGGTATGAGGATGATTCATGGGGTGATTTACCTGGTTTAGGTATCATAATCACTTCAGCCACCTTCCACATTTGAGGGACGTATTTCAAACGTAAAGCTGCATCTATCAATTTTGTTAGTTTCACCAAAGCTTTTCTTAGTAGTTCCTTTAGGATTTGTCCAGTGATTAAATCAAATCCAGGCGCTTTTTTTGGGTTGATGTTGTCCTTGATTTCCTTTTTCACTTCATTTGGTGAAGTTAAAGGAATTTCTTCTGTTTCTTGGTGTTCAATGTCAGCCAGGATTTAATTATTTTGCTCCTCATTTGATTGGAAAATACTCTCTAGATGTTCTGCAAACCTTGCAGCTTTTTCCTCATTATTTCTAGCCCAGCCACCATCCGTTTTTCTGATGGGTGGAATCTGCATGATAGGTCTTTTCAGATTTTTCGTAGTCTTCCAAAGAGAATATTCCGTACTGGAATCATTGGTTAATTCTTTCAGGAATTCATTTATAGAGTCATTTTTAAGCTGCTTGATTTGCTCTTTTAGTAGTGTGGTGAGGTTATTTAATATGGTTTTATTTCGAGGTGATCTGGTTTGCTGCCATTTTTTTTCTTGCTTTACGTTTTTCGGCAATTAGCTCAAGAATTTCTTTGGGATAGTTGTTTCCCTTAAGTCTCTTTTTTACTTCAGGCGTATTTTCCCAAGCTGAGTGTTGTATATCATTTACAAGTTTTTCTACCTCCATGTCCAGTTGTTGCTCAGTCTGTAGAGGTATCATCAGATTAATACTTTTTTGTAGCGTTATTTTGAAGCTCTTCCAATCTGTATTTTTATTGACTAACACAGGATTGTAAGGCTTTTGAATAATATTTTCACTTAGCGTCAGTATGATTGGAGAGTGATCCGTACTTAAATACACACTATCTTCAATTTGAAGGTAGTTGCAAGATATATTTTTGATAATATAAAAATCTATTAAATCCGGTGTTTTGTTTGGGTCTGTGGGCCAATAAGTTGGTTTACCTGTTGAAAGGGCTTCACATTTATTTTCATTTATTGCCTTTAATAATTCCTTTCCTTTGGTTGTTATGAGCCTTGAGCCCTAATGGGTGTGTTTTGCGTTAAAATCACCATGAATAATAAATCGGTTTCCAACAGTTTTAAAAAGTTCAGTATATCTTTCTGCTTTGATATTATGTTTTGGCGGGCTGTACAAGCTAGCTACTGTGATATTAAATTTTTTGGTTTTAATATTCACCGCCGTTGCTTGGATATCTTCACTTTCAAATTTTGTCTCTTCATTGTGACAGATGTTTTCTTTCACAATTACTGCACTTTCACCCCTAGCTGCATTTTCAGGATGAAACGTGTGATAGGTTTTGTATCCTTTAAATTTGACAAAGGATTGTTTTGTAAAATGCGTTTCTGATATTAGACACACATCAATTTTATTGATGTCTGGGAGTGCTTGAAGTTCTTGTTGGTGATTAAGCAGCCCATTTGCATTCCAAGATATTATTTTTAGTGTATTCGCCATTTTTATTATATTGCGGATTTGGGGCAGTTTTGTCGACGCTACCCCCAAGATTTCTGACTTTCTCGTCCACAGCTGAGAAGGCACCTTCCAGACTGGTCATTTTCGTTAAGATAAGTTGTAGGGTCTTGTTAATGTCGTCTTCTTTTATATTGGTTGATTTTTGTTTACCAGAGCTAGATGCAACAACCGTAGCATATGTTGGTTTATTAACTAAATTAATTTCCTTGTGCTCATTTTGCACAGTAGCAGGTTCCTTTTCACCAATTACTTGGGCTAACTTTTTTTTGTTGATATTTTCATTTGTTATTTTTTGCAGTTCCTTGGCTACCATGCAGCCCCTGTAATTGGCCCCATGTTCTTCACCGCAGTTTACACAGTTAGGCTTTTGTTCTTTAGTTTTCTGACAACTAGCAGTCAGATGTTTACCTGTGCATTTAATACATCTAGGTTCCTTGGCCCAGTACTTTTGTGTGTGACCAAATGCCTGACATTTCTTGTCATTATGTGCATAATCTTATAGATTTTGTTGGTGTCCTCGCTGTTGTCAAAAATAAGCGTGAACATATTTAAAGGAACTTTCTTCTTCCAGGACATTTTATTTACTGCCTCAATGATTCTGAATCCCTTATTTTTCAAGTAGCCCAAGATATTGTTTAGGCGACATGAATGATGTAGGTTTTTCACCATAACCCGTATTGGCCGGGTTTGTTTGTTTTCAAAAGTATGGTACTTGAAATTACATTTATTCAGGAAATTGATTATATTTCTATAACTGTCCGAATCCGTGCTATTAATTTTTGCTGTAGTGTCGTTAGTAAATTTTACCTGGAACTTTTCTTCGTGGACAAGCTTAACGAGCTGTTTATAGAGCGCTTCATATGTTTCAACATTCTCTACAATAATTGGAGGTGGTGTTCGTTCTTTCTTAAGTTTTTGTGCAGATTGGGCTGCATTTTCTTGACGTTTGGTAGGGGATGGCGTGGTATTCATTTTTATTTTTTTAGTATTATGTTTTACCCTTATCCATTCTGTTCCTTTAGCTAGTTTTTCCTCATCGGTATGATATTCCATTCCCGTTTCCTTAGCTAGTTCTTCCTCATCAGTATGATATTCAGTAGTTTCAGTACCATTAGTAGTAGATTGAGATGGAGTGCTTGGTTTTTCAATCGTACATGGAGCTACTGTTCTTGATTGGGTGTGAACCATATTCTTTTTTTAATTCATCTGTTTTTGCAAAGTACTGATCATCTGTTTCATTTGTGAATTTTCGTTCGTTACTTTTTGCCATTCATTAAATAATGCCTGTTCATTTTGAGACCTGTTATAATTCTCTTGAAACAATACATTATTCTGTTGTAAGAGCATAAGCTCGTTAGCTGTGTTAGGCAGTATGTTTTGATTCGTCTTTCCGAGTCACCGCACGCGCTAAGCGGCGGTAATTTTTTTTTAACTTTCACTCGATACTGAGTTCGTTCAATACGTTTTTACGTTACGAATTTTAAACGAATGCGTTCCCGCACTAGGTACACATTTGGCGCACAGGTACTTCTTTCAGACCCTTTTGGGACTGTATTTATGGCACTTGACCGTTCGAGGTTCGGACCGGACGTCTTAACACTCCGAAAGTCAAACGACAACTTCTGCCGGATTGAATTTTAAAAACTACCTTCTTTACTTGATCAAAATATTTGTTGGAGTAAAACGCAGCCTACAACCATGTTCTCCAACGTGTAACAATCGGCTGTGGTGGTAAATCAGGACACAGTTCGTGAAATAGTCGGGTACGTTTCGGGAACTTTAGAAATACTGCCTTAGTACTAGCAATCAATGCATTTACTACTACTAATGGAAAACATGTAGGAATCGTGTGTGCCGCAAGATTTAGAGTATGGATTTTACACGTTACATGTAAGAAGTTACCACTGTGTTCTTTAAGAGATCGGCCCAAAGAACGCATGTTTGCGGCACCATCACTCATAAACATCAAAAGTTGCTTAGTTGAAGCTTCAAATTTGTTCAATGAGTTCAACACCACCTTTAAAATCTCATCGGCAGTACAATTTATAACTCTTTTGGAAGAAAGTAAGAAGGAGGATGACGGTCGATGTGGTTCCATTGTACGTACCATTACATTAATCACAGAATGTTTTTGACGATCTGTTGTTTCGTCCACACACAACCACAGTTTTTTATCTTTCAATTCCGTTTTAGAACTACTCGCATACAGCATCGATTTAGTACTGACGCTGTGAACGCATGAAATAAATAATCGCCGACTCCGCACCACAATCTACTACACTGACTGTTGCCGCTGTTTGCCCAAACTAGTCATAACGGCCATTGTGTCATAACTTATGACACAAAACAATAGGATAGTAAATAGTTTTCTTAATTCCAGAAAGCGTTTAGGTAAGATAAAGCATTTATTTACTTAGAACTCTTGAAGTGATATTATGTACATCCAGATTAGTTGCACTTACCTTGTTTAAAACTGTATGACATATCCGTACACAACGGAGAAAATTGTTCTCATTGCTCCTGATTTCACAATTGCTAAGGTAGTTCAAACAAAAGTGAACTTAATGTAGAAGTACATATGAAAAAGTTCCTAGAAACAATAACCAAGACAATGCTAATAAATAGCTCATCGTATTGATGGAATCACTACCGGCAAAAACAATGTGAGAAGAAAAAAGCACTGACGCTTTTTGCTCCTGCCCACATTGTACATCTCTCAATTTATGCCACTAATCTTACAAAAACAGCACTGAAATATTTCCTGGCGCCACCTACTTCAAGAGATATAATCATGCCGTCCTAGGTAGTAACGATAGAAACCGGAATACAAATGCCTTACTCACCCATACAATGATATAACCTTTAACGTACAACGTTTCGTAAACATTTTCAAAAGATACCGGTTAATGTAATATTTTTTCTTTTTATTACTATTTACCACGTGTACTAATTTAACTATAGTTTTTTTTAATATATAACAAATAATAATAAAAAAGGGATAAATAAACTTAAATATTAACTCATTAATTATTAAACTACATAAAAATAATCCCCATTTAATTACATTATTAAAGAAATAATTTAATTATACTGTAACATATAAAAAAAACTTTTTCATTAGTTCATTCGCTTGGTCCTAATTTTAATTATTAGCTTTAGGTTTTTTTTTTCATTGTATTTTTCTTTTATTGGATATCCTTGTAGCTGACCTGATGTGTTTTTTTTAAACACGAAACCGGTCGCCTAATTTCTCAACAGAACTTTGTGAGATCTGGACCATTTTTTCATTCCCACTTTTAATTAAACGGGTACTCTAAAACTGTGGCACTGGAACACTGAAACAGTTCACTAAAACCCTTACCACCTTGTGGTAAGGGTAAGGGAACTGTTTCAGCCCACTTTTAATATGAATATTTTACTTGGAAAAAATATTTTTCTGTCTTGGATTTTCTTGGTTTTCTAACCCTAAGAAAATATTTATTTAATCCAAATAAAATTTCAAGAAAATTATTTTCTTACATTATACATTTTTATTGTTTTGCTCTTCTTCTTCTTCTCTGTTTCTCCTTGTGCTCAAACAGGGTGTCGGAGCATTTTTATAGTCTTGAAATAAAAATATTTTCTTGAATAGAGACTAATTTTTGCGATAAAATCTATTTTCTTGATGCAAGAAACCATTTCTCTGCGTGTATTGAGCTAACTCGCTTTTATTACGGTTGTTGCTTGTCCAATAAATCTTTCTTGTATAATGAAATCGCAAATGAAAGATTTTATTTATTTAAGTTTTGAGAAACTTACGATAAAATTCAAATCTGTGAACAATGTCTGAAAATCACATTTCAGGCATTGTTCACAGATGAAGTTCGGCACGAATTGAGGAATGACAGCGTCAAGAACACATTTTTTAGATTATATTACGCGGTGCCTACAAATCTACATAACACAATCTACATTTGTTGACAAAACCATCAACTTATATCGTTCATGAAATTTAAGAATTTAGTGAATTGTTGTTTTTGCTGCTAAATCTTGCCAATTTTTGGGCTTTACTTTCAACTTTATTGTTTTCGGCGGAAACGAGTTACATTGCTATCAAATTAATTTATTGAATTTAATAATACAATAAAATGAGACCAAATATGATAATAATTCTTATACACATTTAAGACCAGTTCTAAAGTATGTATTTAATACTTTTATTATACTTAATATATTGTCAAAAATTGTTATTGTGTTAAACAGCCTTCACATAAAAGAACAAAATGCGTTTCATCCCAAAATTTTACTTTATAAATCATTGCATTTCATAAAAAAATGTTTGTGTCGCATTATGAATTTTTGCGTTTCATGTTGTAAATAGGAACAAAATATAAAAACTCTATACACGTTAGTGTTTTTTTAACTCGGGCACAACTTAAGTTGAATAACTATCTTATTCCCGAAACCTCGAACATAAATTGCTCATGAAATTTAAAAACTCTTTTGGTAAACATCAAAAGGAGTCTCCGCTGAAAAAAAATTACTCATAAACAATTGGTAAATAGACCGTGTTTTTTCCCCTTTAAGGTTTCTAAGTATCTGAATGGAATCTAACGAATTTTTCTTTAGTTTGGCATTACTAAGGTAATAAGGTTTGTTTCTGCAGCGATTTAAAATCGTTTGAAATCGTTAGAGCATGCGCATTACAAAAATAGTGTTCGTGCAGTTAAAACGCCAAACTCTGACTACTAGTTTGACGTAATTTGGTGTTCGTGCAGATCTAATTAATTTCTAACCGTTTGCTGATAGTTGCTCCAGTTTGAAGATTATCGTCCAGTGATGCATCAGACGCCTGCGCATTGTTAGATTGTGAAGTGAAAAGTTGTTATAGGTTTTTTTTGTATATGTTCACACTTCACGCGTGTTTTATTCATGTCTGTGGTGTTGTTAGGATTTAACAGTTCCTTTAAGGTTGTAATAAATTTGTAATTCTGTCTAACATTTCGCGTTTATTTCTATTTTCGCTTACCTCTTTTTGTAATACTTGAATGAAAGATAAATCTATTGTTTTCATCTGCATATTTGAGTATATTTTCTCTCTTATGTTTATTAAATGCGCTTGTAACTTACACATCGCCGGATAATTGTAAAAAAAGCGTTCGTGCAGTTAAATTGTTAAATCAGTTTTAGTTTGCGCATGCGTAGATTAATCCAAATGCAAACTTTGCAAGTGCATAGCAATTAAATGTAACAATAAACAAAATAATGAAAATTTTTCTGAAACACGTGATGACTCTGAGGATTCAACAACTTTATCGCGAAAAGTACGAAAACTTTACTATGGATAATTTTCGAAAAAGGTACCAATAGCGCTTAAGCTCCCAATTATGTCACCAGCAGCCGCCACTGAGAAGTACTATCACACCATTAAATTTAGATATTGTATTCGTAGAAGAATGTTTTGTTTTGTTCTTCATTAAATGTACTTAATGTATATTTATTTTTGTAGTAATATCTTTTAATATGTTAAGTGGAATTAAAATACCCAGACAGGTTTTCTTTCCTTTAAAAGTAACCTTCGATATTGCTTTCACCAATGTCTTTACTGTAATGCAATCCCATCTAGCAAGCAGGTGGTCAAATCTAGTACACAAGTAATAAAATTTAGTATGCTGGTCTCAAATCTGGTATGTTCAAAACCAAAAGTTGGTATGAACACATTCCTGTTGCTGGCAACACTGATTATAACATCTTATAGATTTAACAGAAACAACAAACTGTTGTGTCCACACGTTATATCCAATCATGGAATCGAATAAGCAAAAAAAAAATTTTTAAATAAATTGTTATATTTATATTTGACCCAAACGAAACGTCCAACGTGTAGGAAAACTCAGTATTTATTCAGTCGTCTATTATAATTGCAGAAGCTTTCCGTTTCTTTTTATTAATAGTGGATGGTTCGTTTTTTACGCTAACAGATGGGGATTCTTTTTCTAGAAACTCTCTCTAAAACCGTAAATTATTAGCGAAAGACCAATCAACACCAGTAGATATTTTTACCAATGAAGTATTTCTCCGACACAGCAATTTAACATCTTCAGATGTAATGGTGGACCTTTTGGCATGTCTAGATATGTATGTATAAAGATCTAAATATCTCTTTTGTATATACCAATATTATACATACTTAGAAAAAGCCTCCAAATCAGCACCATATAGTAGAATTTTTTTCCAAACCATTTCGGCAATTAGATCACTAGCACTTTGATCCAATTCAACCTCAAACTCTTTGCCAATATCTTTACAAATTTCTCTCACATCAAAACATACTCCGGACTTCAATTTCTAAAAAATACAATTCAAAAAAAATAGCACACATTAATAGAGGTAAACAAGAAAGCAAACCTTTTCCGCCTGCATCCTATTGACAAAACACCAACTATTTATAGTTAATTATTTCACCCCATACAGATTTGCCACTTTTAATCGTTGAACTTGTATCACTAAACCTATATTATATTTGTTTTTCTGTTGGATTATAAATTATAACCATATCACTCAAATCCTCAATCTAAATATTAGATATCTGTAATAAGTAGTTTCCATAATGCTTAGCGAAGTGTTAATTACAGATGCCGTCATTTAGATGACGCTGCAGTGTTATTTCTCCAATTTACAAATTATTAAAATCTAGATAAAATCCTGTACGAATTATTAAAATCTTGATCAAATCCTGAATTTCTACCAGAATTACCATAGCTGTGGTTTATGAAGTTTGAGTTGTGTAAAATTAGGGTGATGTTCTATGACGCCATCTATATTTTTCAATCTGAAACTGAGGAAAAGTTGCGAAAAAGAAAACTGCAATCACTTGTTAAATTCAGTTCAGGATTTATTCTTTAATACTTATTTCCAAGTGAATCGGTTTTATTAATTCTCCTAAATTTACCTATTTTGACAATACAATGAAAATACATATTGTGTGATATAGGGGGGAAATTGCGTCGAACCTTAACAATACTTAACAAAATGCCTGACTGGGAACTGTAAGGTTGTCTCAGTTTGCGCAATTACGTCATTAGTAGTAGAATATAGAAGATATGAGAGTTAATAATTTAAACGTTGTTACGAAGATAATTACTACCAATGACGTCAACTTTCGGTCAAGTATCGCAAGATAGGAACTTAGATTAGGGATGGGTCGGTATTTTACTAACGATATTTTGGGCAGTATTTTCTTGTCGCAACGTGTCGCGCTCCGGAATACCGAAATAACTCTTTGCTTTGGAACGATGGGCTGTCGCGCGACACAGGAAAGGTAGTGGTCTACATTCGCGACGTTCCTGTGGAACGGTAGCGTCACTGAAACGATAAACATTTCAATCATTACTTTGGAACGATGCGCTGTAGCACGACAGGAGCGAAGAAAAATGGACTATACTCGGGAACGTCGCGATTTACATTCGTGACGTTCCTGGTCCCGTCTCATATTACCGATTGATGCGTGCATATTATTCAAATGGTATATGTTATAAGCAGGGTATTTGTTAATTGTGGCAGCGTTAAATAAATATGTAAAATATATTTATTAACTAAATATGAATTCTAATAATTTTATTAAAATACAATTAATTTTTTTTTTTAATAAAGAAAACTAAATCTAAAAGTAGCTATAACGTAAAGAAATTAAACAATTTCTTTGTTGTAATTTAAAAATAATAGTCGCTTTACCATAGCTGAACTTCTGCTTCTTCTATGTGATAAAATTTTACCAGTTTTTATAAAAATACCCATTATATGGTAGTTCTTAAATTACAGTGTGACTGATATATAAAGAGATCAACCAGAGTAATAGGCAACCATTTCATATCGATTGTATTATATCGTTCCAAAGTAACGGTATTTTGTCGGGGTATTTTTGTGTCGCGGTCGCGAAAGGAAAGTTCCATGAGTGGAGCGGTATTTCCCATCTCTAACTGAGACAACTTTTAGAGTAAATATATTCTAGGAACCCTAATTATTAGACACATTTTTTTAGTTTAGTTTGGAGATAAGGCACTAGATGGGCACTGGTAAGTGCGGTTTTAGTTGTATACATTTCTAGATTTCTGCATCATCATGTGTTAATTAGACAGAGAATACGTTCCAATCTGCGTAAAATCAACTTCTTTTAAAAGTTAGGTTAGTAGTGCGTAAAATCCATTCAAATGCGTTTTTAAAATCGGAGCATACAGACTACAACGCCGATACCGGAAGCGCCCACTATACAAGTGAAATCGAAATTATTACGGAAAGAAACTGAAAGAAAATTATTGTCCCATCTTTTAAACTTTAAACAAGTTATTAAAATGTGAGCAATTGCGCCATATATGTGGCGTAAGAGCGAGCGTACTATGATCAGCTAGCATAATCGGCATTTTTCGGAAATGCGAGAGCAATGCCGCGTCTTTCACGTGTACGTGAACGAATACGCGGTTTATAACGTGAGTAAGATGCACAAATGAATTTGCGTTTACATAATTTTGTCGAGCGAATGACATTCCACTCTGACATTCAACACAGCATACGATTAGATACGTTAAGTTCGTGTAAAGTCGGGTGATCATAGTACGCTCGCTCGTATGTACCAAAGAGTATACACATCATATACATACAGATCAGTCCGTTCAACTATATACACCACCATGTTGCGAAATCATCCGACAAATTCCGAGTAGGTGCGCAACATTACAATTAAACAATTTATGTATCGTTAAAACTTTATCGTCATTATTACGAACTGCCAAATTCAAAACTATTCGCGCACCTACTCGGAATTTGTCGATTTTCGTCGGGTGCAGTCGGATGATTCCGCAACACGGGGGTATATCTAGTTGAGCGGACTGATTTGTAGTATCGGCAAACAGCGGTAACAATCAGTGTAGTAGATATGTGGTGCGGAGTCGGCGGTTATTTATTTCACGCGTTCACAGCGTCAGTACTAAATCGATGCTGTATGCGCGTAGTTCTGTATATATGTAGGCTGTCGTAAATTATTTCGTAATTGTACGCTTATGTTTGCTTTAAAAATGTCGCAGTTAGGTACGTCGCGAATACGACCAATGGCAGACACAGTTAAAGACTTTATAGTGGACATGCCGGACTTAATTTTTGATGGCGCTAAAATTCAATGTCTAGTTTGTAAAATCCCTTTAATGTGTTGGTCCAGAAGCCATTGTCAACGTCACAACAAAAGCAAACAGCATTTTTCTGCAAAAAGTGGCATACGAGACCAAGAAAAATTTACATTTGATTTATGTGTTACTCTTATTTTATGTAATCTATCGTTTCGTTTACTAGACAAAGAAGCATTTGTCTCCTTCTGGGATAAATATGCGGACTGTAAATTACCTAGTCGGACATCGATACGAAATGTAGTGCCATTTGCTCGTGGACATATAGAAAAAAGAATGAAAACGGAATTGAAAGATAAAAAACTGTGGGTGTGTGTGGACGAAACAACAGATCGTCAAAAACATTCTGTGATTAATGTAATGGAACCACGTCGACCGTCATCCTCCTTCTTACTTGCTTCCAAAAGAGTTATAAATTGTACTGCCGATGAGATTTTAAAGGTGGTGTTGAACTCATTGAACAAATTTGAAGTTTCAACTAAGCAACTTTTAATGTTTATGAGTGATGGTGCCGCAAACATGCGTTCTTTGGGCCGATCTCTTAAAGAACACAGTGGTAACTTCTTATATGTAACGTGTAAAATCCATACTCTAAATCTTGCGGCACAAATGATTCCTACATGTTTTCCATTAGTAAACGCATTGATTGCTAGTACAAAGGCAGTGTTTCTAAAGTCCCCGAAACGTCCCGATTATTTCACAAACTGTGTCCTGATTTACCTGAACCACCACAGCCGATTGTTACACGTTGGGGAACATGGTTGCAGGCTGCGTTTTACTACAACAAATATTTTGATCAAGTAAAGAAGGTAGTTTTAAAATTCAATCCGACAGAAGCTGCAGCAATCAAGAAAAGCCAGGAAATATTTCAAGATAGTCAGGTTAAAAGAGATTTACAAACTATTCACAACAATTACTTCGGACTAGCGGAGGGAATAGAAAAATTACAAAATGTTTCGATGTCGCTAGTGGATTCTGTTCAAATTGTGAATGATGTTCACGCACAGTTATGCGCTGTAGAAGGCGAAACAAATTGGTGTGTAATACAAAAATTTGAAAGTGTTTTAGAGAAATACTCCGATTTTCTTATATTAAGACAAATTTGTGAAGGTGCGTGTGAAGATGCATTAAGTTGTTTCAAAGATTATGTTAAGTATGCAAGTATAACATCGCTAGATGTCGAACGGTCGTTTTCGGCATTAAAAAACATTTATTCCGCACGTCGTACTCACTTGACTGAAACAGCTGTGGAAACATATCTAATGATTCAAATATTTAACAGATGTTACCCAGTTTGTGATTTCACGGAAGACTTTTAAAACGGTAAGTGTTTTAACACGTTTTATAATTTATTTCTTACCTTCTATTTTATGTGTAAACTATTATGCGCTCGCCACGCCTCTGGCTGTTACCGCATATTTGCCCAGGTTACTGATCTGTATATAGAGAGTCCACGAGATAGGGGAAAGTGTCAATAAGATTTTACGGACAAAATTGGCCGTAAAATGCTGCGATCTGGTGACTGCAGGTAAAACTCGGTAGTACATTACGATTTCGTACGATGTGACGTCTAGAATTGAGAAAACAAGTTACGATCGCAAAGGACCGGTCATCCCCTGGACGCGTACAGGTAAGACGAAGCGAATAGATAATTGATGAATAGGAGAATTACCTTTATGTTTGTTCACGAACCGGCTCCCAAGTTCCGAAAAACGATTATCAGTTATTATGAGGATATTTTTGGGTGAAATAATAAAAATGTAAACGATCTATACCTTTAGTTTTCCAAATAATATTTTCATTTGATTCGTTCGTATAGATGGTATAGATATTGTAAAAGGAATGGCATTTTTTATTTTTTCTCATTTTGCATTATCTTTCTCTTTTTCCCTCATTAATAGTAAGATTTCAAATATGTATCTGCGTAGAATATATTTGTCCAATAACTTTTCAATTGTTTTTTCGTTAACGTACGCGTATGTACTTTTGCAACATATTCATTCTGCTGATAAACAATAGTTATGTAAATAAGACAGTAAATAAAAGAAAGGTAGATTTTCACAATTTATATTTTAAAAAGGATTACATTAACTTGTAAACACGCAAATAACAATTTATAAGACAAGCTGACGATCATTTATATCTGTATGTTATAAAATATGGAAAATTAGTTATACACAATAGGTACAATAATAATAATTAGCAATGACTCAATATTTGTAATTTTGCGGTATATCCAGAACAATGATGTTGAGTTTACACTGTTTTTGTAATTTGACAATTATAAGAAACTCTAAGAAAAATTTGTTGTGTTCTTCGCAAGTATTGTTTATCCATTCAGGAAATTTGGTGCAATATACCCCGCAAAATAGACAGCAGCACACTCTTCCATTGGCGTAACTGCAATATCTTGTGAAGAATAATTTGAACTACTTGACGTACTTGAACCATCTCTGTACAGAAATTCAAATGATGGCGGTTGACCTATATTCTCCTTCACAGAAGGTAGAACTTCTAACTCATGGTCAACTGACTTCAAATAGCAACTGTGAGGAGGACATGGAAACGTTCCATTCATTAATTGATGGATAACGTTTGTTCTAAATATAGTGCGGAACTGCTTCAAAGAAGGATTTCTATTCCATCCACCTCTTTGACGAATAACTGAAAAAAAATTTCTAGCACGTCTTCATTTAATTTAGACGTGATCAAGTATTCCTAACCTCGCAACTCTTCGTTATTTTGTAGTTGCAGTATAGCATTAGTGCTTAAAACCAGTCCGTCGAAGCAGGGTGGATGACTTAATACTCCTTTAGCATTAATTTTTTTTAACTTAGTCAATAGGTCAATTCCGCTTTGTAGCATTTGCCGTACCTGAGCATTTTTGCTAGATAAGCAGCATCGTAGTGGATTGCTGTCATATAGGCAGTGACTGTTTAAACCGTCAAACAAATTATTCATTGTAAAAATAAATTTGGACGTTTCCGTTGCAGTATTACTTGTTAACAGCCCTTTGCATATTGCAAAGTCCACTGCAGTACTAACACTTCTACTAAAAACTTGTGTAGCTAACTTGATCAACATTTTTTGAAATGGGTTTGGATGTATGTGTGCTTATGTTAACTTCACTAACGTCCGTGCTGTCTTTCACCAGTCGATATTTCCTTCGTAACCTTGTTAGTTGCGATCGGACGGTAGCCAGCTTTTTGCCTGAGTCTTTTTAATTTTTCGACTTTTTAACGAAGTATCCGGAGTACATATTGGCGGCGACAATGGTAATTGCGTTAAGTCTATCAACCATTGCGAAGTAGAAGCAGCTGGTTCAATACTGCTCGTGGCAACTGGTGCTGTGGGTGTAGGTGGTCCATATTGTATCTTAGACGTTGACAATTTTATATTATATTCGTCATCTTCGTATGTATATATGTGGTGTCGGTACTGCATCAAACGTTAAACGACTACTTCTTTGGCGTACGTAATGTTCTGCAAAATGATCTTCGCAAATTTCTTTGCGCTTCAAGCTCTTCTGCGATAATTGGGCTAGGTGAGCGTTCCCTGCAAGTATAATTGGGATATCGTTAATGGAAGGGTATGCAGAGCATGCAGAAATTCTTAGATTTTTCAACGATACTATGATGTGACTGTGTTTGCCAGCGGACTCTTTTAAAACATACGAGGTACTCACCAGAATTTGAAATCCATTTTTTACATCTTTCTACGTCACTGGAAAATTGAACATTTTTAATCCAGGTGAATTGTATCTGGATTTTCCGCAACTCACGTACACACACTTACTACCGGACATGGCAATAAATTACCCTACTAGAAATGAGAGCATCCTTTAGAAAAACAAAATTAGCACATATGGGCTGAATTTACCTTTTTATAAAACCTTTTGAACGGTTTGTGCTGGAGCTTGTTGGTTTGATGTACTGTTGAAATGATTGCTCCAACAATAATTTTATTCAGTTGTTGTCGAAAGACCAGCGAGATATTTTGTTAAGTAAAAGACTTGGCAGACTTACCTTTTTTTGCTTCGAAGAGTTCGTTAAGAAGACTCATTCTACATTATTTTCGCAGGATGACACTAGGTGCAATTAACAAATTGAATTGCTACCATTATGGGCTATGTGAATGTAACAATGGTTTTAAAATTTATAAGAGCTTGTAAAATTATTGAAAAACTAAATGGAGTAATAAAATCTCGAAGATTGTCATCATAATTCGGATTTTACCAGGGGTTTGGTTTTACCAAATCCCTGGACGTGATTTATAGATCCTTGATAGTTGTAAAATTAATAAATTGAATTGCCACCATTACGGGCTATGTGAGTATAACAAGGGTCTTAAAATTCATAAGAGCTGGTAAAATTATTGAAACACTAAATGGAGTAATAAAATTTCGAAGACGACAGTAGGTCCAAAGCTATTGGTTGGGCACATTCTTTTAAAATTTGATTTTTTTGTAATTATCCAGATATGCGTCTACATAAAGAAATTTACTACATAAATATGTTTGTTTTTGAAAACTAAAATATATTAATAAAAATCTTTAGATCTTGTTTTATATTTAATTTAAAAAAAGAACATTGTCATCTCTTTATATGTGCAAAAGATAAAATAATTTAATTGTATTGTAAGTTCATATTTAAAAAATATTCTTTAATAATTTACATACATATTTGTCCAAATAGGTATTATGTTATTTTTCATCATTTTATCATCTTATGTGTTAGCGTAAAATTCAATTTTGGGAAATATCGAAAAGCCGTTGTCATCAAAAACCTACCTACTATATTTTTTGAACACAGAAATTCTTATTTTCAACCAGAAAAACAGAACCAAATACGAAAAAGGGCGTAACAAGGGTTTTACAATGAAGCAGGTACAGAGCAAACAACGGAAATGTTATCGAATAGACCCCTTATTCTGGTTTGTTTTCACTTAAAATCCCACGATGAAATCAGTTGCTAAAATACTTAATTCGCGCTTAAAAATAGCGCTACATTGTTTAAATTAATGTTTCCTATTTTAGCTTGCTGCGTGAAACGTTGAAACCATTTTTATTATAAAAAGAAATAGGAAAAAAAATAGCCTTTAATTTTTAACATTGCGTGGACTCTCTATATATGTATACTCTTTACTCGTACTGTATATTCGCTATCTGTAGATCTCTTTTATCTGTATTAATAGATGTCTGAAAAAGTATAAGTTGAAGAGATCTGGAAATTTGGTAAATTACTAGCACTACTGAAGGAAAGTCACGTAAAATCTAACATATTTGCCACTTCCGATTATGCAAGAAGTTGGTAGCAACTTGCTTATTTATAAAACAGCCTTTTTTAAGTTTTACATAGAATTTCAGATAACATTTGTATAAAATAGGTACCTAGGTATATGTAACTGTTTTTGAATTATTTAAACACTAACTGAGACAGTCTCTATATATAGACATACACAAGAATAAACATTTTATAAATGGATTTATTTTCTTTCTGCGAATTTGCTTCCGTTGCGTTTAAATTTGTAATTTATACATAAATTTGTTTTCCTGATGGTTAATATCAACCTCAAATTAGATACCGTAAAACGGGGCTACGGGGTGAATTGAAAATTCTCGCCATATTCACATATTTTAATGCCAGTGTCGTACTAATTATTTTTTCATGTCATTTCAGGGGCTATTTGAAAATGGTCCGCACGTATAAGCAGAAGGTGGGTAGCAGATCCTATCGCAATTATAGCGAAGAAAGTTTTAATGCCGCTGTCAAAAGGTATCAAAAGGGTAATTTGATGCAAATGAGTAAAGAATATAATATTCCCTATGTAACGTTATACAGAAAAATTAGTAACCTTCAGACGAAGAAACCAGGAGCCTGTACTGCGTTATCACAAATCGATGAGGAAGCTCTTGTGAAAGTAATTTGTACAGCAGCAGACTGGGGCTTCCCTTTTGAACCCGAAGATGTTAAGGATTTAGTTAAGAATTATGTAAATAGAAGAGGAATACAAGTCAAGAAGTTTAACAACAATCGACCCGATGAAGACTGGATGGAAAAATTCCTCATACGTCACAATGGACAACTATCAAAAAGAATTTCTCAATCAATTAAACGAAGTAGGGCAAAGGTGGACTATGAAACAATAAACACTTACTTCGACAATTTGGCGATCTCGCTTGAAAATGTGGCCCCCAATTCAATAATTAACTATGAGGAAACGAACTTCGTTGACGATCCAGGCCGCACCAAAATTATTGTCCGCAGGCAATCGAAAAGAACAGAAAAAATTATAGATACGTCAAAATCTGCAACATCAGTGATGTTTTCCTGGTCAGCCTCAGGTGTTATGCTGCCTCCATATATCGTTTATATGGCCGACCACTTATGGAGCACCTGGACTGAGGGTGGCCCTGGAAAGATATAATAGAAGTCGCTCTAATTGGTTTGACACCAATTTGTTCGCCCTATTTCCGTTCATTATCCCCAGGTCGCAGAACTCTGATAAGAGATAACTTGGTCAGTGATCTATCACTTGATGTGATCAGAAAATGCGAAGAAAACGACATTTGTTTTATCTTGCTACCCCCTAACAGCACACACTTATCGTAACCTTTGGGCGCGAGCGTCTTCCGACCGATTAGAATTAAGTAGAGGAAAATGCTGCAAGAATAGAAGAAAAACAAGAAGGGTGTGATAGGTAAAGACATATTCCCACACCTGTTAAAACAATGTTTGCAAAACATAGAGGAGAAGAGTGAGGCTAATATTAACTCTGGGTTTGAAGCAACCGAAATTGTGCTGCTGGATCGCAATAAAATTCTGAATAAACCACCACCTGAAACACAAAGATGCTGCAGCAACTGCAAATACAGTGGGACAGTCTCTTCAAGAACTATTTGCAAAGGCTAGGTTTGGTAAAGTTGGGACATCTACTGCAGGAAGCAGAAAGAAATTGTTTGTAGAACCTGGTAAAAGCATTTGCAACAACGAGTCAAAAATCAGTTACAGCACTTCATGATACATCAAAAAGGAAAACAAAGCAACAAACACTAAACTTAAAACAATCAAGCTCTGTTAGTGATGACGACAATATATTACCTGCCACCTTAAGGAACTACAGAAATGTTTGGAATGCGCCCACTAATGATGATGCTGATTCTGGGACATCCTTAGACCTGGAATATCATAATGCAAATGAACTTCCTTCTAATTGTAACTCGGAAAAGAACATTGATAGAGTAGAAATCTATGAAAAATTGAAATGTGGCGACTTTATTCTTGTCCATATGAAAACAGAAAAGGGCACCTTTAAGGAGTTTGTAGCTAAAATAATTTCATCCGAAACTGAGCACAGTTATCTATGTTCATTTTTACGACATCCAGTGGAGATATTGGATGAAATCCAGGTTTTAACTGTGAACACGATGCTAAGAAGAGGCCAGGTTATGTTCTATTTAACTTTCTATTTAATTTTATAAATTTATTTTTTTTAATTAGATAGGTATCCTTAGAATTGTTAGTTCAGTTTAAGTATGTTGGTTAAGTTTAAACAGTTTTTTATCTATCTTTGTTCATTTCCCTTGCTAAAACGTATAAAAAAACGTCTTTTTATTTATTTTACCCGTTTCAAGAGCTAATACAGGTAGGTTTTACATCTTCGTATTTTCATTTTGACCCAATAGTGTATGTACATGAAAATAAAATATGTTGTAAGCCGATTTTCAAGACATCCCAAGGCGGGCTTGTCTTGGAAATAAGGTATTTATTTATTTTTTTAGAAAAAATGCGAGCTTCAGGATTTTGATTAATAATGTAAAAGCATCCTTGTGATCCTGCGACAAATGAGATATTTTTAGTTTTGTAAAAAACTACATACTTTAGTAATGGTTGAATATATTTTCCAACAAGTTTTTATTAAGTAGCCCCATTTTACGATACTCGAAATAAATCTTAGTACTTCGTCTATAAGAATAATACTTTGACATCTGGATGTGAAAATTAAGCTAGGTACTGCGTATTACTGATTTTGTTTTAACTACATGTGAAAAAATTATAACAACTTAACAATTCTACAATATTTACAAAAAATAACAAATAAATACAATAGGGATTTTAATATTGGGTACTACCAAGGACGCCACATATCGTTGCTACTTTCGGAATTATCGTCACAATGACGTCCTGAAGACTGAGACGATATTTGGGCCGACTTTTCTCCAACGTCTACGCTCGTATTCGCCTGTGGCAATAAATTATAACGTGGGTGTCGCCTAAATTGACTTGTATAATCATCGTTGGAAGCTTTAGGAGCTTTGCTCTGACACGGATCCTGACTATTAGAAGCGCTCGCCATCAGAAGACCGTAATGAGAAGAAGTATCCGTTTCGGATGCGTTATTGTAGCGTTTTCTCTTCACACCTCGAATGTTTTCTTCGCAATCGATAGTCTCTTCGGGAACTTGCGCATGCTTAAATCTTTCCGATTGATTGGTGATTACGCACAGTGGTTCTGCGATTTTCCTGTCGATCTTTTCAATATTGTTATTGTCTCTGTTTTTATTAGATGTCGATAGTTCCTGATGGGAGCATTCGATTTGCTTTTTCAAATCTTCCGAATTGCGAACCAGTTTGGCGGTCGATAAGAAGGCACTGCGGTACGATCGCTGCAATGCCGTGGAATTGACAGGACGGAAACCTTTTCCGGTAGGAGAATCTTCTGCGCGCGCCGGACTCAGTGGGGGACTGATCGTCGAGATCGAAGGTTCTTCATCTTGACGATGATGTTGATTTACTGATAGGTTACTGGAAGACTTAACCGTTACAAAGGCGCTATTTCTCCTCTTGTCGCTTTCAAAATTAGTCTTTGTTTCGCCACCTAGTAAACTTGACAAATTAGAGAGATTCGCGAAAGAATTCGGTACGAGGAATGCCAATTCCCCAGTTGGCAATCTGCTCGGGATCAACCGGATACTCGACGATGTCTCCTGCTGTCGCTGCATTCGTGGATCGTTATTCATCATGTCGTCCGTAATGGTATCGTTACGCGATGCCGTTGCCAATATCCCATTTGCATTCGCATCCACATCTGTAACAAACGCCGGGAAGCCGGGAAAATTGAAGCGGGCGATCTGTTCAATGCCGCCGATGCATTTCGTCAAATGAGAGGCTATCCTGTCATTCAATCCGGTGGCGGCCTGGCGTTCGTCCATCTGGCCGATGTAGATGGAGATTTCGCGTGCGCACTCATCGAAACCCGTCTTGAATTTTCGAAGTACGCTGGGGTCGCCAGCTATCGCCATTGCCAGTTGCTGACGCTGAACATTCTGTAAATGTCTGACGGCCATCTCCAAAATATCCGCCTTCTCCAATTTGGAATGTCTGGCTGGCTAAAATTTAAAAAAATAGAAAACAGGTGCACATTGGAAAAGTGCCATCTAATGATTATTCTACATACACCACCAGCCGTAAATGTTTACCCACCCCGTACTTACATTTTTAGTTGTTTTTATAAAAAAAATTGCTGCAATGCCATAAAAATCGAAATTCTCCTTTGAAACCAGTGAACTTAGAGTACTGTAAGCAACATCGCACGGTATTCGCTGTGTGCGGCGGCGAAGCCAACATAACGTATACACAAATATGACTTTACCCCCAAAATTCATTAGCGTATTATTTTTGCTGTAAAATTATGAAATATTTTATCAGCGACATAACATGCTTAATAGGGTTAGAAAAAATATACACAAGACAATAATTTAATGAAGATAAATACAAATAAATGAAAAAAAATCTTTTATACCGTAGTAAAATTCGACATTCAATTCTGTTTTAACCCCTCTATTAGAGGGTTGGATTTAATTATTTTGGTTTTATCTTGACTTCATTTATTAATATAAATAAATTCCTGTATTGTTCCAACTTCTTCGACTGAAATGCGCGCATTAATTATCAGTCATTACAAAACTGGTAAAAGTAGTACACAGAGTGCCAAAAAGCTGAAATTAGGGATAGGAATATTTGACTACAATATCCATAATTTTCACATGGTGGACCCTTTGTAGAATAAAGAAAAAAGAAGTAAGATGCCTACGTTAACAACGTCAGTTAGAAATCATGCCGTGTCATTATAATAGGGTGGAGTAAAAGTTTTTTTGTTTTTCGGATTGGTACACTTTGAATTTATATAACTGTCAAAAATAAAAGTAAAATGGTTGTCATTATTAATGCTATATTAATCATCATTGTTATAAGCTGACTAATATAAATAAAGAGATTTTGGCAATTTTACGACATTACTAGAAATTAAGCAGAAGCGCTGTTGATGCCGCTGGTATACTCCGCTAAGTTAAATATCAAGATATCTTAAATCGGACTGCGCAATACTGGTATAAAAAATCGGGAATGGTCAAACAGATCTTCAACAGCAACGACGTTCCGCAAGACCTTCTATCGTTGACCAAGAGACTCCTCGTCAAAGAATTGAGGCCACCCCGATTTCTAACACGCGACAATTGTCACAGGAGTTTAGTCCTTCGCGGTGGACAATAGGTCGCCATCTTCACAAACTGGGGAGGAACGATGCAGAAGAGTGCCTCCTGAATTGACTGCAGAACAGACACAGCGACGGGTGCAAATAGGTAATCAACTTCTTGCCAATCCACAGGATCTCCTTTTTTATCGACGAATTGTAACATGTAACGAAAAATGGATCTACGTTCGCAATCCACACAAATCTGCAGAACCTGTAGACTAGCGCAAAAGCTTTGAAGCAAAGGGGATGATGTGTGTTTGGTGGAATTACGAAGATGTTATCCACTTTGAATTGATACCAGAAAGTAGGGCGTTAAACTCCGAACTACACTGCGAGCAATTGGATCCAATGCTTGCAGTTTTAAGAGAAATTTAATCCGCATACGTCAACAGAAATCGCGAGCTATTCCATCAAGGTAATGCTAGACCGCATACTACCCAAAGAACTCTCCAGAAACTAGAAGAATTGATTGGGGTGGAGTTGCCAGCACATCCGGCGAGCAGCTCGGACTTAGCGCATCCGATTACCACCTTTTTATGTCAATGCCACACTTTGTCGGTGGGCGTGTTTTTACCAATATCGTAGAGGTAGAGGAAGAATGCCGTGAATTCTTCGCATCTAAACCAGCGGAATGGTACAAGCATAGAAGTGAGAACCTTACCAGACAATAGCAAAGAACTATCGATAATAATGGATTACATTTTGAATATTAATTATCTTTGTGTTTTTTATATCGTTAAATTTTGTTCGCAAAAAGCAAAAAACTTTTGCTCCACCCTAATATTAACAAGTAAAGAAAATGGGAAACAGCACCGGAAATCAGTGCAGAACTTGACATTTTCCGTCGCAAATCTTTAAATGTATCTACTGTTAAACGGAGGCTTCAACAAACAAAAGCAGAATGACTTAAAACGTCTTAAATGGGTGCAACAGCATAAAGATTGGACGTTAGATCAATGGAAAGGTAAATAAGTACATCAGTTGAAATTTAAAATTCATTGTATCCGGAAAGAGATATGTGTCCGCATATCAACTGGAGAATGTGTAAGCAATCAACGCGTCGTTCACACGGTGGAACATGGCGAAGGGTCTATGATGTTTTAGGGCTGTTTCTGTGGCGCCTATGTAGGATATCTTTATAAAATAGAATCTTAATAGAATGCTCATAAAAGAGGGTTATACTCTAATTTTAGAAAATCACGCCATTAGTATTTATGAAACTTTCGTATTTCAATACGATAATGACCTTAAGCATACCACGACAGTATACCCTGATTATCTAAAAAAAAATTCTTGATGGAATGGCCTTCCTGAAGTCCAGGCTTGAACGGTATTGTGCTCTCATGGGACCAGTTAGAGTGCCCACGTGATACAACATTAGCAAACGCGACAACGTATATCACCTTAACGAAGATATTCAAAGAATGCCGCAATTGAGCGCTGCCGTTACTAAAAGGGGAAGATTATATTGATCAAGATAAAATTTAAAAGATTTTATTTTTAAAATTGCTTGTCTTATTTTTTATTGTATTTCACATTATCATGTAGTCTTCTATTTATCAGTTAGTATTTTTGCAATTCCTATCGCAATGAAGGGTAGCTATGACCGGTAGTGTATGTACTTATTACCAATATTAACTTAAAGTATGCATCTTGTTCGTTCAATCTTTAGAAGAAAAAAAAACAGAATATGATAACATTTGTCATTTGGTTCAAATACACACGTCATTAGAGCTTGGCTTAAGACAAACAAAGAAAGACGATACAATAATAAATCCACGAGTTTGCCTAACATTAAGCATTAGTAGTATTAAACATTTTGTGCGGTGCGGGATGTGCCGATACCTTCACTACCCAATATCAAGTTGATGCGTATTACGAAAAATTGATCACATGTTCTAAAAGTTGAACGCCCAAAGACACATAGACAGTATAATCTTTATTATTTGTTCATATTTACTCACATCCTTCTTCATCGCTTCCAGTATCAACGCCTTGATCTCGTTTAAGCAATGGTTGATTCTCGCACGTCGGCGTTTCTCCATTATGGGTTTGTGGGTCTGAAAGCAATAGTGTCAAAGGATTATGAATGATTTAGTGACGTTCGAGAATCATTCCTCGAGAAATCATATTTTTACATTGAAAATATACGCATGTGAGTTGTGAATGAAAAGAGTGGGAATTTTATGTTTTAATTAATTTGGCTATAAAAAGGAATAAATATTAATTTTTCAATTATGCGAGAGCTGTGTATGCCTATTTTAAATGCATTTATCATGTCTTCAGCTGCGAACCTCTTTTCTTCATGTTGGGTCATATACATATATCCAGAGCATTTAGCGAATATTAGATCTATTATCTATCCAAGCCATCTTTACTCACACGTCATTAATTCACATGGTAATAAAACAAATACGTCGTTTGCATTAGGCCAATCTCATGTAGTTCCTCGATGATAGAATGAGAATTTTTGTCTACTGAACAACTGATATAAGTGATGGCATACAATTTAACGAATGTATAAATTGTGTTCCAATAGTATTTTATTAAACATTAAATACGAGGTAGGCGCCATAAATTATCGGCCTGAGAGGCTTATATAGGTTCTAGCGTGTTCAAACTCCGTTGCGTCATAGTTGTACATGTGCGAGGCGCAGTTTTTAGTAGCCCGCCAGACAACGTGACTAATGCATGAAAATGTCTCAGGTAACGAATTTTTTTAACAAAAGAAGGGCATACGCCTAATTACATTAAACAACGTTTAGACTGCGTTTATGCGAGTTATACACTTCATATTCCACTGTAAAAAAGTGGGCAAAATGTTTTCGTTTTGAGGCAAGAATCCCTTGATAATCGAACTGATAACGCCTCAAAACCTTTTACTATTGAAGAAATGGTATTAGCAGATCGCCGTTTGAAAATGAAGGAAATAATATCTAACATTTCTGAAACAAGTATTCGCCGAATTCTCCGTAGCCATTTGCAAGATGGGTACCGCACCTTCTTTCTGCTCTCCAACGTGAACGTCAGGTCGAATGTGCGCGCTCGTTTTAAACATGTGTGGAAACAACCGGGAACCGATTTTGGAGTCCATTGTCACAGGAAATGAAACAGTGGTTCTGTATTATAATTCTCTATCCAAGGGGACGTCGTTTTAAGGACGATAGTGAGTTGCAAGCATCTGTAATACAACATTTTGAGGGAAAGCCTTATTATTTTTACAAGGGTATAGAATTATTAATTGCTCGTTGTAATAAACGTATTGAAGTTAGGGAAGATTATATTGCAAAATAAAAATTGTTATATTTTTCCAAGTTTATTTTTTCTATATCAGGCCGAAAATTTATGGCGCCTACCTCGTATGTATGGTCAATTGCATTCTGCATCTAGCTCATTTTGGCATTTGAAGTTGCTGTAAGGCTATTTCACAAATTAGCGTGAACGTCAACGTCAATGGTCACGCGAAATTGAACATAAACGAAAATTTGCTGTTTATAACGTACAACTGAATTTGCGTTCACGTAACTTTAACAAACAAATGGCATTTAACACCAATATACTAAATGTCATTCTATCGTATTAAATATTTTACAACATAAATAATATAAAATTATTAAATAATGTTTTTTTCCTACTACCGGCTACGTAAGTCAATCATTTATCTGGGTTGTCAAAGAAAGGAAATTCGCCTGACTTTTTGGTTTGCTTAGTGTTTGGCGCTATAAACTTAGCTTTCTAACACCGATAGAAAATTTTAAATTTCGCAGTTAGTAGTTCCGTTAATAGAGGGCACGTTCGCTACTTTCTTGCTGTACTATGCTAATTTGATCTTTATTGCCGGAACTACCAACTTAAAATAGGTTTGTTTTTCTTCTACATTTGAACCGATTTTGAACTGTTCAAAATGGTTCACCAATGCAAATCATGGTATAGTTGCATATGATATTAAAGTCTATATTACTTACAAGAACGACTAGTTTGAGAGGTTCTGAATCGGTTCCACCGTGGAAGAAAAACAAAGCCATTGTCTGCGAATTTTAAACATTTCTGCTTGGGAATAGAATCATACAAGTTTATATTTTTGTTCTACATTACTTGTTAAGTTACTTACCGAAGTAAGTACAATGGGAAGGTGTAAGTATAAAATAAAGCCTTAAATGTTCAGATTTTTAGTACTTCATTTTACGGTATGTAATAATATAAGGGATAATTTAATTTTTGAAGAAAAAACTATCTAAATTAATATGAATATACCATAGCGTCCGGATTTTGTCCGGATTTCTAGAAGAAAATGTCCTGGTAGGGGTAAACTGCACCTGGTATCCCCACATAGGATGCAATTTTACGTCCCTATGGATATAAAGTAATAATACATTAATTATAACAGTAGGTATCAATACAAAGCAGAAATTGACAACTTTGACAATTATGTAAGTATATAAGCAAATGTCAAATATTGTAAAATCCTAATTTTTCAAAATTTTGGGTCGGTAGTAGGAAAAATATTGTATGACACTCGGGGCGTAAATGTTTTTGCGGTCTCGGATGTATTGCAGACCTGGACATCGCCCGAGTCTGCAAACAACATCCTCGACCACAAAACTGCACTTACGTCCCTTGTGACATAAATAACTACTTTTCATACTTGTCTTAACTTAAATGATAAAAGGGTAAAGATTTGCCCGTAGTTGTCACAAGCTGTATGTACTCCGTCAAAACGTAAACGCGAACCCGAACGTCAAAGTTGAGCAACTTTACGTTCGCGTTCCTGTTTTTGAGTTTTCATTCGCGAACTTTTTTGACATTCACTTTCACTGACTTTCACATTCGCGTCAATTGTGAAACTACCTTAAGTCGTCTACGTATATGTTATATTTTTCTAATTTGTCATTCATTCACATTTTTGTAACTGTTGACGTATGTTGCCTTATGAAGTTCTGAACTAATTTGACTAAGAAGCACCGATTTGATTCGTACATAGAATGTATGAAGTCCAAATGAATAAAGATCCATTGGAACAACTTATCTAATCTGAAATTATTGGTATTAAGTAAAAGAAAAATAACTAATATTGTCACTACATGATGTCATAGGCCAGCCCATCATGAATAACGGTCAAAATATAATTTGACATAAAAAATATGGAATATTTGATAAAGTAATTGAATGCCAATATCAAATAAGAGCCAACATCTCTCGACAGTTAATGAATGCTCTGTCAGGTCAAACTTCAGGCTGATACCCCATCGTTTTAATGAATGGCAGTATACCTGAAATGATTACTATTACTAAAAGGAAAGTAGTTCTTAATTAAAAGTTCCACAAGTGGTTTGCACACCGCATAATATTTAAAATCAACATCTTATTCGAAAAATACTAATACTTTGGCGATGTAAACTTTCTTGTGAGAATAACATTAATAAAAATAAACTGTTGGCTTTAAATTTGTTGTCTGGTCTTGTATTCTATGGATATCAAATGCGCATACCTTTCTTAGTTCCGCCTTCGACATCGTGGAAGTGGGTTCGTTATTTGATTGTTGATTTCGATTATCCAATCCGTCTTCACTGATTGGCATATTCGTTGCGAGTAATTGTGGCGACTTCACTTTTCTGTCTCAACAGAAACGTCTTTTTTTGTTGAGAGAAAACAAAAATTGTAGCACAATAAATTTTTTTATTTTTGTATTTTCGTTAGATTGGCACGACCTAGATATCTATGAGCGCTTTTTCAGCGATACCTATGTATGCACGATTCAGAGCACCCTTTCGAAAGGTCAGTAGTGTTCTGCGTTCTGCGGTCTTGCCGGCTCATTCATCGAACGGCATTCCTATACAGCGTGGGAATTTTTACGAAAAGCCCCCACTACCGAAGCGCCGTCCGATCATCTTGATTACCGACTAGCCTACCCTCTTGTTGTATCCGTATGTGTATGTGTGGATGTGTACATACATTGGCTCCGCTGCCGTCATATGGCCGCTCACAGGGTAGAATATATATCTATGCATGCACATGGAAAGAGAATGAGAGAAAAACGAGTTCCCACGCCTAGAACAACACGGTTTTCGTATACGCACGTATCGTACACTTCCATAGTTCTGTTGCCCCTTAATTTTCGCCGCCTTTATCATGCCGTCCAGCTATAGGCATGTATACAGAAGGCGCTGAGCAATACCTATATTCCATTCATAAGGATCTATATAATTATCTATGGATGTATGAACCGCTGATTACAGAAAAGCTACAAGTCACATTTTTGTTCGTATTGAGTTTAAAGCGTTTAAATTGACAGGGTGGACAGGTTTAGTTTCTTGCAGGTCTTTTGCTTCTAGTGGTACTTACAAAAAAATACTAAGGCTTTTGAATGAGAATACAGGTGAAAATAAAAGGAAATAATAACGATAAGAAAGAATGAAAATATGAAAGATAGGTACAGGATATAGTAACAATAAGTAATGCGAATAATCATAATGTCGGGTTGTTGTATGATCACCTGACGATTGCAATCCAGAGGCAAGTTCCAAAGTTAAACATGGCTACAATTAAAACAGTTAAGGAAAAGAACAAATTCCATAAAAAAATGGAAACAGTATAATAACTTTAATAATTACAATATATACAATTACTGCGCTTGCGTTCAAAAAGAATGATACATGACGATTACACTGCGTGTTCAGGATGAGATATGCAGCGATGCCAAGAGGTTTTGGAACTTTGTTTCTTCAAGAAAAACCGTAAAGATTCCATCTGAGATATCATACGGCGACAAAATAGCTTCAAGTGGTCAGAATATTAGTGATTTGCTAGCGGAATTTTTTAAAAGCGTTTTTTGTCTAATAGCTCACCCCATCATGGTATTAGAGATGATAATTTTAATTTTTCGAACAGCTTGTGCGAAATTACTTTGAATGATTGTGAGTACAACTTCACACAAGCTTACCGGTACCACTGACGATTATTTTTAATCAATTTCTTTGTTATGGTATATTTCCCCGTAAATGGAAAATAGCAAAGGTTTTTCCTATATCTAAAAAGGGAAATAAAACCGAAGTAACCAATTATAGACCGATAAGATTGCTTTGCATGTTTGCCGAAGATATTGAGGCTGCCATATACAAATACCTATTTAGCTTTGTTCGAAATACAATAATACCTGAACATGGCTTTCTTTTAAATGGGTCGATTGAATTAAATTTAATGATATATTCCTAATATTTTTTAAAAAACATCGATAATCAAGTACAAACAGATGCTATATATACAGACCTTTCCAAAGCTTTCGACAGAGTCATTCACGGCTTGCTTCTTAAAAAACCCTCTTAGGCTGGCGTCGGGGGTGCAGTTCTGAGTTGGATAAAGTTTAGCACGTAGAACGCAATATGTCTCAGTTCACAGATACACGTCTAACAGTTATACAGTAGCGCCTGGTGTTCCTCAAGGATCACATTCGAGACCACTGTTATTCCTAATTTTTATCAATGACGTCACTCAATGTTTTAGATTAAGATATTAAGTACCAACACAGACTGTACATAATAAATTCTTAACATTTTTGGCTTTTAAAATGAATTTCACATTCAATGATTTATCAAACATACGCATTAGATATAATATTATGTCGTTGGGAGCCTTCAGAATCCTCCACGACCTGACAACTCTTTATAACATCGTCAACATTATCGTGGATGCTCCCGAGCTATTGTTCATGGTAAGATTTAGTGTGCCTCCCAGTAGACTGGATGCCATGCTTTGTTTGTGATTCCCTACAGACGAACAAATATGTCACTGGGATCATCTCTTTGCAGAATAGCTCATAATTTCAGTGAATATGCCAACGACCTTGATCTATTTGCCATCTCATTATTAAATTACGAAAAGAAACTTAAAATTAGTTCACTTTTAGTAGGATCGTAATCCTCCTCTGACATTCTTTACCTATCGTTGTATTAAATTTATACACATTGTTGAAAGAATAACTAAGTTGACTTAAAATATCTTTAAAGAAAAAAAGAAATTGCATTGTTCAGACTACAATTTATAACTACAGAATAAGTTATTTCTTTATTTTATAAGTGGGTGCTATAGTGGGTATGTTTACCTGTTTGTATCCCAAATATGTAAATAAATAAATAATTTACGCTTTTAAGTCTGTTTTATACGTCGCATTTTATTGGCCAATTAGTTGAACAAATTGATTATACGATTTTATAGTAACGTGTAAAACAGCAAAAATCGGTACGATTTCTTGAACAATTGATCGTACGATTAATTGAATTGAATAGAACATGCTCTGATTTTGCCACGATTTCCCGGCGATTTTTTACTTGCTTGCTGTTTTAATACCAACCCAGTAACAGAAAAGTACCAACGAATTTTGTTTAGTGTTTTTAAAGTAAAGTAAGGGTAAATCTGGAAAATTTACGACGATTATGATGTAATGGATAATATGAATTAAGTAACCGAAACCGAAGTAGTCTAAGCTAATCTGTGCCGATATCAAAACTGCCAAAACATTTGACAAAGGCAAATTGCCAATCTATTTTTATAAGCAGATGAAAATTTTCTATTTAGTAATTCCCCCGTTCAACTATTAACGAAACTAAACGAGTATTCACGATACTTACAAAGTTCTCCAATTTATTGTGGAATGTAAAGTAGCATATGTCTACCGATTTCTTGGTCAAGAGCTTGTTCAATTAATTGGCCAATAAATCACGACGTGCAAAATAGGCTTTAGAACTGAACGTTGACGGTTTGGCAATTGTTGTGATTACGTTGCCTAACTCTTTGGAGCAACCTGGCACCACAGGAGACAATCTGGCGCTTTTTCCTAGCCAACTTTGCATAATAATAAAAACAGATTATCAAAACATTTATTGCTGCATATCCTAATATTTCTTAAGCTAGAGTATTATGTGGTATCATTGGATTCGCCTTTCGATTGCTTTTCCAAAAATGTAAAAATACACAGGGTGTTCTATGTAGTGTAAGAAAATTGCCATTACTTCTGGAGACACCGGTAATGTAATTGAACTACCAATAAGTCCAAAAAGGACTTATCCGGGTTCAAGGAAAACAATTTTTCGTTTCACTTAATTTTTTATTCGTAGATTCTATGCATATTCCATAACATTCAAATAACGATTACTTGATGATTATTTGAATACGACTGACTGTGTGCGACGTTTTGATGAATGTGTGAGAGAGAATCTCTTGATTTTTATGTTCCTTGGTTTCTCATAACGTCATTCCGCTAACACTAACGCTTTAGTGTTACGAAGAGCGTAAAGTATTTGAAACATTACAGTTTAACAAAAATTAGCAAATATAAGGAATATAAAGTATCAATAATAACATGCAAATTTTATCGGTAGCAAGTAAGTATACAAAAAATAACTAAATCCTGGAGAAGACAGATTTAATTTAATATACCAAAGAAGTGCATTTGAAAAGAATAATAGTGTAAGAAACCAAAATAACTTTCAAACATTCAAATTGGCACCGCGAATAACGTAAGCGATAGAGGGAGTAGTAGATGGAATGGCCGGAAGTGCGTAAAGTTACGTTGTATTCGAACAGACTGATTTTGTTGTTGAAGTAACTGTTATTATTGTAAATTAATGTAACTTTATTTAACTTATAGTAGGGAAAATAATATATTAAATTATATTTATACATTTAATGAACCGTTATCCAACAATGTGATACAATCATTAGCAAAAATTAGGAAGCATCTAAATATCTCCAATAGTATTGCAGGTATTGCTATGAACTTCAGTAGTTGTATGTAACTGATTATGAGGATTAACATGAAAACATCCAAACATCCGATTTGACGGGAAGTAACCTTCGACTTTGAAATTTTAAATGAAACACCCTGTATATTTTTTATATTCCGATAGAGCACAATATTCCAATTTTATAAATGTATAGTTTTTTACATCCTCCATGATTTTCCGCACAGATATTCATTTAAATTTGTTAAATTTGGACAAGAATCGAGATCTCAGTTGCCGAATGAAACACAAGAAGGGCAACGATTAAAATGAAGTTGTAGTTGTCAAATAATTACCTTTTCCTGTTTATGCATTAGTTTGCGTTTAAAATTTCTCAACTGAGTGAAAGAGAACGAAATGAAATTTTAATGATAATTGGCTATGGAAGTAGACCACGAACTTACCGCGAAGTGAGCGATTTATTGAAATCAAAAATGGCAACAGATGCCAATAAAACGTAAAAAGTTCCAATTTCGTTGGAAAAAGTACCCAAAACGTATACGACAAATAGTAGATAATGTAACAGTAGGAAGAATTTTTAAAAAGAAAAATATCATCCACAAAAATATCATCCACGCCTCGCCTTGCGCAAGAATTTTTTTTAATTTTGCAATAAGCTTCGTTTTCTTTTCTGAAGATTTTGCTTAAATGGCATGGTTCATCGACATACTTGTCATTATTGGTCCTAAACCAACCCCCATTGAGTACAAGCAGCCCACACCCAACACTCCCAAAAATTAAATGTTTGGACTGGTGTTTACAGAAACAGGATTATTGGATCCTATTTTTTTAATGGTAATTTAACAGGTAAAATCTATTTGAATTATCGCAAATTATCGTTGCCTTATTAGAAGAGGGGTAGTTACCAATCGCTACATGGTTTCAGTAAGACGGGGCTCCATTATGCATTAGAAGTACGACAACCACTAATAGTTGTCGTAAATCAAAATTTTAGACTTTCTTGTAGGGTTATCTAAAATCAAGAGCTTGTTCGGAGCCATTCAATACTTTAAATGACTTGAGGGCTCGACTTGTGGAAATGCGAAGTATCACACAGCTACTATTTCAAACGTCATTGTGTCAGTGTTGTGTGTGAGAGGGATTTTTTCTTCAAATTCTGTAAAATCCTCTTTCTTCCTTTTTTAGCTAATATTAACAGTTTTTAAATAGACATAACTTCCAATGTTTAAAATTAAATTTCTAGATAAGTTTTACCCAAAAATATCCGTTGTCAAAAAGATTTTTTCTATCCGTTCACTTGTTTATCCCAGGAATGCCAGTCAATCCAACGACTTGATACTTTGTGTGGCCTAACGATGATTATTTCCACAGATGACGTGAATTTTGACTACCGGATTGCATAGTAATTTGTGTTAAGCATGAATTTGGTGTTTTTTACAAAAAAAAATATTCTCAAGATGTGAATTATTGAAAATAACTTGACTTTAATTACCCCCCACAAAGTAATATAAATAGAGTTTCTTTTTAACAAAGAATTAATAATATAAATTATCAAAATGCCGGAATTCAAATAATAACTAAAAATTATTCGAATTCTGCAAATATTAACTGAAATTTTAATAATTAATGAATATTGAAACTAAAATAATAAAAATTAACGAATTAAGGGGTAAGTGCACGCACTTCCAATCTACTAGTATCCCAATGTATAGTTTATTTCAAATTATAAGAATATAACTTTGAACGGCTTAAATGCTGTTATTGCACCACCTGCGGTAATAACTACCTGAATACGCAAACAAACTGCTGAGGACCGTAATAACAAAATTTAAGCGAATTGAATAGAAATGGAATTATGATTTGCGATATGCGTAACTACCTGTTTGTACATTTAAATCTCATTTAATATGTAAATTCTTTAATTACATGTAACATCGAATTGCTTACTATGTAAATTTATACTGTTTGTAAAATATATATACATAAACGTATAATTATCTTATAGGGCCGTAATTTATAGTCAATACGGCCCCTAAATTCAATATGCATTGCCAGGTTATTATCGTCACAGAAGGTGCAATAAAAGTATTAAAGGCCTTGTGAGTCTACAGTTATATTCTTATAATTTGAAATAAACTATACTCGTTTTCTAAATAGATATGTAGTATCCACTAAACATTTTTTAAATTGAAAAGTAAGACCTGTCACTATCGGACTTTTTAAATCAAAGAATTGTATGTGAAAATACAACTTTTTTGGTTTAATACGGCAGTATTTGACATTTTTTTACTTATAAGAGTTAATATGATATTCGAACGCTCCAGTTGGATATTACACTAGGCATACTTGCGTGACTGCTACACGCAACACTTTTTGTTTAGACGTCAGAGATACTTAAAAGAAGTATTGTTTGAACTAAATATAATTGAGTTTTTATTAATTTTAATACATAATGCTATATCCAAAAATTGTTGTTAATCTAGCCTATGCGTTTTGTTTGTTTCTACGCAGTTGTAAACTCTTTAAGACCGGATCCCTCGTTCTTGTTATTATTACCATTGTTATTTATTATTAAATCGCATCCATACAATAAATCCAGAATACCACAACGTTCTCCTAATATATTTCATTCGTCAAAACTCCTAAGATTAGATAAGATAAAGACGATGGAAAGGGGCGACGACAACAAATGGATGTGCTTTACCTGCGTGAACGGAAGTTCTAGGCGAAATTATCAATTATATACAGGTGCCTCCCTTCACAATTACGAAGGTGGTTGGACCTTGGCTACCTACTAATAAGTACTAACTGAAGAGCAGATATAGCAAACAGTAACATACGCATATACAATATAACAGTTATTCGATGGTGGGAACAATACGACGATGCAGTTCTCACGTGACGCCCGAAATATGTCGATCACCACCGACCATTTAAGGGCTTCATATTCTTCTTTCTAAATATTACCATCTCTTAAATAAGGACAGAAATAAAATGTTTGATAAATCTTTATTTACCTGTGCACACATTTTTATCTAAACCGTAAGAAGGTAGAAAAATTAGGGCTGGATCTCACAAATTCTTTATTATACTGTTTTCTAATAAAGAATGTATGAGATCCAGCTCCACTTTTCCACATTCTTACGGTTTCCTCACACAGAGTCGATATGGATTATTTATATTATTTTTCTAATAAAAAAAAGTACATAAATGTTCAATAACTATAATTAACGTTCGCGGAGGGGTGCCAAACCACGGACGAAGCGAGTGATATTCCAGTAATACCTTGTGCCATACAAACAAAAACATTTATTATTAATCTGGGCAAACAGCGGTAACAGTCAGTGTAGTAGATATGTGGTGCGGAGTCGGCGATTATTTATTTCACGCGTTCACAGCGTCAGTACTAAATCGATGCTGTATGCGCGTAGTTCTGTATATATGTAGGCTGTCATAACTTATTTAGTAATTGTACGTTTATGTTTGCTTTAAAAATGTCGCAGCTAGGTACGTCGCGAAAACGACCAATGGCAGACACAGTTAAAAACTTTGTAGTGGACATGACGGACTTAATTTTTAATGGCGCTAAAATCCAATGTCTGGATTGTAAAATCCCTTTAACGTGTTGATCCAGAAGCCATTGTCAACGTCGCATCGAAAGCAAACAGCATTCTTCTGCAAAAAGTGGCATACGAGACCAAGAAAAAATTACATTTGATTTATGTGTTACTCTTATTTTATGTAATCTATCGTTTCGTTTACTGGACAAAGAAGCACTTGTCTCCTTTTGGAATAAATATGCAAACTGTAAATTACCTAGTCGGACATCGATACGAAATGTAGTGCCATTTACTCGTAAACATATAGAAAAAAGAATGAAAACGGAATTGAAAGATAAAAAAACTGGTTGTGTGAGGACGAAACAACAGATCGTCAAAAACATTCTGTGGTTAATGTACGTACGATGGAACCACATCGACCGTCATCCTCCTTCTTACTTGCTTCCAAAAAAGTTATAAATTGTACTGCCGATGAGATTTAAAAGGTGGTGTTGAACTCATTAAACAAATTTGAAGTTTCAATTAAGCAATTTTTAATGTTTATGAGTGATGGTGCCGCAAACATGCGTTTTTTGGGCCGATCTCTTAAAGAGCACAGTGGTAACCTCTTACATGTAATGTAAGTAAATACATTGATTGCTAGTACAAAGGCAGTGTTTCTAAAGTCCCCGAAACGTACCCGACTCTTTCACAAACTGTGTCCTGATTTACCTGAACCACCACAGCCGATTGTGACACGTTTGCGAACATGGTTGCAGGTTGCGTTTTACTACAACAAATATTTTGATCAAGTAAAGAAGGTAGTTTTAAAATTCAATCCGACAGAAGCTGCAGCAATCAAGAAAAGCTAGGAAATATTTCAAGATTATCAGGTTAAAAGAGATTTACAAACTATTCACAACAATTACTTCAGACTAGCGGAGGGAATAGAAAAATTACAAAATGTTTCGATGTCGCTAGTGGATTCTGTTCAAATTGTGAATGATGTTCACGCACAGTTATGCGCTGTAGAAGGCGAAACAAATTGGTGTGTAATACAAAAATTTGAAAGTGTTTTAGAGAAATACTCCGATTTTCTTATATTAAGCCAAATTTGTGAAGGTGCGTGCGAAGATGCATTAAGTTGTTTCAAAGATTATGTTAAATATGCAAATATAACGTCGCTAGATGTCGAACGGTGGTTTTCGGCATTAAAAAACATTTATTCCGCACGTCGTACTCACTTGACTGAAACAGCTGTGGAAACATATCTAATGATTCAAATATTTAACAGATGTTACCCAGTTTGTGATTTCACGGAAGACTTTTAAAACGGTAAGTGTTTCAGCACGTTTTATAGTTTATTTCTTACCTTCTATTTTATGTGTAAACTTTTATACGCTCGCCACGCCTCTGGCTGTTACCGCATATGTGCCCAGGTTATTTATTATGCATATAATGATAAATAAATACCACCTAAGAGGGAAGAAACAATCGCGTAAAGAATATCTGTCTGCCGATATTGTTTTGATTCGTTCGACGTTACCATGCTTTAGTAGCAAATCAGGGAGAAATAGTCAGATTTCAAACACACTGTATCTCGCGTGAGGTGTTTAGTGCGCAATAGGGATTTATTGATTTGGAAACGATCATGGTGCGAAAAACATGTCAATAGCGCAAACCACAAATGGAAAAAGCGCGGCCAAAAACCCTATACAAAGTAAAGGAATTAATCTTAATTATGAGTTTTTGTAACATTCCGTTTAATAAAATCTAAAAAGAATAGCTTCGTAAGTTTTGGGACAAATACCACCTCGACCGGAGATTGCCAAGTGAATAAATATTACGAAATTATTTACCATGTGTGCGTGAAAGACTAGAGGATATAATTCGGCGTGAAGTACGATTAAAAATTGTAATTGACCGTAAATGAATCAACGAATTAAAAAAAAACTCATTGAAACCTAATTGGTCCCCAATTGGTCAATGACCTCCCAGAAATATTTCCAAACCCAAAATTTTGTAAGGAGTTGAGGATTTGTATTTTATTTTAACATTTTGTCAGTTGTTTGGAAATATTTTTGGGAAGTCATTGACTAATTACTCAAATGGAGAAGCCGCCACTGCATATTACAGTTCAAATATTAAAACCGAGTGAATCGTCATCTCCGTATTTAATAGCCTATACCAATCGTGTAAAACCAGGCGAAACCATTAAAATGTAATATTAGCCACTTTACAAACGTAGGAAGTTTCGCCAACCCATATGTCAACGTTTGGGACTGATAGTAGATCAGCTATGCTTCGTACTGGCCACTTGCTTAAACCTACTGGTGGGAACACGAAAATGAAAGTTGTTGAAATTAATTATTCACTGGCACTAAGCTCCGCTACTTCGCCACCCACGGGTTGTAAAGCCGTATAGGTATTATTGATAAACTTATTCGGCGACAGTTACTAAATGTACTTCTGCACTAAATGAAACTAAATTTTGAACCTCTAAAACTTTAATAATGTAACATATATGTATAACAACAAGCAAGTGACTAACTCATAAGTGTCTTCGTCTAGACTCATATATACATACAGCAAATGATGATATCGAAATAAACAAAGTTGGTCTCGATCGTAGCACATTCCACGCGTCCCGAAGAACCGCAGACGCAGCAATTCCACCTTAAGGAGTACGCACGAGCAACGCAACTGCGCTGAGAGCCAGTGGCGGACGCATAAAAGTTTACACAAAATAAATTAAATGTGAAGCGTGCTCAAACACTTACCGTTTTAAGAGTCCTCCGTGAAATCACAAAATGGATAATGTCTATTTAATATTTGTAACATTAGATATGTTTCCAAAGTTGTTTCGGCAAAGTGAGTGCGGTGTGAAGAAAAAGTGTTTTTGTATGCCGAAAACGAACGTTCTACATCTAGTGACGTTATATTTGCGTAAGTAAAATAATCTTTCAAATAACTTAACGGTTCTGTTGACGCACCTTCACAAATTTGTCTTAATGTGCCAAAATCAGAGTCTTTTATCTAAAACACTTTCAAACCTTTCTAAAACACAAACATTTCTTGCGTCTTCTATCGCGCATAGCTGTGCGTGAACATGTTGCACTATTTGCAAAGATTCCACTAACGACACCGAAGAATGTTGTAGTTTTTCTATCGCATCCGCTAGTCCCACGTAATTGTTCTGAATAATTTCCAAATCTGTTTTAACTTGACTATCCTGAAATTTCAAGCGGCTTACCTTGACAGCCGCAGCTTCCTTTGGGTCGAATTCTAAAATCACGTTCTTTATATTCTCAAAATATTTAAGATAATAAAATGCAGCCTCTAATCATGTTCCCCAACGAGTAAGAATAGGTTGTGGTGGTTCAGGAATACCGGGGTATAGTCTATGAAATTCCCGAATACGTTTTGGGGATTTTACAAACACAGCTTTTGTATGTGCTATTAGAGCGTCTACCTCGGGATAACATTTTCTGATACTATCTGCTACGAGACTGAGAGTATGAATTTTACATGTAATATGCAACAAGTTAGCACAAAGTTTTTTAAGAGATCGACCTACAGCAAGCATGTTTGCGGCACCATCACTCATAAATATCAACAGTTGATTTGTTGAAAGTTCAAACTTTTCCAATGTATCTAACACCAACATTGAAATTACTTCGGCAGTACATTGTTGTATTCGTCTGGAAGCTAGTAAAATTGAGGGTGACGGTCGATGTGGTTCCATTGTGCGTACCATTACATTAACCACAGAATGTTTTTTACGATCTGTTGTTTCGTCCACACATAACCACAGTTTTTTATCTTGCAACTCCGACTTAATTCTTTTCTCGACATGCTCACGAGCAGACGGCACAACTCTCTGTAATGTTCTCTCACTTGGTAACTTAAAGTCCCAATATTCATTCCAAAACGAGACGTATGCTTTTTTCCTTAGTAAATGAAATGGTAAATTACATGCAATAAAGGTAACATAAATTAAATTTAAATTTGTCATAATCTCGTGTGGAATTTTTTTCTGAAACATGCCCTGCACTATTTACGTGCCGTAGACAATCACTTTTCGACCAATACATTAAATCTATTTTACACACTACACATTGAATTTTAGCGCCATCACACTTTAAATTAGGCATTTCTGCAATAAATTCTCTTATTGTGTCCAACTTTGGTCGTTTTCGCGACGTAGGAAACATTTTCAAAACAAACGTAGAACTACGATATAGTATACGACAGCGTAGATGCATACACAACAGATCGGCTTTCGAGTCGCAGTTATACTGATGCTTATACCGAATTGTCCCGGCCGTGTTTATTTTGGTGTAAACTTTTATGCGTCAGCCACTGGCTTCCAGCGCAGTTTGCGTTGCTCTAGACTACGCAGTCAAACCGATACAAATGAAATATATATACAGGCACGGCAAAAATTTAAATAACCAAAAAAAACAAATTAACATATTTCGCGGTGGCGAAACACCTACTTTCCCTAATTTGTTACATGTAACGTGTATACTGCATGCGTTACATCTCGTAGCCGAAACGTAGCCACTGCTAGCCAGATGTAAACGAACAGTATAGACTAAAAGAATATTTGTCAAACCTTCAAAACGAATTCGGAAATTTCATGAACAGTGTCCTAATGTTCCAGAACCCCCACTGCCAGTTTTGACCCGATGGGGAACATAATTAGAAGCCACGTTCGATTATTTTTAACATTGCCATCCACTCCGGTTTCTCATGTTACAACTTGAAACGAAAGAAACTGCTGCCATCAAAGCAAGTCAATTGAACTTTCAAGACTATCAAAAGTTGAAATGGATTTACAAACTATTTCCAATAACTACCAAGTAATAACAAATGCCATCACAACATTATAAAGGCCTTTATTACCGTTAGTCGAATCCTTGCAAATAATAGAGAACGTACAAAGAGGGCTAGAAACCTTAAGTGAGGAGAAAAGTGTTTGTGCAGAGTAAACTTAAATAGTGTCCTACAAAAAATACAGATTTGGCTAGATTAAGACAGATTTATAATAACAGTGCTCCTACAAATACGTTTACTGGTTTCAAAAACCATTACAATTATCCAAACATTACATCGTTACATGTCGAATAGTGGTTTTCGTTATACAAAGGTATTTTTTCACCGTTGCGAACAAGGCTCAAGGAAACGTCAATGGAAATGTACGCCATGATTCGAATGCTTAGTCAAACACATTCGAAATTTCAATATTTACGGGATAAATGTTTCTCGATTTGTAAAGGCTGTTCCATTAAGAGCGTAAGATTTAATTTTCTAATAAAACGCATCATATATTCAAAAAATTTAGATATTTTTATTCCAGTATAACTTTATATGTACTTACACACATTGCGATTAAATGTGGAAAACAATATCTGACAAATGTCCACCACACCGCAGGGCGCGCGAAACAATGGAGTTTTTGCGAGAAAAATTTCCTGGCCGTGTCATAACACGCAATGGCGACCGGAATTGGCCACATAGATCACGTACTATAGGTTGGAAAAAGTTTTATCGCTTATACAACACTAGAAAAACATTACAGGTATCACCAACAAAGTACGGAAAATATCACTACAGTTTTTTTTTTAATAAAGCTAATATAATTTGGATAAACTAATTCGAAACGCATAGACGGTCTGAACGTGTAAACGCGTTTATGGCCGATCTTCGTTCACCTAAGACAATATACGTCACAACCTGCTGAAGTCAAAGCTGTTGGCCTTGTTTAATATCGGAGGTAACGACTGTTCGTTAACTTGTATCGTGCAAGAACTGAATTGAACTGAACTTGTACCAATTGTACTTCGTCTGGAGGAGCTGCAAGTTGAACTAAATGATCAGTTTTAAATCGTAGTTCTTCATGCGTTTGTTAACAACAAAAATTGTAAGATCACCGAACGGTGATTATTATGTGGAGAATGATTGTTATGCATTTAACATAGGCACCCAATTATTTTCAGTTTTCATAATTGGAAATTATGTTTTTATTGCAAATTTGTGTAATATGGGCAAATTCAAATATGATTTGACTACCTGCATTTTGCTAGATTTTTAAACAATTCTGATGCAGAAAAAGACTGTGCTAGCGATTGAAAAAGTATTTTCTTCCATTTTCACCGCTACATAATAAAAGAAAATCCGTTTTTATAGGTTATGCACTACATGAACTGTAAACCTATAGTCACTACAGTGCATCTACAGTAACGATGGAAATGCTTATCGTTTCACCGACGTTACCGTTTCACAGGAACGTCTCAAATGTAGACCACTACCGTTCCTGTGTCGCGTGACCGCCCATCGTTCCAAAGCAACGAGTTATTTCGGTATTCCGAAGCGCGACAACAAAATACCGCTCCAAAATACCGTTACAAAAATACCGACCTATCCCTAACTAATAGTAAATCGCATTGTTGTTTTAACTACTTTTTGATCGTTATTTATGACGTCTATGTTGTTTCCAAGAATAGATAGGTATATATAAAACAAATAAGTATCCGATTTAATTTACTTCTACAAGTAAATCCAATATGTTATCGATTTGATAAATATGAAAGCTTGCAGGTATAAAAATCTCGAAAGCTATATAGTTTTCAATACCATATTTTAACTTTCACAATGTCAAAGTATCATTTTGGAATTTTTTACATGAAATGAGTTAATCGATAACATTTAGATGGTCGATTTTTCCCCTATAGAGCACGTACCGTCTACTTTTGAGATTTTTAATTTAAATAAGTGGGCCTTGACGTCAGGCACATTTTGCCTCATTTACCAACTCCTTGTTTAGGGTATCCCAATGGTGAGCACACTATCTAGGGCAGCCTGCATATTTGCATCTCCGGTACGGATTTTTAACGTGCCTAACATCGTATTGACACGGGGCCTACGGTTTTACTTATTTCGAAAAAAAAAGCATACCGTGTTTAATACTTTTAGGTATTAAACACATAAAAAAGTACTTTAAAATTTTATTGAATCTATTATTTGATTTATTTAATAATTTAATTTCAGAAAATGGTATACATGTTTGAATTAGAATTTGTATTTCTTGTATGCCTGGAAGACTAGACTCATAAAGCCGTTAAGATTTTCTTATAATCTCTTAAATTCTTCGCTGGCGGAGGTATCGGCAATACTACTGTTTACCGGTGATGATAACGGACGTGATTTAAATCCAGGCTTCATAAGTTGAGCAAGTTCACTAGGATCACGACCTTTGGTTTCGGGCAAATATAACCTATACAAAAATATTTGAATATTAATTACATAAATACAAATGTGTACAAATTAGAAAAGTGGTAGGTCTATTCTATTTAGTTACAGTTATTACCTTATTGTTTTTTCTAGATGTATGAAGCTACATTTACGAAAAGTAGAGTATTGGAGAGTAATGTGATATAATATACGTTAACAAGAATTCTCTCTAAACTTTTAGGCCGGTTTAATCAACAATACTAACTTTCTTCCGGTTAGATTAAACGTGTAAACTCCCTAGTTTCTTACTAAAGAACCGCAACTACTTTTTGAAGTATCACTAAATTTACGTAAGGAAGATCTGCTATCAAATGGATAATGCGTCTCCGCATTTTGGTCGAGATTCCTTAATGAATAATTTTGGATGGCGGTTTGGATGCCATAAAATATGTTGTTGGTCTTTTCAAGTGTATTTTGTATGTAATAGGTTTACTTTTAATATGCCTTAACCGAGCAGGTGACATTCTGGTGTATAAACAGGTATCAGGTGTCAGAGACTACTACTATAAAAAATGAATGAAAGCTATAAAGAATATTTATTCAAACTTTAGACGCTAAAAACACTAAAATGTATTATTAATTAAATAAAAAATAATAATAAAGGACCATTGTACTTACTTAAGTAAGTAACCTATAAGTAACACAGCATAAAAATAACTTGTAAGACTCCCTTAGAAGGCTAATTTTATAACGCCAAACAACAATAAACAAACTAAAGACATAATTTTCATTCGATTTAATTTTTACTTTTCCGTTACTTTTTATTGGATATAGGTTTTCAAGTTAAAATTAATTATTTGAATAAGAGTGTTTGCGGCTTTTCGTGTTCATAAGTCAAACAGATTTCTTTTCATTGACAAACAAGCTAGATGGTTTTTCCCGGTTGCAGTATATTCGAACGTCTGGTAACCCTACATACAATGGTGTTAATTGTAAACATTAATGGAACTTACAAAAATGACATTGTTAAAAATAAAATGATAATAGACTACTTTTATTTAAATGAATCAAAAAAGTCTCCGGCACGTGAGAGTAATGACATTTACAAATATATACGATACACAAAGGTTCAAAGCATTGAAGGCAGAAACTTCCTGCAGTCAACAAGTTAAATGAGAATTATATACACGTATAGCAAAACATGCTTTCCAATTATTCCAGAAACATGTTGACTGCTATATTGTTTTCAAATGAAATTTTTTCATACATTGTAAAGGACTTTTTTGTCACATTAACGGACACAATGAATCTGCGAGACTCTGACAAACTGACTAAACTAATGGCAGTTAAGAATCCGCAATTTCCTTGGTATTTTCGACGTAATTATATATCCCGTCCGGCAAACGGGAGATGTCAGGTTCGATTCCTTACCGGGACGAGTTTTTTTTTCAGATATTTAATTACGTTGAAAATACCAAGGAAATTACGGATTTTCATAATTCACCGACGGAAGCCAAAATATATTAAGTAGTTAAGAATGTTTATATTACAAATTTGTGGTAACGAATCCACAAATAAATTTTTTCTAAAAACTTACTTGTCAATCTGTTTCTATCCTTAATACGTGCAATACCTGCTTTCAAAAATAATCTTTCACATGAAGTAGATGAATCAACAACTACATACGTAGTCTGTCCAATAAATATACGAACTAAGGTCGTAAAAGCGTTATTATACAAAGCTTAGGATACATCAATCTTATTCCATTCAAAATACTCCCCATTTGTAGTAATACACTTGCCCCATCTCCGTTTCTATTGCTCAAAATATTCCTGGAAATCCTCAGAAGTCAGGGTCTTCAGCAGCTTCATCTCTCACGTTTTATCGCCTCCGCATCGCCCCAATGTCACCCTCACATGACCATTTTGCATTTCGGGAACAAAAAAAAAATTGCGAGGGCTCAGTCTGGTGAGTAGGGAGGGTGGCCTTGGGTGGTGATCAAATTGCGGTCTAGAAACTTATTGGAAGGCGTGATCGATTTGAAAAAAGCTGTTTTCTTCAGTGCATTATCTAAGCGGCCCTCAACATTTCATGAATTCATGAGTTTTTCCCAAGTTCGCCAAAAAATTTGGCGTTGAGTCGTTGTTCCATCTGTTCATCAACATCCTCCGTTCACAAGAGCAAAAAAGGGCGTCACAAAAAGTCTCTCCTCTAGCTACGCGCTTCTCTCGGTGGTTTTGACAGTTATTGACGCTCCAGTGGCCCCCGCCAACAAAGCAGCCAGTGCTCATGGCCAAACATCACCCTAACCACGCTCAAGTAGCCCAGTTCGCGTATTTATTAGACAAACTACGCACCCCTAACACTTTTACAATGGGGTGGTATATAAATCATCATTAATGTATGGATTAGATGGTGTGGCAGCTTTGTGGGTAATTTTGTTTTAGAAAGAACAAAAATAGATGTCATGTAGAGTCTGTCAGAATGTTGATCATTCTCTAAAAGCACCAGATAAAAAAACTATTATAATACATAATCAACATTAATTAACATTCATTTATAAAATCTACGGTTAGAATATCTGTACAACAAAATAGGGAGCAAGAGACAGATACTTTCTACTACGATGATGCAGTACCAAATTCGAAAAAAAAATATATAGAAATTTGCACGGGGCATTTTAGAGTCCAGGTTCCTAGACTTCTGATGAACTTCTAAAAATACTGTAATCGCAAAAATAAATACGTACCTTACAAATATAAACAGCATAAACGTTAAAAACGAGAAAATGTAAAAAGATGCGGCTCCAATTTTTTCTTGTAGGATAGGAAATATCATAGCGACTGTAAAGTTTCCTCCCCAATTAGCCATACTACCAAGAGCCATAGCAGTAGGTCTAGGACCTACTTCGAACAATTCTGAACCAATAAAATATGGTATAGGACCTAATCCTATACCGTAGGTACAAACATAGGCTAGAACTCCAAAGACGCTAAGATAAGGCATCCAAGAAATTGCATTCTAAAAAACAGTCACTTCACTTACAATTTTTTAAATAAATACGTATAAATATGTGCTTACAATATATGTAATAGCAATGCCTAATATAATTAGGCAAACAATTGAACACAAAGCACTCAATTGAAAAGTACTTCGTCTATTAAAACGAGACATTAAGTAAACGGAGATAATAGCCATTAAAAAATTGACGACACCCGCTCCTACAGTTGCATATTCACTATTTTCTTCAGATAAGCCTGCTTTTTGAAATGTAGATTTTGAATAATAGAAGACCTGAAACAAAAATATTTTTTCACATCTACCGAATTGAGCCCGGGAGTATTCTATGGAAAAATAATCATATTCGTCGTACTTCATATGGCTGCAATATCAATGTCTTCTCCTGATCATATTCCTTTAAAAAAGCAATATCAACGTTTGCAAGAAAAATAACTAAGCTTAACAAGTAAACTACGCAAATAAGTGCAAGAAAAATAACAATAACGAACTTTTATTTAATAAGTTATTATTAGTTATCATTATATATATAAATAATAGATTTATTATAATATATTCAATTACAACGTTTGACGTAGGATTTTGGCATCACAATAAAATAGAAACAGAACTTACAGAATTTACTTGAGTGAGGCTATTACAAAAATGCACAATTTCCTTTTAACTTTGTTTCATTAACTGTTAAATTGCTATATTACTAGATTCATCAGTGAATTTTTTTACTCTTACACACATACAGTACCGTTCATGGAAGTTCGGGCAAGCTGACAAATTATATTAACTGTTTAGGAAAAAATTTTAAAATTATATAATATACATTTCTGTGAGGAATTATTAAAACTAACCTTTTCTGGAAGCCTTTTACCAATTTGCAGGTAGTATTTGTCTATTATAAGACCGTTATCATGAAATATATAATTATGTTGGAAATCCCCAATAATTACAGTGACAATAAAGCTTTATAATAGTCCCTAGGAGGGTTAGCTGATTCACTCGTGTTACCTGGAAATATTCGTACACCCTTTATAAAGTATTATAACATTTGTAAACGCAGTAGTTCTGAAGAGATTGTTATTGTGAAACTATCTGTGGTTGTGCAAGTGAAAAATAAAATAATTTCGGTTCGACTGCTTAAAATGCCCCGTGGAAAGCCTCTAGCTGTTTCAAAACGATCTGCTATTATTACCTTGCATCAGGAAGGGTACACAGAAAGACAGATTGCGGATAAATTAAAAATAAAAAAATCTACAGTACATGATACTATTCGATTTAAAACAACCGGTGACGTGCAAGATCGTAATCGGCTAGGACCGTCAAGAAAAACGACTCCTGCGGAAGATTTACGAATAAAAATAATTAGTAAGCGCAATAGAAGACTAACAGCATCAGAAATTGCTGCAGAATTCAATAATGAGCGAGATTTCAAAATTTCTGTGAGTACTGTGAAACGTCGGCTGAAAGAGGCTGGGCTGCATGGGCGAGTGGCTTGTCGAAAACCGTTACTCCGAAGAGGAAATAGGCTGAAACGACTGAAATGGGCACAAGCTCATAGAGATTGGATAGTGGACGATTTTAAAAACATTTTGTGGACTGACGAATCTAGGTTTGAGGTTTTTGGAAATAGACGGAGAGTTTTCGTACGCAGATCAAGAGAGGAAAGAATGTTACGGGAGCGTATAGTTCTTACGGTGAAGCACGGAGGCGGATCTCTAATGGTTTGGGGTTGTTTTTCCTTAATCGGAACAGGGGACTTGCTCAAAATTGAGGGCATAATGAAAAAAGAAGAATATCAGAAAATCCTGGAGGAAAATGCCATACCGTCAGGAGACCGATTAATTGGTCGTGGATTTGAATTTATGCAGGACAATGACCTCAAACATAAATCTAAATTGTGCACAGATTACCTGCAGCAAGAAGAAAATGAAAGAACCCTAAAAATTATGGAATGGCCGCCACAGTCCCCCGATCTGAACCCGATAGAGTTGTTATGGGAAGAATTAGACCGATGTGTTAGGAAAAAGTGTCCAAAATCGAAGGAACATTTGTGGACCATTCTCCAGGAGGTATGGACAAGCTTGCCCAATGAAACATTAGCAAAATTAGTGAATCGGATGCCGAGAATAGTGGCAGCAGTCCTAAAGGCAAAAGCTTTTGTTTAGTATTCTGCTGCAAATATGAAATTATATATCAAATCGCTACATTTCTATTATGGTTACAACCTATTCAAAACTGAAGATACATAACAGAGAAAGTGAATACACTATTGACACTATTTCTTTGGTCATATTCACTGTACCCCTTTCTACACACGGAACTTTCTAGAATTTTTAAGATTCTATAGTATGATGTCATAGTATGTGTTATATAACACCTTCAAGCAAGCAAATTCGTATACAGCCAAATTGGGAGAAAGTAATGTTTTCTGGAAATAGGCGAGCAGTCCTGTCTTTGAAAACTGCGTTGAAATTCAACCAAGCCAACGAAATTCTGTATGCGGTGTTGTGGCAACTGCGTGGTTTTCTCTGATCGAGCTTATTTTTCACTTGGTTTGTCCAATGTGCAACTGATTACAAGAGACATGGTATTTCGTAAACCCTTTATTCTTCTGAATTAATTTTATCTTGCGAATTTCCTAGTACTTAGCAGACTTTTTGTGTATTGTGAAAACAGTATTGATATTTTTTTGACTCGGCTTATTTTCTCTATGGCTCTTTTTATGTAGATACAATGGTTTTGTTCGAACTTTCATGTTCTCCGTCCTTCTTTTGCTTTTGGAACTTGCTCATTGAATCTTTTATTTTTTTTGTGTGTAAAACTGTTTTTATTTTTTATTTTATTATCTAATAGTAAATCCTAATCAAAAATACAAAAACCACACATTACATCACTAACAGATAGGTTATTATAACAAAATACTAGTTAAGGAAAATACATTGTAGCGACTACAATGCTGATGTTGATCAGAATTGCACATCTGACGATAAACAAATACTTTTAAAGCAGGTAAAGTCTCAAAAAATAAGTCACAACTCGACTAGAACGTCTGCATGATACGCCCGAGGTGAAAACTGGCCCAGTACGGTTCTCCGACGTGGTAATGGGAAGGTGAAAATATGATGAAATATAACATATTTAACTCTGGAAGACTGAGATAATAGAATTCGTCACAATTAAGAAATTTAAAGTTTAGATATCAAATAAATTTTCTCTGTACTGATTCAAGACTGTCCGTGTGTATTTTAAGTAATTCCTTGCTGAGCTGCAATATTCAAACCGCGGCAGGACTAAGGATCTATACAAAAGCATTACGCCATTGGGGTTAGTCAAGTCACGAGAACAACGCATAAAAAACCTAGAAGTTTATTGGCGTCCGAAACAATGTTCTTAAAGTGACAAAACTCAATTTAATAATCATAAGTTACGCCCAGGTTACGCATCTGGGCGCATAAGTTGTTCTGCTGTCAAAGAAGTTATTTCCTGCGCCTGCTGAATGAAAAATGAAAGATACTTTAAAATGTTTTCAGCTAGTTTTGTTGTTCCATTGGTTAATGTCGTTATTATTCCGTTCAATTGAGCTGGATAGTGGAATCTTTCCGGTGCACTGTGTGGCCCCATGATTCATCCGTCCGCTTATGGACTTAACATCATATTCACGGCGCGACAACCAACCCAGAACATATATACTGAAGGATACTATGTATATAATCCAGAAAATAATTAGTTTAAATAGAGACATGACTGCCATTGAGAGGATTGTCGAAAAATTTGAACTGGCTAGAAGTAACACTGAAGTGAAAACAAATAATTCCAACAAAAATATTGCCATTAATGCAAGCCCATTCTGGTATCAAGATGAGGGTAACCTTGTTGTTACTACCCAAAATTTGAAGGTTGTTACTACAGTCAGTGCAAGTCTGGAAGAAGTCTTTCTTGTTTCGGAAGTCATACATGCACCTCGATTTCCATATCGATTACCCCTATTCAATTGATGGTGTGCGGCGGTACATTCTTTCACCGATCCCCGTATGCATTTTGGAACAAGCGATGTATAGGTTTTGATAATTAAGGATTCACAGCTATTGCTTTAACGGTCTTTGTTGGGGTAACATATAGAAGAAAAATAGTGATATCATGACGTACACGTCAGACGGTACGGACAGAAGCTCGTTCTAAAGAATTTTAAGGTATAATTAATTCTTCTATAGTCTGTAAGTACAAATCTAGCGACCCTCAAGTCTCTAGAAAACTTTCCAAAACGTGCAAGTATTGCAAGTTCAATTGTAGCAAATTTGATTTTTGATATTGTTAAGTGAAATATAAGAACTGTTTTGATCCCTAAATAGAACTTAACAAGTATCACTTTATAATTAACATTAATATAAGAATACGTTTAGTTTATAATTATATTATGTGTTACTCGAGTTCTAATAAGAACTGTTTTTTAAAACAAAATGTTTGTGAGTACTAATAATACGGCCAAGCCAAGAAAGCACCAAAAACTGGCGATTGATTGCAAGACTTTTTATCTATGTTAATCTCGAGCGAGGCAAGGCCTAAAACCAATTATGCTAGTAGGAGTGAAGATTCCATTTGAAAGAAATGAATTACCTGGGAATATAGTTCGATCCAAGACTTACACGGAACTCCGATATCAATAAAACCATCAACAAATCGACAATTGCCCTGGGTATATATATAGTATGTCTCTGGGAGACATGAAAACCTTCAGACTCATAAACAGTCAATCTTCAATTTTAAGATCGAATGGTGCAAATTACCAAAAGCTGTTAAAAGAATTCAAGGCAAAGCCGATTACAAGCAGACCATTGACGCCATTAGCTCCAAATACAGTTTAGATAAAAACTGCTAATACCAAAGAGAGGAATGGAAAACAGGTCCCCCTTTTAAAGCGGAATCTATCTAGTACACAGACGGCTGCAAGACAGAGATTGGAATCGGGAATCAACGGGATTGGATCAATAATAGCTAAATCACTAAGTCTTACTAAAAACGCAACAGTATTCCCAGACTGCATAGCGGCAGTGCTGCGATGTATTGAAAAAATTGATAAGCAAGAGGTTAATTATCGATCAGTTGCGATCTGTTCTGATAGTCAAACAGTGCTGAAGGCACTGTACTCCATACAAGCAATGTCGAAATTGGTATCTACAAGCATGGTTAACAACGGTAGTTAAAGCAGCCACTAGACAATAGGAATCTCAAGGCTAATGAAAAAATATTCCAGGTCAGAATAAAGCCAAGCAATTCCTAATTGGATACAGGCCTAAATTTACAGTTGACCTACCAAACGGAAACAGAAAGTCTGTTAAAACGATAGTAGCCTTATCAACAGGACTCTATATGCTTAAAACGAGCAACCTGGGCCTGACAGAGGAAATAACATTCAGGTTCTGCCAGGTGGAGGAAGAGACCGTCGTCCATTTACTTTGCGCTATTGTACAAGACTAGCAGGAATATGGCTCTCAGAAATGGGCTTGGAATATTCGAAACTTATGCAAAGGGAGCACCCACAAGACAAAGCTAACGTTGATCTAATATTTGAGAAACTGCAATAGATCTTATCTAATCTAAGCTCGAGCAACAGCCAATAGTAAACGTAGAACATACTTCTTTATTTTACCTATCGCTGTATTCTTAAATTGAACGGATTGTAGTAACATATTCAGACTATATTGGTACTCATTAAACAGGGATTTAAAGTTATGTCTCTTAGGCAAACTGTATACTTTTGAGGGTTCTTACCTATTAAGGTTGTGGGCAGACCGCCTTTTAGTTATCCAAGCATAATGAAATATACAACGATGATTAAATAATAAGAAAAAAGAGCAAACTAGTGGCTCATGGGCAACCATATACTTTTAACATTAATAGAAATGTTTAAATTTTAAAGCCAACCAAATTGTTCTCATTCGAATTTGAGAAACGATAAATACAATTCATGTGCATCATATCTAAAATAAACTCCATTCTCTTATCATTAAAAAAGGAAGCAACTGAAAAGAACTAGTGTCTCTAAAATTTCTTAATTGAGACTTACAGCATTAATTCCACTAAACTGTTGACCAGCTTGCATACTACATACTAACAGCAATGGAAGCAAAAGAGAGCGATCGGTTAGAACGTTCCAGAAACCAAAAGTTTTTTCAGTCCTTTTTTGATTGTCATTGGATTCTATTTCTAATTCGTTAATTTCGCCCTCCAATTCAGAAGCGTTCATTAAACGGATATTTTCTAAAACTACACAATAAAAAAATAAAATTGAATTATTTGTTGTTTCTTCCTCTTCTATCTGTTCTAACTTACTTGTTATTGCTAGTCGTGCTTGTTTACGAATAACATATAAATATTTCGGACTTTCTGGTAGAAATGGAAATGCTGTGCAGCATAAAAGGACTACTATCACATAAAGTGATAAAAGAATCGGCCAAGAAGTTTCAGTGCCTAAAACATATATAAAAATAATAACAGCAGAAGCTGTAGAGTCGTATTTTGCAGAATTACCAAAGATTTATTTTTCGAAGGCATGGCGTTATTAGAAAAACGCTGGAGTAAGTGTGTTAGTGTTAATGATTCTTACGTTGCAAACTAAAATTTTATTTGTTCTCTAACTCGTTGTTTTCATAGCTAGGTAGATAACATAAAAAACTTAAAAATAGGCATACGAAACCCACGTTATGTTGGTGTATTTCTAGACGGAGAAACTAAAAACACAATAATATATTGGGCGTTCCGTTCAAAATAACAAAGTACGGTTTGCTATCTACCGATCACCTGTATAGACAGAAATAGTTTTGAAGGATACTCTAAGACGTCTATTGTAGTTGAGTTCGGGTATTCGCTCGGAGCAGATCAAGAGCAAAGAGCACGTGAAGTGGATCAGGACTAGAGCAAGAGCCATACTCCTAAACGAATGGATGGAGTAACTCTACGACATTTCTGAATGTCAAAGAGCGCGAGTAGGATGCTTGGAGTAATTGGAGTCCCTACAGAACTAATACTCGAACTCACATTGTGGTATCAGAGAATTTTAGCTTCGTACTATTTACACCACAGACACAATTTTGCAATTTCAGAAGGTTGAGACACCTGCATAGACCAACAATAATGTAGAAAATTATTATTATTATTAATACAAAAAATGAAAGAGCTCAATGTTTATATTTATTTCATATAATATACTAAATAAGCAAGCAAGCACTACATGATTAGTTTTTAATATCCATCCGGTGTAGATTTTACAGAAACTCCAATATCTGTCATAATAATATTAACATGGGTTAAATATTTTGAGAATAGTAATTTGGTAACTCGCTGTCCTTGTTAATACCTTTTTTGAAATTATACCCAACAATACTTCAACAGCGTGTATTTAACCTGACGCAACGTAGAAGTAATATAAATATGTATCCCAAATAATATTCACTTAACAGTCATAGAATTTGCGAGCCTTTATTCACTTAATTGTGTATCATATTATAGAGGTTTGAAAATTATTCCGATTTCTTAGTACAGCTGCACGCAAGCAGTAGGTGGGGATTTGACATACTTGACAGTGTGAATCAAGGTTGGTAGAATACATTTATTCTAAAGGTGGTCTCAGTTTAAAAATAGCGTGCGCAATGATGTCAGTGGTAGTGGAATATAGGACATACGAGACCCATCAATTTAAACGTTGTTACGAACAAGTACGAGGGCGAATCAAATATTAACCGAACTTTTGTTTTAGAACATTTATTGATACAGTAAATAAAATTTTGAATACACCTTATTTTTCTATATAATCTCCTCTTTTATTCATACATGTTTCCCACCGAATCGGAAGTTTCTTAATTCCGTCATCAAAGAATGAATGTGGTCGCGTCTGTAACCAATTGCGCACGAAAGTTTCTACACCTTCGTCGTCGTCAAAGTGATGACCTCCCAGTTCTTCTTTGAGTGGCCCAAACATGTGGTAGTCACACGGGACTGTAGGGCGGATGTTCCAGTGTTTCCCAATGAATTTTGTCCAATGTTTCTTGGGTTAATGTAGTTCTGTGTGGCCGAGCGTTGTCATGGAGCAGAATCGCACTTCGAATAGGCATGTCTCGCCTTTTTCGTCGATAGGCCAGTTTCACTTCATCAAGCAGTTGACAGTAGTATGCAGCATTAACTGTACGCCGTTCATGGAGAAAATCAACGAGCAATATGCCTCTTGCCTCTGCAATTCCAAAAAATCGTTGCAAGAACTTTCCCAGCAGAAAGACGGGTCTTGGCTTTCCGCGGTGCTGTTTCTCCAGGTTTTCGCCACTCCATGCTTGCCTGCTTAGACTCCAGGGTGTAATAATGCACCCACGTTCCATCACAGGTGACAATGTGCCTCAAGAAATCATCCCCCTCTGATATCGTGCCAAAAGTCTTTCACACACAGCAAGACGGTTTGCTTTCTGATCTTCCGTCAAGAGGCGAGGAACCCACCTTGCCGATACTTTTCCGTAACCCAAATCATCTGAAATGATTGATTGGGCACTCCCATACGATATTCCGACGTGTGCAGCAATTTCCCATATTGTAAGACGTCGGTCTCCTTTAATCATCTCACGGATCGCAAGAATATTCGTCTCACTGGTGCTTGTCCGCGATCGGCGTGCATGGGTCTCATTTTGCACTGACTCTTGGCCATCGGAAAATTTTTTGTGCCAGTCGTAACTTGGGTGCTTGAAAGCGTTTTTTCAGTGAACTGTGCAGTTAGTCGACGCAAAATTTCGGCAGGTTTTGCGCCCTCCCGCGACAAAAATTTAATAATAATGCGTTGCTCAACAGGCGTGTGCACCTCTTGCTCAGACATGATGCTACTAACAACCAATCTGCTCTGGCGAGCCGAACCGATTTACTCCCCTCCACTTTATATCCCCATCCAACATATATTAACACGTCACGTTACTCACTTCACCTAGGGAGCGTTAAAAAGAAATGTCCGGTTAATATTTGATTCGCCCTCGTATATCTATACCGGGTGTAATTGAAACTAGGCTTACCACTATAATTCTTATTTATTAAAATAAAAATCTGAAATTTTGATATTATAAGTAACGAACAATTCTAAATTTAATGGTGCCATCCTCATTTTTCAGTCACCTCCGGTTTTACCGGAAATTACCCCAACTTTCTTGGAACCTAGAGACAATTATCCAATTGACTATGTCATTTTTAGCAAGCAAGCGGTCATCCGAATTTTTTTTTTATTATTTTAGTTTTACATTTAGGTAGCCATAACCACCGAAAATTGTTCTGATTTGAATCCTTAATTACTAGAAAAATAAAATCAATACAATTAATCCATTAATTTCGTTTTCATAAGCCTCTAAATATTCAGAATGGGTTTTTTTTAGTAATAAGTAATTTTCTTCAAATGGTACCCATATCACTCATAAGCATTTTTAAACAGATAATTTTTCTACAAATCGCTTGATACCAAACATGGTACCACTTAAATGAAAATAATTAATAAGAAACCAATTTAATTTTCTAAATCATCGAAAAAGAAAAACTACATAAAAAATAACTTAACGTAAAAATAATAATGTTCCGCGGCGATATTCTGAATGGCATTTATTACACGCTGGTCTAGCGCTTCACGATTTCCGAAGGCGTTCCAAAAGCTTGATTTTTCACATGGCCCCAAAGGAAGAAGTCTAGAGGAGTTAAGTCAGGCGACCTCGCAGGCCACCTAGTCGGTCCATTAGTACCCATCCACCTATCTCCGAAAGTTGCATTCAGATACTCTAAAACCTCTCTTGAATTACAAGGCGATATCCCATCCTGCTGAAAATACATGTTGTTTCTAATTGCTGGCGGTAAATTGTTCAGGGTCTGTGCTACTTCGTTCATTAAGAACCCGAGATAACGTTCTCCGGTTAGATTTCCATCGAAGATAATGCGCCCTATCAAGACGACTTCCAATAACACCTACCCAAACGTTAAATCCAAGCCGCTCTTGAAAATTTGTATCTCTTAGCAATCGAGGATTTTCTTGGGCCCAGTATCTTGTATTGTTCCTGTTGAACATCCCATTATTTGTGAATCGGGATTCATCTAAATACAAGATGTTATGGGGAAAACTTGGATCAATCGCCATCTTTTTGATGGGATTGGTTGCAGTATGCCTGCCTTCTTTGATTATCAACTTCATATAAGTGTTGAAGCGGATGAGCCATATGGGTACCATTTGAAGAAAATGGCTTATTACAAAAAAAAAACATTTTAAATATTTAGAGGCTTATGAAAACGACATTAATTGATTAATTGTATTGATTTTATTTTTCTAGTAATTAAGAATTCAAAACAAAACAATTTTCAGTGGTCATGGCTACCTAGATGTAAAATTAAAATTAAAAAAAAAATTCGGATGACCACTTGTTTGCTAAAAATGACATAGTCAGTTGCATAATAATCTCTAGATTCCAAAAATGTTAAAATATACAGGGTGTTTCGTTTAAAAAACCAAAGTTGGGATAATTTCCGGTAAAACCGGAAGTGACTGAAAAATGAAGATGGCACCATTAAATTTAGAATTGTTCGTTACTTATAATACTACAATTTCAGAATTTTATTTTGATAAATAAGAATTATAGGGGTGAGCCTAGTTTCAATTACACCTGTATATTACTAGTACTGACGTCAAAATATGCGTCCTTCACCCCTCCGCCTACAAACTTTCGGTCAAGTATTGCAAGATAGTAACTGGGACAACTTTTAGAGTAAATGTATTCTATCAACCTTGAGTGTGAATGTCATGTAATGTCGAACTTCGCTTAGTAACCATTGGTGCGCACCCCATAGTAGCCATGGAACGGTGGTCGAGTCAACGTATTACAGTAAAACTGTATTTCAGAACGAATTCCGTCATTTCGACACAGCGAAGTTTCCGAATTCGATTTAACGAATTTCATAAATTTCCCAGAACCAGCAGTGTTTTGAATACGAAACATGGCAGACCAAAGAGTGTACGTGCAAGGAAATCTAGAGAGAGTAGGAGAAGCAATCCAATTACATTATTAATGTTCTAATGCTATCTGAGGACGCACATTTTCATATGTGAAATGTAAGCAAACAACATTGGTCAACAGAAAATCCACGGGAATTACATGAAGAACCACTGCATTCTCCGAAAGTAACTGTTTAGTGCAAAGTAACAAAGTTTAGTATAATTAGACCACACTTTTTTGAAGAGGAAAATCGTACTGTTACTGTTCAAAGGTACGTTAACATGCTTCAAAATTTTGTCATTTCCGAGGTAGATAGGATTGGTGTTGGCCCCCAAACTGTTAATTTTCAAGAGGATGGAGCAACGGCCCATACAACACGAATAAGTATGGCTGTAGTGAGGGAAACTTTTGGTCATGTTATTTCCCGTTTTGATCAAACTCCGTGGCTAGCACGTTCACTGAATTTGTCAGTGCCAGATTTTATCTTACTGTTACGACATCCTTCAAGAATTAAAAGAGAGCACTTCAAACGAAATACACTTAATTAATCAAGAGGTTCTCAATCGCGTGTTCGAAAATTTTACAAATCGTTTAAGGCACTGTGTTGACAACAACGGAGACCATCTTCCAGATATCATACTCAAGAAATAAAACAGCATTATGTACACTTAAGAAATGTTTAGTTATTACCTTTCTAAATTGTTTGTAATTAAATAGATTAGTGTGAAATAGTGGAGCCTGTTTTGCGCCAGCCTGTACATACCACGTGGGGTGTCTCAGGAGAAACTGCATCGATCGATATATGAAAGAATATACATTGGAAAATTCTGAAAAATAAGCAATATACCAAAGCCTACATATACTATTGAACTAAAATATTTTCAATTATCTATGACTTCTGGTTATACCGGAAGTAGCTGTCAAGTTTGTTATTTTAAGTAGAACAAACACCCTATATATTATTGCATTCTTGAATTCCTAGTTCACTTTTAAAATGTGTTGCATATTTGAAATATTTGCATTTTTTTTAAATTTTTGACAGACGAACGAGTGCATGTGAACTTCTATAACATTATAACTGTAAAAGTGTTTAACTTAAAAAATTGAAATTTTGCAGAACTTTAGGTAGAATTAGAAACCTTATGAATTTTTCGATGGATACTTTTCATGATATTAAGGAAAATGTAACACCATTTTCGTAAAAAAAAAAAGAGTACCTAGCAATAAGAATGTAGCTTATGTAATTTTTTAAAATGTCATCCAGCTTTGGAGATATCCAAGTTAGTCAAGAACTGGTTTAAGCGTTTTAAATACGTACCCAATACATGTCGTAAAGACATTACTTGAGCGAGAAAAACGCCAAATGTTACTCCTAAAGGGCACATAACTCCCATGGCTCCTCGTAAATGTAATGGTGCTAATTCCGTTAAATACATTGGCATAATGCATGTTATAGTTCCTAAAACATGTCTTACAGTATTTTCATTTATACTGCTCGTTATTTACTATTTCAAACTTGCAAAACAAAAAGTTGGGATCTTGCATTGCTTGTATAGAGCGCGGAAGGTATCTAGAACCAGACACCGAGCTATTAGCGTTAAGGAGAGAAGAGGATCCGCGAACGATGTAGGTAATGCAATCCAGTGTTACCAATGGTGATACAAATGTACCAAAACGCGTACACTTTAAAGCAGCTGGTACGACAGTCCCGACTTTAGCGCTTTTCGGTACGGAATAGTATAATTCTTTTTTCTATTCCCGGGTCTATCCCCGCGGTGTAGTGATTAGCACGCCTGTCCGGCAAACGGGATTCCTTACCGGAGTCGATATTTTTCAAAAATTTAATTACGTCGAAAATACAAAGGAAATCACGTATTTTTACATAAAAGACGTTTGACACAGTTTAGTATAATCAAAAATAGTGTACATTGTCAACATAAATATGCAAAAAATCACTTCACAATATCATTAAAACAAACTTTAAATCTGAAAAAGGTGGTACAATTTTGATACCAAAATTGTAATCGTGACAGAAGACGTTACGTATAAACATGTTTGTTTTAATGAAACGGATACGTAAACCCACAATATTGTTTGATTCCCTATAATAAAACAAATGTTTATTACTGTTTTATTAGATTTATAATAAAAACCTTACGTTGGTAATTGAATGTAGCGATGAGTTGGGGCTTACTATTACTGAATGTAAAAATAGTGATTTGGAAAAATTGGAATGGGAATTAAAGTAAAGGTTTTTTACTTCTCCTCTTCAGAACACAACGACGTATATCGACATAATTTCAATCTCTAGTTTACCAACTTACGCGCAGCGCTACCAACTTAAAAATACACGGAAAATTTGAATTTTAAATTATGAATACTGCATATATTAAACAATTTTAGGCCAGACATTAAAAAAAATGGATCAATACATCAAGCGCGGCCATCACATAACTAATATAGAACTTTTGTGCAAATACAAAGTTTAGTAGTGTTTCTGAAAACTTGTTTATATTTGTAAAATTAAAAGTGATAAGTACATAAAATAATAAAACACAAATCTAATAAACTTATTTTTTCTAGATTTTTGTTCATATTCTTAGCCCAATCATCCTTAAATTATTTATCTGCAATTATTTGTATTATGATTATGTTGTATGCTGTACATTATAGAGAAAAATATACGGGGGTCGATGCAAGCAAAAGCTTGAGTATCCCTGTACTAGATCATCAAGCCGATACTGTTGTTTATTTAAACTATTTCTTATACACATTTTTAATTAAATTGTTCAGTATTTATTCTTTCTAAACTTATAAAAAATTTTTTTTTGAAATAATATATTTTTTATTTTAACCCTGATTGAGTTGAAATTATATCGTTACTGGTAACACTGGTGTAAGTGGTATAGTCATCGTAACAATTGCAGTCGCATGTTGGGGAACACACAGCATAAAAAGTCAGTTTCGAGTAGAATCGTACATTTCTCGAATGATTCTATGCATCATCCGTATTCTGGATATAATCAATTGTTTTTATTAAATAATAAAATTATATACCTGTTAAATGTCCGTTAAAGTACAGTGACAAGAAACCAAGGATATATTGCAATACTTAATAAAAAAAACACGCCATTGTACATTTAAAAATTCAAAGCAAACAATACATACTCTTAAGGTACAGAGTATAAGATATTCTTTATTGTTCTCCTATTATAAAAATTATTTTGAATACTAACCTGATGCCAAACCTATAACAAATCTGGCTATTATTAGCACTTCAACTGAGTTTAGCATTTTTGTAGTAAAGAATAAGATACCAGCAACTAACAATAGCACAGCACCGCAAATTAAACCACCTTTCCTTCCAACTTTATCGGCAAACCATGATCCAGTCAAAGATCCAATCGTACCACCAACCAAAAATATAGATACTATTGTAGGCCATAATATATTCATTTGATCGTCAGTTAACCCATAACCATATTTTTGATAAATACTTTCATTGCAAAATGTTTTTATAATCTGCGATATTGAAAAAATAGAAAAATAACATACAATCAGAAAATCTACAAAAAGGTTAATATTAGTACTTTTCATAAATCCAAACCTTACACGAAATATGCACTGATCACCACAAAACTCATCACTGTACAAACACCAATTCCATAAGCACAGTATGCAGTAATCACAATCACTATGATGGAGCGGTATGAATATGATATAATTTCGTAAAAAAAGCTTAGCTATAAATTATTAATAAAAATATTGTTAGTTGTTAAAAACATAATCGATTAAATTTAAATCACCACTCTAGTATGTAAGGGGCTTAAAGTATCGAGCGTTAAAACGAATTAAAATTGAACGCATAAATAAGAAATATTTAGTAGAATTGAAAATACTAATAACAATCTAAAAACATGAGGTAATGAAATAATGAGTAACAGCTGCCTCTTATAATATTTCTTGCCTTTTTTTATTCAATACCTTGGGCCTTTTTCTATTTTCAATATATTAAACATTTTTATAAATGTATTTTTGAGTAATGATAGCAAGAACTGTGGGGTAGTATGGCAAACAACACAGAGTATCGACACACTCCTCACCACACAAGATATTAATCAAGTCGGAACAGCTGTTTCAAAGGCTCGCTGAGCCTCCATTCTCAACCGAGTTACCGAATAAACAAAACAGATTTATTCGGTAACTCGGTTAAGAATGGATGCCTAGCAATACTCTGTGTTGTTTGCGGTATTCTTGAGTGTTCGAAGTGAAATGTCATAAGCAGGGATGTGATTTCTACTCTCAGCAGAGCTACAAAATATGAACATTTGCTGTAGGTATAGATAGGTGGGAATACGAACGGGGTCGTTAGTAGGGATTGCGGTCTGCTGTGTTTAGTACAATATATGTATGTGTGTAAGTGCGTATATGGCAGGAACAGATACGACAATAACTTTTAAAATGAAAAATGCATGTACGAGTCGCAGTATTGTATTGAAAGAATGGATTTAATTAATTCGTAGGCATAAGTGTTTTTTCAGGGGAAAATACTGTTACTATTAAAACAAGTTAATATTAAAGTAATGTATGATTTGCGGTAACTAACAAGTGCCTTTTTATGTTTTCAAAAATAAATCGTCTTCGATTATCTCGCAATAAAACTTTATATTGAGAGAAACTCCCCTACACACCACAAGAAACTACCGGTGCATAAGAAAGTTTTCTTTTTGTTTCATCTTCGTTATAATTTAACACTAGAACCACCGAGAATTCCTCATACCTCGAGCCGCCGCCCCGGTCAAATTGACCGGTGATTAAAACTCAATTTTGTTTCGACTGTTTTTATTAATTAACATAATTTGTTTGCATAAAAATGTATATTTATTCACAAAATATAAAAATAATTTCTAACTTAACTTTGGTATTTTAAATATCGTTACAATTTTTGGAATAAGTTACTTTAAATCCACATTTTCCACATATGTTCTTGTTACAGTTCTTACATCTATCTAAGTCTTATTTTCACATTTCTTTTCTTGACATGTACGTCTTTTGCGAGATTGCTTATCTGTCTTTGATCCAGTCTGTAAGTTCTTGTTGCATTTTCGATTCGATGTTCCCTCCTGAGGGTTTTCTTCGTTGTTATTGGATTGTTGCGAGAGTTCTTCTGCCAATTACAGAATGAAGTCGCAACGTTCTATTTTGTTGCCAGTGGTGTCTTTGTATACAGCAATTGATTGCCGCAAGATCCAACATATAAAAACCGTGGACTGGCCATCTTCTTGAGGGTGCCTTCACGCTGTATTTTCGGGCCATTTGATCTACTACGTCAACGCCATATTTTGTGCTATTATAGTATAAAACTGTTTCTGTCTTTTTCTTTGTACCAGCAGCAATCGAAACTGTTGGATGTTGCGTGCTTAGAAGGAGAACATTTTTGTTTATTTTGGCTTGATATAATGTCAAAGTGCAAACATTTTCTTTACTTGTGAATAAAACAGTTTCATATAAAGAACCTTCGTTTTTTTTATTACTTCGGGAATTTCTTTTCTCGACCTGTTCACAGTTCCAACAATTGTGGTGATTAGTTTTGCTAATTTCTTTGCAAGTTCCAAACTGGTACAAAAATTGTCCGTTGTCGCATTTCTTTCTTTCTTGGTGTAAGGCTCTAATAATTTTAGAACGACGTATTCACCAAATGGTTGTCCTATTGGTCTCGAATCATCGTTTCCTAAATATGGGAAGGCATTCAACACATTTTTAGTTTCAGTGCCAACAGCAAGCCAAAATTGAATGCCAAACTTATCCGGTTTATTGGACATATATTGCGTAAATCGACATCTTGCTTTTGTAGGAAAAAATTGTTCGTCTATTGTTGTTTTCTCCGGGCACATAACAAATTTTGCAATTGTAAGCAAATTTTTGACACATTTCAGAAATTAAAGCAATCCTGTCATGTTCCAATCTTTCTTTCCTTGTAGACTTGAGATTGCATCTGAGATATCGCATGATTTCTCTAAATGTTTCTAGATTTCGTTTGACTAAAAACGATATTCCTCACTTTTTAGACCACAAGGAGTCTAATTCTAAGTGACAGGAACCCTGAGCGTGCGTATAGAATGGCAATAAAGGATTCTAGATCTCCTAAAGATAATTGCCAGTCTTGACTGTCTAGTTGTTTTCTAGCTTCAGCCTCGGTGCATTGTTTTATATGTCTCAGCATCAAGTCATCTGCAGTTACTTTTTGTTTTGCATAGCCTGTTGACCCTGGATTGTCCCTGAATATATTGGGTTGGGTTTTTCTGCCTGCAGTAGCCTGACTCGTAGAAATTACTTGCCATTGGGAATTGTCTTTTGATTTGCAGCAAGATTGAAGGAAAATCCTTTTTCTGTTGGTTTCTTTTACTGGCGATTAGAACGAACAGACGTTTTCACTTCCTGCTTATCACTGGAACTAGCACTAGTCACTGCAACCGTTACATCACAAACTGTGTCATTGTCAGATTCATCACTATTTTGTTCCTCACTCGCAACAACTCGAGAACGAATTTCGTTTTCACTGTCCGTACTAACTGATTTAGGATCATTCTCGGAATTTCCTGGTGAAAGATTTTCCAGTTCGTTTAAGGGCAAGTATTGCCGCAGTGCATTATTATCACGTCGGTCGACCGCTCAATCACAGTATATTCTTACATATGACAATCTGTTGCTCGGAGAGTGCCAGTTTCAGCCAATGCCGATGCCAATACAGTCAAGTGAAAAATGCTACGCTAGTAGGTAGCCGGAAATCGCATACCTAGTCATAAGGTTATGTAGCCCTAATTTGTTTCCTCTTAAAGGTTATTTTACGAAGTATAATTATGTATGGCGCAAGCGTACTTTGTATTTTTGAATTGTCTATTTATCAAGAGATCATATTAGTTGTGCGTCTCATGTAAATATCGTGTGTAAATACCCCATATAACTTTTCCTGGTATTGGTTTGCATTGTTAATTTAAACAATGCATAATTTTTCTGTGCATAATTCTGCACATGCATCATATCAAATAGCCTTCAGTGGAAATGTTCGTTTGGTAAATGTATATTAAGGCTTACTTATCAGCGAAAAAGGGACTAAAAATAATCTTACTTTTTTCATCTGATAAATGGAACAGCAACATAGCTTAGGTGAGGTAAATAATATAAGATTCTGTAAGATTTTATAGAAACGGAGAGCAGCTATGAATTGAATAATTAAAAAAATACAGTAATATCCGTTTAAAAAGTAAACTTTTATCGTATGTAAGGAATTTTATTAAATGCAAAACATTATTATAATTCTTCTATCTTGCTCGGGGAACAGATTATCTCCCATTCACGCACTGTATGTACAGATGGGTCATATTCTAATACTACGTTCAGAAACCTATTTGTGGCCGTCAGGGGGTCAGCACAGATACTGGATTGTATATCAAGTGTGTAAAAAGTATTGCGCCATGTAGCATTACTACATATAGACTATCTAACATGTGGCGTCTTTTATTGGCACTTATTTGCTGTTCGCACAATTTGATTAATGCTAGGCTGCTTTAGGTTCTTGTCTTATACCATACCCTCATATAATAATAATAATAATAATAATATGTATTTACTGGCCTAAGTAAAAAGATAAAAAAAAGAAGAATACAACAAATGGTTATACATACATACAGCGCACGTTCGGGGCAGCATCAACATCCAATTGACATGCTTGAACAGATTAGTTACATTATTAAAACGGATTTGATGGGAGATATTTAGACATTCTCTACCTAAAACCGCGTAATTCTTCGTTGGCACTTTCATCTTTTATGGCCAAAAACCTCCGGCCATATTTTTAAAACACGTTGCGGTTTACACATATTCATATACACAGCAAATTTATTTCAATGGAATCAATAGATCAAGTATAAATATAATTTATTTGACGTCTTCATTATATTCAGAGATTCATTGAAAAATATCCGATGCATAAATATATTAATTAAACATAAAAATCTATAACTAGATGAAAAAATACAAAATGAGTTGGCATTTTATAAAAAGATAGTTAGTAGTATTCAAGTAAATCATTTTTTCTGATGAGAGAAAATATTAATAAAACGACGCTGTAATTATAGTAGCGGAAACTTAATCTAAATAAAATACAAAATACCTATAGAGACTAAAATAAATGATGTAATTCTGTAAATGTAATTCTTTGCGGAAGTCACAGTCTTACAAAACAGTGTCGTTTGGTTAATAATGTTTATTACAATTTTACTAATCAGTTTCTCTTAAATATTTTTTCTTTGAATAGATCATACCTACTTCGTTCAAAATTAAAATAATTAACATTTTTAATACGCATTTTTCAATCAGCCATAGATTGTGATATATCCTTGAAAAGAAAAATACTATGTAAAAGTTTAATATCGCGCTCATTTAAAATAAAAAAGTTGCTACCAATATCTCGGAAACCGCCATTTTGAATTTCATTTTTATCAGCTGTAAGTGCACCCAATTAAACCAAGGGAAACTTTTATCTCGAATATAAAAAGCATTGAGATTGTGAAATAAAGGTTAAATGTTACTTTCATGATAACCTTTAGTACGGCGTACATGTACGCTTAAATCCATTTTAGTGTTATCATATTTACTGCACCTTAGAGAGGTACACATACATACGAAAATGGCCTAGCCGTAATGAATAAAAGGAAACATGGATTTTGCTGCAGTTTTGCAATATTGCGGTACTTCAACTTTATTGGTAGGAAGTGATGTCCGTCGCTTAAACTACAATAATTAAAAAACAGAATTTCATGCTTGCAAAGAGTGTGTTCTTTAATTGCTCTTTAGGTTCGCACAAATTTTACTGGAGCCGATTGCTTTTACGACATTCAAGCAATCCGCCTTCGCGTTAATTACGAGGTAGGAAGGGTTAGATATATGCATGTGACGATGTTTTAAACAAATTTTAAAATCAAAAACGGCATTTATGTTGCTCAACGATTTGATCAAAGGTTCGAGCGTTTAAAGAACACACTCAAAATGTAATAATATGTGAACTTATCCGTACCCTTTTTAAAAGCGATTAAAAAACTCATTTGCAGTTATGTGCAACTAAGCCTAAGCCTAAAGCTAAGATAAAGGTAAATAATGGATGGAAATACTTATATTATAGAATGCGTAAGCATAATTAAAATATCTCAAGGTCATACAGATCCTCAAATGTAACAAACTTTACCTCGATTGAATGTTTAATCGAAATGTCTTTGAAAGTATTTGTAATTATATAATTACAAATACTTTCAAGTACGCGCAACAAATAGAAAATAAAGGCAGCAACCAGCTTCGTCATTCATTTATGGTGTGAAAATGTGTCAATAGAGCTGCCCCTGAAAATACTATCCTTAACATCCAGCTAATTATTGCAAAACTGGTAAAGCGCAAACATTCGTTTCACATTTTTCGCAACACATTTCTCTTTGTTATGAGTAACGGGCTTAAAGGCCAGAGAATGCACTGAATTGCCTGCTGATGAATGGCCAAAGAATGTCTCAAATTGTCTCGCTTCACTGATAGGTAGGAAAAAGTACACAACATGTGTACACAAGTTCTAACATAATTAATACATCCATAGAATCTATTTGATATAAAGCAGCAAATTAAATAAAAGTTCAAATTGAGTAATTAGTAATGTACTATCGTCATTGTAAATAATGCAGCCAAATATTAATGACACAATCATTGCTAATGCAAAGAGACGTGAAATAAATGGAATAAAGTTAGGCGTGCTATAATGGTAAAGCAGTCTACCTTATAACAGCATTGCCATGCATCTAACACAGACGATAATACATTAATTACATCAATTTATAGAAGATTGTGAATCAATAAAAGTTTTCAAATAACTTATGTACTTATAAATAAAAACCAAATTATGGAAACAACGAAGCTGTAGATAATGCAATGCAAGGTGTAAGTCGGATATTCACATTAAAATGCCTAGTTGCAGTTAATCGTCTTTGTGATAAATTTAATTGTCCTCTATTATTCCATAAATTTTCTTAATTTACTCATACATGGACAACGAACTATTTGGCGGTGGTCATCAAACGTAGTGGAGCAATGAATGGAGTAACATGGAATATAATACGCAAATTTCAACAATTACTTCGAAAATTTATGTGTGTTGCCTAATTAATATACAATGACAGCCATCTCTTATGATGTACATTTTACACATCTCCCACTTACTCTAAATAAGTTTAAAAAATAAATCTTTTCAAATGTGAATTAAGTGAAAAGTTTGAGGTATTACCAGCATCAGGGATAGACATCAGTGTATTATTAATCCATATTGTTCGATACTATTCAATAACACTGGAACAGAATTTATTTTTGTATAAACTGTTGCTGAAATTTGCTAGCTACTGCCATGCTATTAAAATGAATGATAGTTGCCGTGATCTAGAAATTTGCTGTAGCTTTATAACGGGTGTTATTTTTCAGCCCGACAAAAGTGGTATAACTCACGACAAAATTAACATTCTTAACGACAGGAAAATATAACGCATGACAAATATTTTACGTAACGACAAAATATGTATTCTAACGACAATAAATGTACGTAAACAATAAAATATTTGTTCGAGCGACAATATATATCATTAAACAACAAAATATTTGTTCTAACGACAAAAAATACAAATGAACTATTTTGAATTTTTTAGTCTTATTTCTGAAACAATCTCACAAAATCGTTTCAAACAATTTGTAGTGCCTATAAGGATTGTGATATTTTAAATAGGGTTGAATTAGAGCATGTAGCGATCATTAATAACTTTCCACGCTACTGTATGTAATTGTGAAAGACGTGTGTTTTTAAACATGTACTTCCTCTTATAGTTCGAGTAAATTGATAATATTTTGTAGAAAATCAAGCAGCACATGCGGGTATCTTCTAATACCTTACCCAGTAATCTATCTCCTTTCGCATAAAATTAGCTTAAATTACCAAAATGATTGTATTTTCTTAGAACTCTTCAAATTTGACACTAAAACAATTGAAGGAGCATTGGAAATTTGAAATTTTGAAATAAGTTGAATTATTTTTTAGCTTGATGAAGAACTATTTCCTGATTCCAAAGAATTTTTAATAGTTATCGAAATATATGGAGAAAATGTTGATGATAATGGTTATAATATATAAGGAACATATTTTTGATTAAAATATACATTATATACAAGTGTTCTATTAAAAAAAAGTAAAACATCAAAATTTCAAACTTTCAATGTTTTTGTAATTATTTTCAACGGTAATTCAACATTAATGATGATCAGGGATGCGATTTCTGCCCGTCGCCGAGATGAAATATGACAATTTGCTGCTCCGAATATACGCATACATAGGTGGAAAATGCGGACCGGGCCGTTGGTAGGACTACGGTCTGCTGTGTTTAATATAAAAATTAGTGCTGTTGATATCCGATAAAACTGAGATCCGGATCCAAAACTATCCGGTTCTCGCATCCGGATCCGTTATCCGAAACCTCGGATCCGGATCCGCTATCCGAAACCTCGGATCCGGATCTGCTATCCGAAACCTCGGATCCGGATCCACTATCCGAAACCTCGGATCCGGATCCGCTATCCGAAATCTCGAATTCGGATTCTTTATCCGATACTTCGGAGCCTCGTTCTCCGATAATTTTCTCAATCAAATAGTAAGGTGCAGTGCTGTAAAATTTCGTAGTAAATTTAGTAAAGTTTACATTAGATTTAGTAAATTTAGTAAAGTTTACATTAGATTTAGTAAATTTAGTAAAGTTTACATTAGATTTAGTAAATTTAGTAAAGTTTACATTAGATTTAGTAAATTTACTAAAGTTTACATTAGATTTAGTAAATTTTCTAAAGTTTACATTAGATTTAGTAAATTTAGTAAAGTTTACATTAGATTTCGTTGAATCCTACTTCAAAATAAAATATTCCGGACGTTTATTATATTAGCAAGATCTATTCGCATTCATTAATGTGTAGATGGTAGTATATCCAAATATCATTTCAAAAGTTATAGTAGTGTTGGTGCTATTTTAAATAGATAATTCCTGTCCAGACGTTTTATACATGTGTATATTATTGAAATATCTCTGGCTTTTTATATTTATCTCAAAAGTGTACAGTTGAGTAAAGAATTCCTTGTAGTTATTACGCTGTATTCGTAGAGAAATCGGGAATTGTTTATAGTCATTTTATTTGAATGAGGTCACTGTTGCAATTCACTGCGTTATTTTTTGGTGGTGGCTTTTCATTTTTTCTCTGTTGCCCATCTTTAATATAACTGCCACTTCAATTCTAGAAAAAACCTTTTGTATGTGTATATGATGTATATATCCATTCAAATGATAAGCTACTTAAACGATGAACTTTAGAAAGTATGGAATGAAATTCCACAAAACACAATCAATAAATTAATTGAAGAGTACGAAGCGTTATCACTGCTAAAGGTTGCCATGCACATTAGATCTTTTTTCTCTTCTTTAATATCACACATATAGTTTCATTTGAATATTATAAATTATTAAAATAAACATATTTAAATTATATATCCATGGTGTTTCTTACAATTCATGAATAAGTGGTCTGTTAATTATGCACAGTACTGTATATATCTACACACAATAACGGATCCGATCCCATTATGCCGTCAAGAATTACACCTTACTTATAATTGATACCAAAGTAGCTCTCACTTTTTCAAATTCGGACAAGACCAATTCGAGATTATTTTGCAATGTAGAAAGTGCTTAATAAAGAAAATATCGAACTTATATTATATGGAAAAAATGCATTAGTTTTTGAAATCTGTGAACTTAGAACAATATTGGATTTCGGCGATTCAAAGTTACTTTGCATTACATAGGTGTTCAATAATTGCTTGATTTATTGTAGGTATAATTTACTATGCACTGCACCTTACTATTTGATTGAGAAAATTATCGGAGAACGAGGCTGAATCCTAGGTTTCGGATAATGGATCCGGAGCATCAAGATCCGGATAGTAAATTATCCGGATCCAGATAATACCAATGAAAATAGTAGTGCTCACGTCTCTATGTAAATAAGAAGCAATATTATTAAGATATTGCAATAATTACTTGTAAAAGTTTTCATTCGTCAAGTTATTAGCAAAACAATATACTTTAAATATTAAAGTAATGTATGATTTGCGGTAACCCTCAAGCATTATATCGAGAAAAACTTCTCTCCACGTCATATGAAACTGCCGGAAGATAAGAAACTCTTTTTATTTCATCTTCGTTATAGTTTAAATTCTTAACAAGAACATCCCCAATTTGGGGAAAAGCAGTTATCATTGTCAATTTACCAGTGGCGAAACGTCAATGGAGACTTTGAGACTAAGTCTACAGAGCGGTATTCTGTATTAATTATTATGAGTTACTTGATATTTTTATTGAAAAAAAAGAAGCGGTTATAGTAGAATTACTATTAATTATGCTAAGCTAAATTTACATACGATATGCATTTATCAGTATCACAGTTAGGCATAAATCTACATAATTTATTAATGCAAAACAGGCAAATCAGTATTGTGAGACTGGGACACAATAGTCTCTTCACAGTAACCTTAATATGGCATAGAGCGTCATGCGAAGTAGAAGTAGAAGGGGAATCGGTGCATCTATTCACTGCATATGCATGGCTGAGACTAGTCTCAACCACAGAGCGCAAGCGCATATTCCTTGCATTTAAAAATGCCCGCCGTATCATCCTATACAAGAACCATAGAGTAAACGTAGACCTAGTGTACCCAGTCGACAGTAACAAGTACCTCGTATATTACAGCGATATAGCGTTTGGTTCATTTTTCAATAATATTGAAAACGCCAAGATTTAGTTAAAATGATTTACTAGGTAATTTATGCGCATAGGCAGTTTATAGTGACGCTGTGATAGTCGACAAGAGCAATGAGTTAGCAAAACGAGCCAATCAGACGATACTAGGGAAGCCACAGCGAAGGGATGAGATACGCTGTTTGTAGGCAAGGTTGGTAGAATACATTTACTTTAAAGGTGGTATCAGTTCCTATATTGCAATATTTGACCGAAAGTTTGTGGGCGGAGGGATGAAGAACGCATATTTTGACGTCATTGGTAGTAACATATAGATACACTTAAACAGTTCACTAAAACCCTTACCACAACACTTAATTCGTACTGGACGCACGTTTCGATAGCCAAGCTATCATCATCATCAGCAGCAAGACTGAACAGTTCAGTCTTGCTGCTGATGATGATAGCTTGGCTATCGAAACGTGCGTCCAGTACGAATTAAGTGTTGTGGTAAGGGTTTTAGTGAACTGTTTCAGTGTTCCAGTGCCACAGTTTTGAGTATCCGTTTAATAGATACACTTGTTCGTAACAACGTTTAAATTGATGGATCTCATATGTTCTATATTCCACTACCACTGACGTCATTGCGCACGCTATTTTTAAACTGAGACCACCTTTAAAGTAGATGTATTCTACCAACCTTGGTTTGTATGTGGGTGATTATGTTGGAATCACGCCACATCTGTGTACAGCGATAGTGAGCAAAGATAAGAGCATTTATAACCGAATTGTCAAATTCTATCTGGTTACATAGCTCTAGTTTTAATGGACATCGAGAACTTAATAAGTGAAATTTACCGTAGCCCTAAATACGAGACCAAAAATACCAAAATCAAAAAGAAAGACTCCAATGAAAATATTTTGACAAAGTAACGCGTTTGTCAGTTTCATAAACGTCATCCGCGATGCATAGTTTTCGACGCTTTTATCGAATATCACAGCTTCACTATAAACACACCCTTAAAATTAAATAAAACAATGTCTGTCAAATTTGTGGTTTCGTGCCTCGTTTGTTTTGTGTTTGTTATATTATCATTTTAGTTTCAGTGTATCCCCTTAACTACTTACATATTTTTGTGAAAGAATCTCTTTCTTTTCTGTATGTATGTAGGTTATAGTTGTAGGGGTAGGTTATAGTTGTAGAGTTAATGTGATTATCAATTGAATTAAAAGTAATTTGCAATTTTCTATAATGGTGTAACTACCAATATAAATATATTACTACAATTAAAAGCATATTTCATTTTTGTATTTCATAATGTTGTAAGGTAAACAAATATTTTGTTGACTATACACTTTTTGAATTTGGCGCTTTATTTAACAGTAATATTAGTAACATATAGCCAATCAGAATAGACATAGTGAATAAGGTAATACATAAGAGAATGGCACGTAGAAGCTAACTATTGTAAGACGTTTTTATATTAAGAGAATTAATAAACAGTATATTGTGTCAAACACGAAAGTGCGTAGTTATTTTATCTAACGTAACCCAACACATAACATTTATTAATTAATTCAAAAATTATACAATTAGATGTCTGATTTGCAGGTTTGGCAAAATAAGTTTTATGGACATTTTATGAAAATCACTTTTCGGAGTACAGTAAAAAATTTTCCTCACGATAAATTAGAAAAGTTATAGAAGTACTATGCATCAATACTGAACAATCATATAATCAATATACTCTCCACAAAAAAACACTTAGTGCTCATAATACTTGCTACAACTCCATGTATTCAAAGGAGACATGGGCAAGCTTAGGCGTGATAAAAACCACATGAGGAATTCTGATAAATGACCGATTCTTGAATTTAGGAATACTATCCGTGGAAAAAGAATTATTAAGCGAAATGTCTAAGGATCACACATTTAAAGAAACGTTTTTGATAATATGCAAGAACGAATTGAACTTATCTTACATTGTAATATTTAGTCTTCCCAACATAAATTACACGCTTCGCCACTGCAGTTTACCTAAATCAGGATTTTTGTCTAGTCTGATTTCTATTGAAGTTGTTAACATTTTTAGTTAATTAAAATCAATCACAGTATATTCTCACATATGATAAACTGGCTCAATCGTGTCTTCGCTCCGTACTCGAGGGGTGCCTGTCTCAGCCAATACCGATGCCAGTACAGTCAAGTAAAAAATGCTGCGCTAGTAGGTAGTCTGAAATCGCATCCCTGATAATTAATGAGATAGCCTAAGGGCTTAGGCTAAAATATAAAGGTACGCTCTGTAAATTAATTTCTGGTACACCTACAAACTCCACTGTTCACTTTAAGTATTGCAACTACATACAAATTATAAATACACAATCTAATTTCTATTAACTATTCAATAAAACAATTTGCACGTGGTCGAAATGTAACGTGAAAAAATTCAGCTATGGATTATTTGGAATGATTGGAGCATGTATATTTTAAATTGATTCTTAGATACGCAAGCCAACTATTCCTGAAATGTGTCTATGCAACGTAGAGCATTTCATTTAAATTCTCCATTATTCAAAAACTTTTATTGAAATTTGCTGTTTTATTGATATCGTATATATAAAATATACTGTGCACAGACTTATTCGAATCAATGGCTCATGAATTACAAACAAATAAAATATGAAAGTACCACGCATATAAGACGTAATTCGACTTCCATATAAACATGTCCATAATAATATAGTACCGCAAGTTTCGTAAACTAGTGAACTCCTATTAATTACAAAAGACTAGGATAGTATGTTCGTCCCAGCAAAGCATCTGGTTTAATAGATATTTTCATATCACCGTTACACAAGTCGATTATTAATATTAATAATAAGTTAGGTGATTAAACGAAATCCACTGAAATGCTAATGGAAACCCATACTATTAAGGATAGACAAAGTTTTATACTTAACATGTATTATTACTTGAATGTGTATTTATATATTTAATAATAGGTATAATTTCAAAAAGTTAAGGCATTTGAATAAGTTCTTCAGATCCGAGCACAAACCTTCACGAGTTGCATCTTTGTCTTATTTAAATATGGAAATTCTGTCCATTAAACTGATTCAACTCGAATTAGGTCAGACAGCTGTCTTCGTACGTACAACTGCAGTCGTACAATAGATACGATAGTCGTACGACTAGAGTCGCGTGGGACACTATCGTATTTATTTACATTTACACAATCAACGTCATACCAACTAAATCGAATCGAATCGGATTAGTAGACAACAAGATTACTTTTAGCACGAAGTATTAATACTGAAATTAAAAGTTCGGATAGCTGCAAAAACTAGAAAATATAATTTAGCGTCATTTCATATTTCCTTCTAATCGAAATAGTTAGGGTCTCCATTATGAGTACTATCTTCATGATTAACTTTTGTTAGAAAGTTGTTATGATTTTTTTTTCTATAGAAAGATCGTTTTGGCACCACATTTTAAAATTACTAAGTCGGTTGATATCTGTGGTTGCATTTCTTAAATCAAGTTGATACTGAAGAAAACAATCAAATTACAGCGAAACGGATTTTAATTTATGACTAGATACCGGAATTTTTGCGGCATCTCTAATCTGACAACGTCTCGCTCGCTCCGCATTTAATGATAGATTGTACAAAGCTTTGTCCTTCCAGAAGAACAACTGTACATATATACGGTTCAGTTCTGCTGGAAGAATTCACCCTCTTTATAGCACGGTACTTCTAGCAGGACTATGGGAAAAACGGATCACATCAGCATTTGCAGTAGCGTCGTTGAAATTTGAAGGCCGCAAAAGTAAAACGAGGTACATTGCTAAAGGAATTATCTGTTTCTGGAGGATCGAATTCTGTCGTAAAACTCGCGTGTCGCAAGCGAGTTGAAAATATCCGCCATAACCAAGGCGAGGCATAATGCGTAATTGGATGATTAATTGTTTACTTATACCACGACCAAGCCGGTGACTGTGACCGAGCGCCGGTGCCAGCAGATCAAATGAGTGACGGAGTTAGAGTAAAAAGAGAAGGTGGGTACCGTTACACCTCGCCTTGGCCATAACAATAAAATGAAATGCAACCATCCAGTTTTCTTTTTCACCTGCGCTAATAGATAAAAGTGTGCTCTTTCGTCTCATGTATAATTGGGCCTGCTAGCTGGACTAGAAGTGCTTCAAAATTGAGCGTGAAAGTGGTAGCACCGTGAGTACAATCTGTACTTCCGGTTAGGCTCGATACAATCTATCATTAAAAATGTTTACATTACATAAAACCGTCTTATTCATTACATATTTAAATGAAAAGTATGCATACGAGCTGTGGCAATTAAATAACCGGACTGGTGCTACAAAACATTTTATTGATCACCAATTACATTACAAAGTTTATTCCCTTCAATGTACTCTCCTTGACGATTCCTCTATACGAAGTTTAAACTGTCGAAAGCAGTGCTGGAAGTCCGTTTCTGTCAGCTTGTTGAGAATCTCCGCTTTCGCTTTCACCGCTTCCACACTGTCAAATCTTGTCCCCTTAAGCTCCGATTTTACCTTAGGAAACAAAAAAAAGTCACAGGGGGCCAGATTGGGTGAGTACGGTGGATGGTCCAACACGGTGATGCCGGATTTCACAAAGAACGCCTTCAGACAAGGCAGAATGGGCTGGCGCATTGTCTTGGTGGAGCATTTAGGATTTGCTCTTCCACAAATCGGGTCTTCGTCTTCTCACCCGTTCATGAAGGGTAGTTAGAACCTCGCATTTCACAAGAAACTTGATGTTAACTCGCTGCTCGATCTGAACACTCTGCACTTTTTCGACGCGAGGACTTGAACGGACGATTGCTACAGCTAGACTGAGCGACGAACAACCATGCCCATCGAGCTCAGGATGGGGGGGGGGGGAGTATCTACAAGCACAGACATGTTCAAACCTGCCGTGGCGTGCTCGCTGTTTGCCGATAGTAGCACCAGCCCGGTTATTTAATTGCCACACCTCGTATATGCAATTAATTCGAAGAGCTTATTTTCAAAACGCAACAAGTCCTTTAGAAACTGATGGACTTGTTGTATTTTGGAAATAAGTTTCTTATTCGTTGTTGTTACCGTTAGAGCAAACATGTTCCGATATCTATTTATGACTAATCATAAGTAACATATTCCTGACGTTCTTGTATACCAGCTAATGAAAAGATTTTTATGTACGCACTGCAGTACTTCCCTCCACTTAAACTCATGGTTCCAATGCTTTGGTGACAAAAAAAATATATATACTTTCCTTTTCAGAAAAATTTTCAATATTTAAAAACAAAGCTGGATAAAGCACTCAGATAAAGTGCTTTGATGTAGTGCTTGAAGTACTTTTAGGACTTCAAGCACTGTGCTTCAATTACTTTTCAAAGAAGGTATTTGGTACTTGATATGTGAAATACTTTCTTTAAGTACTAAAGGTTTTAAAGCACTTTGAAAGTAATTGAAGCACTTTTCAAGTAATTGTAGTACTTGTAAAATAACAGAAGCCCTATTTTTAGTATTTCAGTTATTTTAGAAAATAATGATTCTTAAATTAATCGAAAAATGAAAAGGTTTGTAAGTAGAAAATTCTATGTAAAATTGATATTTGATACAATGAAAGCGTTTATTCTCAAATGAAACAGTAAATACATATTGACGTGTATTTCAAAATACCCCCAAAAACATGTTTTCTGTGAAATGATGATAAAAATACAAAATAAATGCTTTTTTAAACATAAATTCCTAATTAATTAATAATAATTACTACACTTTGCAATTTCAACTTTAAAACATCCATTTAATATTACAGATGCTAGTAGCGGTGGGTGATGACGTAAACGGGAGGGCACGGATAACGATTCGATTTCCTCGTGTATTTCCGTTTCATAGTACAATATATACAATACACAAAGAAAATACTCGAGAGAATTGAATTGCTGTCACATGATTTTATTGGGGTGTAATTTTTAATGCAATTTTGGTGGTTTTAAGTTCGTAATATAAATCGAAAAAGAACCGATTGTAATCATGCGTTTTCCTAGAACAAAACTTACAGTAATTTTAGAGAACAACTAGTACATAATTACTGTTAGTTTTCTGGACAACGTTTCTGATTATTACACAAAAAATGAATTGTTATACGTAATGAAGCAGTCACGTAATTCTGCAATATATTTATCTTAAAATTATTAAAAAATATTGCAGCTCTAAGAATCAATGGCTTCATTGTATTCGGACGCATGTAAATACAAATTTAATAAACAACATTCCCCGACACCGTACCCACATAAATATGCACAAGTCCGCAAGCCGAAACCAGAACAAATATGTACGTTTTTAAAAGTTTAAGGGTTTTTAAGAGTCTTTATTGTGGCTCTAAGTTTTAAATGTTCCACCTATTATCGTTGTCGCAAACATGAAAATGTGCTTTAGACAATGTCGCCACTGTACATTTACATAAAAAAATGTAACTGCATTACTAGATAGCTATGATTTCTATAGCCAACTGGATAAACTTACATTTTTAAATGTTAGTACATGGTGGTTTAGTTTTTTAAATACATTCTATTTAGTACTTCAAGCACTTTTGTAAATGGATTTATTTGATACTTGTTATCTTAAAACACTGTGGGGCTCAGTGCTTGGTGCTTTACCCAGCTCTGTTTAAAAACTTAACACTGCTTTGTTTACATAATATAATTGTCGTAGTGCTAATTTCAAAACAAATTTAAAGTTTATGTTTTGAAAATATTTCGCAAGGCAATGAAGTATAGTATGTATGCCTCGCAATTTATGAAATTAGGACAAAGAGGTGGAATGTCGCATTCAATTTCTATTAAAACTTATGAGAAATTTAAAAACAAATTTCATATAAAGAAAATTTACAGCTTGAAAGAGATCATAATAAATTTGATTCAAGGTTATACAGAGTTAGTCATTTTTGGATGCGAACTAGGGAACGTATGTACAGTGCCGAATTATGTTTCCGGACAAGCTAAGACCGTTAGTATGCAGCCCGTCTCTATGGGAGGAGTGAATATGTGTCGTCTTTATAATTCTGTTTTTAGTCTCACTTCAACGGCAGTCAAAGTAAAGCGGATCGTCTTTGTAGTTTATATCCCTTAGTCCTTTACATTTACAATCTAAGCATGCCTTGTTCGGAAAAAATGCAAATGGAATATTTACTGAATGTATATTGAAACATTAAACATCATAAATGGAAAAAAGTATATGCTAGAATTTAAAATGTGCTTTCTTCTTGGAAGTGCGCGGGAGCACCGTCTAATTGCAACCACATTCGCTTTCGGATATTAAGCGGAATATTTTCTAAAAGTACAGGTAAATGGTGTCTCTAAATTCAAGAAGCATGGCGCCATTTAAGTGGCCATCAAAAAAGTATGGCCCTACAATACGCGTTCCAATTATTCCACCCCAAACATTAACAGACCATCTGTGCTGACGATCAAGGGTTCTAAAAAAATTGGGATTTTCATCACTGTAGTAATGAAAATTATGTCCGTTAACTAATCCGTTGTTATGGAAAGTTGATTCATCTGAAAAGAGTACAAAATCTGAGAAATACTCGTCATCTCCTAACTTTTCTAGAATACATAAAAAAATTCCAGTTGTCGGTCGTAATCTACTTCCAAAAGTTCCTGATCCAATTTATATGGTACGGATAAAATTTGTGTTTCTTTATGATTCTTCCGATGCTTCGTCTGGTTATCCCTGTAGTTTCATTCATTATTCGCTGATTTGTATGCGGGGTTTCAATTAGAGATTCGATAACGAAAAATTCATTTTCTTCTTTTCCGGTAATTGGTTTATGTCACTTAATTTTTTTATAAGACACACTTCCTGTCCTTTGAAAAACCTGCAGCAAATTTTCTAACGAACGCTTGTCAGGATGACGTCTGTTAGGAATTTTTTGAGCATAAACCCATAATGCTAACAAGCGATTTTCTAAATACTCCCGAATCACAAAAATCATCAATCCTCTCTTCTTGGGAGTAACTTCTCATTTTAAAACGACTTTTAAATAATCTTAAAGAACGATAATGGTTTAACTAACGACTACTGTCAAATAATGTTCGTTTTTGAGTCATAATAACAAACTGGCAAGAAATTAATATTCGAAATCGAAAATGTTAAATTACTAAGAAAGTATAAGATATAGGAAACTTTAATACAATTTTATAAATGGTTAAAATTAGAATCTAAATACAACAATGAGTACAGGGTGTTGGATTTAATATAAGAAAGTTATTTGACTTTAATGATAGTCCAAATCAAAAGTATATTTTCGTCCACCCTGTATAATTTTTAGAGATCATTTTTATTTTATCATCAAGTCTAGTGCTTCCACTAAAAGTAAATACGATTAGAAAATATCTAACTCAAATACGTAAGACAGGCGTGCTTCTTAAATTTTGGTCTACATTTTCAAGAATTGTTAAATGTCTCAAAAAAGGCTTGAATTAGGTATAGGGAACATAACAGTAACTTGCCTTTATTTGGCCCGCACTATCAAAATATGCAATAATATACATGGGTATTCCATTAAAATTTTCACAACTTTGGTGTGTAACTTCTTTTTAAGCCACCCTGTATATTTCAAAACAATTTTAAAACTTGCTCCCAATGAACCTACATAGCACCTAACAAAAATATTTTGCCGTTTTTCGTATATAAACCGACGCGAATGTGGTGCCCCGCGCTGTATATACACGTTGCGACACTGAGCTGCTGTACATACAGTTATCAATTGCAACAGTGGAATACTATGTACGTATGTCCATCGTAGCGATTGTCACTCAGCGCCCGCATCCCCCACTACTACGGTTACACTAGTCTCATCCAGCAGCGTATGCCTTCAGTGCGTTAACAGAGGCAGTAGGCATAACTTCGTTGGGACAGAGAACGATTACGGAATTTTCGTATTATGTATTCGCAAATTATGTTGAAAATGAGTTCTCATATTTATGTTGTTGCTACTAGGAGGCGTATACGATTCCAAAAAGTAATTCTAAATAAGAAATGAAAAATATTCTGATGAAATAAAAGAAAAGAAAAATAAATATATAACTATGTACAAAATAAATAAAAATTCTAAACCGCACTACGACAACGTTACTTGATAAAGGGTTCGAAAAGGCCACCCTCTTTGACTAAACAATAACCAAGACGGTCGTAAAACTCCCGTCTTACTTGCTCGAGAATTTCAGGGGTTATTGTCGCGAAAATTCTCAACAGATCTACTTGCAACTGTTGCAAGTTTGATACTGTTTCAATCCTGTAGAGATTTTCTTTTACATAACCCCACTGACAAAAATTGCAGGGAGTAAGATCGGGGGGGTCGAGGTGGCCATTTTATTGTACCCGTCCTGCCAATAACCCGAGCAGGAAAGGTGTTTTCTAAAAACTCCCTTACTGCTCTAGTGTTATGCACTGGGCAATCGTCCTGCTGAAACCAAATTCCATCCAAATCGACGTTAATAGCACGGACTGCAGGAATAATTTGAGTTCGCAGCAAATCCAAATATCTCGCTCCGTTCAAATTGTCGTCGATAACAAGTGGCCCTATAACGTTATCACCCAAAATACCCGCCCAAACGTTAAGTTTTTCGGGGTACTGAGTTCTGACATTATGGGTTAAATATTGATTATGCTGAGACCAATATCGAACTACTGAAGGATTGTGATGGTCATGATGAAGAAAAGAGGACTCATCCGAAAATAAAATATTTTTAACAAAAATTTCATCCCGATTGGCCCTCTCCATCACGGACTCACAAAGCTCTACTCGTTCGATATTGTCCTCGGGAAAAATCTCCTGGCACTTTTGAACTTTGAAACATTTGTATTTGTTGCGTTTCAAAATACGTTGCACAGTACGTTTAATTAACACCGGTTTCGTCTGCAATTTGGCGACTCGAACAAGGTTCACTCATTTCTACGTACGAACAAACCATCACCTCCCTCTCCTCCCGCTCGGGATTAATTGGGGGGATTTGACACTGTTCGTCCATTCGTTGACATTTTCTGCAATTTCCTATTACGTAGCCACATTTCTTAAATGTCGATACGATATTCGCAACCGTCGTTTGACATGGAATAGGGCGATCTATGTAGTGCACAGCAAATAAATCTACTGTGCGCTCTTAAGCATTTTCAGCGAAATACCATTGAATGATTTGAACCTTTTCGTCGGTCGTATAAAATACCATTGTCTACCTTGAAATGTTAGAAGCAACTGCTGTATCTCCTCTCGCATCCGCCCTGGCTCTGTCGATCGAACTCGTGCTGGCGAATATAATCGATGAATACGTTGTTGTCGGACTGCGCTGTTTTCTTCATGTTGTATGTCAGCCGGTCAGTGTCGTAACGTGTATATTGTATGTATGTTATAGTTATGAACAAGGCTCGGCAAACATCCGGGATGACTCGCATGCAGCTGGCAAGTATGAATGAAATACGTTAATTTTGTCACTTCCAAATAACGTATTTCATTCATATTTGTCAGCTACGTGTGAGTCATCCCGTATGTTTGCCGAGCCTTGCTTATGAAGAAGGCTCGGTATTAAGTTATATAAACTACAAAGACGACCCGCTTTACTTTGTCTCTGCCGTTGAAATGAGACTAAATACATGATAAAGATGACACATATTCACTCCTCGCATTAGAGGCGGGCTGCGCACTAAGGGTTTTTGCTTGCCCGGAAACATAATCCGGGCACTGTTCAAACTGAAGCCAACATAACACCAGAAAATTTACATCCAGTCCTACAAAAGTGGGGGTAGGATAGGAATAAATTTTGCCGTTTCAAATTTGAACTCATCTTAATCTCAATCTTCACCTCTTGTGCATTTAAATACATTAAGATAATAAAAGCGTATTTCTTTTCATAAAATTATTGTCCGGCATATGTTTTTTCTAACCCTATTATGTTCCTGATAAAATATTCCATAATTTTATTATGGAATTATTAATTATAGCAAAAATGATACGCCGATACGTGTGTACAAATTCGCCGTTATGTTGGCTTCTCTCCGGTATACATACATAGTATGTTATACTAGCTTCCGGTATTCCGAGTTCTTTGCAGTCAATCGGTGCAAGGAACTCTATATATTACGTGTATTTACTTAGCAAAGCCCGCCTCGCATCTTAAGATGTCCAAATCTGTATATCGATGTTGTCTAAAGTCCAATAATTTTAAAATCAAAATAATTTTAAAATGTGCTGCCATGCAGAAAACAGTTTAAAATTTCTACCCATCTATGTAAAAACCACAAAGAATAACAAGACACCCGAAACACTAAGTTTTTACTTAAATCACACGATCACGATTGTGATATTTGGTAACACGGTTTTAAACACAAGTTTTAATTTCCATTTTCATACATTCACTTCGGCTCGATACAGAGCAACCATCAATCTGTTGTGTATATGAAAGCAGCAACATCAGAACTTAGCATATGGATCCAAGATAAGCAGCATAAATGATGAATATGATCATATAACCTTCCACCATTATCCATCGCAGATGTCCTATTGCAGCAACGAAGCAGTTCATAAAAATCACTTCACATAACACAAGTAGTTAGTACCACACGAAATGTTTTAAAACAAACAGTTCATCTTATTTTATTTATACAGTAGCTTTAAATGCGATAGAAATAAAGATACCAACACATGCAAAATCACCACAAATTAATTTTCAGTTTAAAAATGGAAATAAAGCCCAATATTTTCATTTCTTAACTTACTTCTGCCGGAGAATTTACAACACCTATATTGTATCCCACAGGCAAAGACAAGCCAATAGTTGTCGCAACACCAGCCAATATTAACAGTTTCGTCCAACCACTTAAAACATCCGTTGAGGTATTCTAAAAATTAGAACAAATGAAAGTGAAATTAGATTAGGTAATCTTCATTCAGAGGTAATCGAAAAGTAAGTATGTACGACGTATAATATTCCAGGTATATGGCCAGTGTTAGGCTCTATTTGAGGGACTCAAAAGTCAACTTTTATCAAAGATATAGAGGTAGGGAAAATGTGCTTAGACAAGTGAGCATCCAATTTAATAGGGACGTATACGGCGCACAGCGGTCCGGATTGAGAATTTAACTGACCAAAAATCGTCTACTTGACAAAATCTCTTACTTATAAGCAATAATATTGATCAATTAAGTAATTATAATTTGAAAATGTGAAATTGATACATATATTTTCAAAAGTAACAATAATAAAAAAAAAACATCTTTATAAAAATAATATAATTAAAAATAAAAAATAATATATCGCTTCCAATAGATGTGCATCTGTGAATGTACCATCACTTTCATAAAAATCTGCGACAACTTTTATAAGCTCATTTTGACGTTTTTTCAATCTTGTGACAATAACTTGTCCATTTTCGATTGACACTGACAGACAATTTGACATATTTTTCAATATTCTACAAAAGACATGTTTAAAATGGGTAATGTCGCTTGTCTCGAGATTTTTGTGAAAGTGATGGTACATACATCAGAAATTACAAAACAAATAGAAAACACATTTATATCAAGTACAAATTTAGTCTTCTTCGGAACTAGTTAAATTATCTGAATCACTGTCTACCATTTGCAGCAGCTTTAATGCTTCTCGCAGATGTTCAGACTTGGAAGCCATCTGAATAGATCGATGCGATGATATTATCCGGTCTGACGGTATTGGTAGTCTATTCATTAAGTCTAGATTTGTATTTTGTCGACTAGACTTTCGAGTATGGTGTTCGCGAAACCGCAAATAATTTTTGTCACGCGATTCCTGAGCCTCTTCCGATAATTGACTTATTGGCAGAAAAGCATGTTCCATTGTCAAAAATCCGTGGATTAATATTTTGTGTACGCTTGGAGGCATACGGTACCAATCGTGCAGCTGGACATATAATGTCGCAGTATCGTTAGCTTACTTATCAAATATTTTATGTTTAATTTTGTGACCGCTTGATAAAACAATTAGTATGATATGGAACCGCTTCAATAACTCAATATTTACACCAGTAATTTCTGATACTTTGTTTGCTTCTTTAAAGAATTTCTTTGCAACACTGCCAGTATTCGATGTTCCTTTTCCTTGAATTACCTTATCGACCTTTATACCAATTTCTTGCCATAATCTGTCACGAATATTTTTCGTTCGCTGGCTGGACAATTGAAACTCTACTCGGTCTACCCATTTTGCTTGTAGGACTAACATTTTCGTCAATATCTTCAATATCTTCAGCGAAAAACGTTAGCAGTGGCATTTCGCTATACGCTGTGCTTTGAAATAAATACTGAAGTTGTCTAGAAGATTTCCACTTTCGTTTTAAGAATAAAATAAAATTAACTTTTTCTATTCCAAACTTCAATTTTTTCCAAATCTCTTTGATCCGTTAATGCAGATTGTATGTACTTTAAAAGAGTGTCTTGGTATTCTTTAGTACAACTACTTAACGAACAGTTCGACTTTTTCATTGCTTCAAATAACTCCTTGCACCTACCGAACAAAAACAAAAATTTGTAAATTCTAGGCACGAATTGGCAAATAAAATATATAGTATTGTGAAGTAAATACATCTAGTAACATAGTAAAGCTATTTGCAACTTTTTTTTTTCTCAACTAAATATTAAAAAAGGATACAAATTTCACATTGTCTAGTATATGAAATACATCAAAATATGAAATTACACATAATAAAAATAAAAGTACTAACCTTTAACATTTTGCTCCATATCACTCCTTTAGTTTACTTTCAAATTCATTCAACTTACACCACTTTTTACGCTCTACTGAAAACAACTAAACCTTCAATACGAAACGCACAACTTCAAACCGATACCTAAACAGTAAATAGTTCAAGTGTGAAATATGTATTTTCTTTACTGCTGGTATATGCTAAACAGACGCTGCTATGTAATAATTAATTTAAAGACTCAAGAAAACCATTTTTGGCAGCTCAATTTTTAAACCTGAACCACTGTGCAGCGCCGCCATTTTAAAGGCAGTAGTAATGTGTGCTACGCGACTTTTTTGTATTAATACTAGTAGTTTAGTTGAACAACCGTTTTATGGAAAATTTATTGTCCGAAAAACTAGTTTGAGAATATACACTGCGTTCACGATGAAAGAAATAAGTTCAATACAATTCTTACAACTTGTAGTGAGTAAGAATAGTTTGACACGTCAATTTATAATTGTGATTTGCTATTTTTTCACCTACACTACAACTACTATCACTTCCGGTTTGAGCGGAAATGGCAACAATTATTATTTTAAATAGAACACCCTACATATTTTTGCGGATTTGGATAGAAGATTGGATAAGCTTTTCAGTAAACCCTCCATATGCAGGTTTATTACTAATAGTTTCTGAGATGTTATATCAAATACATAAATTAAGTAAAACAGATAAAAACAAATTCGACTAAGTTGAAAAATAAATTGAAATACTTTTTAAAGCAAATGCTCAAACTGTTGGCCATCTACTTCGAGACATTTTTAAAGTCGCTTCTTGGATATTACTTTCCATAATGTATCCATTCCTTTAAATCGTATTTTATTTTACTTATTTACCATATTTATGACAATGTCAATGCCCTTTTATGTGAGGGTTGCGACAATAAAATTATGTTTATGCCACTCGGTCGTTCTCCTCCTTCCGATCCATCTGTTAGGAAAAGTTGTATCTAAAAACCTTCGAACGTTGACTGCATAGCATGGAGGTGCACCATCTTGCTCGAAACAAATTAGGTTATTTGGTAGATCGGCATCCTCTTGATTGGGAAAGGTGGCAGCTAAAGTGGGAATCAATTCGAATTGAAGAAACTCCAAGTAGCGTTGCCCGGTCACCGCCCTTCAATAAAAAATGTCCCAGAATTCGGGTATCAACAATTCCCGCCCACACATTAATTTCCTGTGGATGCTGAGTAGGTCACACCTGCATCCAATGCGAATTCCTCTGTCGCTCAGTGCCTACAATTTTGCTTATTGGCGGAACTATGAAGGGAAAACATCGATTCGTCAGAAAAAACGATATGTTCAATGAAATTTGTTTTGTATTATGTCCTCGCAGAATCGGACTCTCCGGTCAAAGTCGTCTTTTGATAACCCCTTCACCCAACATATTTTGTAAGGGTGGTACTTTGCAACTCGAAACATATTTGAAACAGTTTCTAATCCAACACCATAGTCCCTCGATATCTGTCTCAGAGTGACATGAGGATTGTTTTCAGCTACTAAGATGTTCAATTTAGAGCCTTCAGGTCGACCTTTAGGTAGATCCTTAACGTGACGAAACTCTCTGAATTTGCCTTTAATCTCACAGTAGATTGGTTAATTGGCGAACGATCAGAATAAGTTTCTTTAAACAAATTAACAACTTCTGCTTGGGTACGTAATCGATCTCCGAAGCCAATTACCATATAAGAACTTCTATTCTTTGTTTTCCAGTTGAACGCCTTTTAAATTTAGTTCGATGTGCAAACTAATTAATAACCACTTGCAAACCCTTGAAGCAGTTTTGATATATGGTTACTATGATTTTTTTAATTGTTATTTGCCGTCTTAGTCTTGTTGTTTATGTTTAATTTTCGCAATATCTCACATACTATTTACAATAAACCTGTGTATGGAAGGTTTACTGAAAAACTTATTTAAACGTCTGACAAAATTTGTAAAAATATAAAGGCTGTTGCATTTTAAATAATTTGAAAAAATATAAATGATGTTACGTTTTAAATAAGTTATTATTACTCCTGGTCAAACCTGAAGTAACATTAAATTGTGGTATAGGTAAAAAAACACTGACGTTTATTCAAATGGAATTACATGTGCCATTAGCTTCTTCATGGCACTACATATGCGTTTATTAAAAAAGCTGTTATCCAAATACCTTAAAATTATCATTAGAACTCTCACATGCGTAATACTGCATAATACATTTAATTTTTGAGATTATTAGATGTGATTCGACCGAATAGAGTACAAAAAATCAATCTAAAAACAAAAGTGCATGCGTTATCAGTTAACAGTTTATCACTTATCACTTATAGGCACCAGTTGAACGCAGCACATTCAGAAAAAATGGTTCACAAAATCTACTGTTTGAGGAAAAAATACTCTTTGATATATCGCACATAATACTCGATTACTCACTACTTACTTGCTATGTGCAGAATAACAAATAAGCTTGGTTTAATCGAAACTTAATCGCATTTTGGCCTGTTAACTAACCGGGTAATTTACTTCCCGTTACATTGAGATAATTTATTAGCCAAATATATAAACTATTTGCGTGTAACGAGGTCTTGTCCAAAATTGCATCTAAGTTTATCTACGCTTAAATTTATTTGAGTTCTAGGAATATCTACAGTAACAAAAAATTAATGTCACCCTCTTTCAATTACAATATATCAATATCAGGTAGTAGACGATTTGCTTATTTGAGCACAACCGAAGCACCTCTAAAAGATCATATTGATACACAGCCGTCGAGGAGGACAGACGTTAGTTTTTTGTGTGACCGTACATGTTTATATAGATGTGATGCGATATTTACCTTTTCAAACACCATTGCAAACGAGTGAACGTCTGTTCTAAACAAAACTGTAAATATAAAATAGTGGATGCCACACCAGTATTTAAAGAAATCTAATCGTGTTTAATTATTTAAACCTATTTAGAAGTACACATACGTCAAAATTATCAGATTTAATTACATTTTAAATAAGAGAACGTTATCACTACGCTATAAATTACATTTTCAATTATGATTTTGTTTAATATGAACAGAGGATGCATAAATTAGTTTTGTTGAAAGATAAACAGTCAAAGTAAATCAATAGGGAATCGAAATCTTATTATAGAAATTACAAGTATCAATCAGAAAAGAGCAGTCAGTTATATTTCCATTGTCCATTTCTTTGTTAAACACAACCTGATCATACAACCTTTTCTATACCCACACCTAACAACTTTAGAATTATTTTATTTTTAAGAGTCTAAATTGAAAGCATTGGTTTCTTACAACCGTTCCCTCTAATCTATAATCGCTAGTCCTAATATGCAAAACATGACACTGTAAATTCAAGAAACATATAAAACACACCTATTTAGAAGGAATGTTTTAATTTAATTTTGAATCTTATTTATTCCACACATTGCAAACTGTAAGCAAAACAAATGGTTGTTTCATACATAAACTTATCACTATTTATAAATAGTACAATACAATAACATCACGAATACGAGGATGGTATGAGAAAATCCCATGTTTGGAGAGAAATGGCGCTTTGTGTCAAAATCTGCATTACCGACTGTGAGTACTATTCTTTAGTTGACGTCTATCAACATTTCGGAGAGATTCATCGAGTAGTGTTGTTTTGAGATTTGTTGAAAGTGAACAAGTTTATGTATTTAAGCAATCATGGAAAAAGAACAATACCATATTGTCCAGAGGTAACTACGGGCGATATGATCAGTAAAGTTCAAGATATCGTGTTAGCAGACCGCCGCGCCGGGTGAAGATTAGAGAGAATGCTAATATGGTAAACATGTCAATTGAACATGTGCAAAATATCCTTCATAAAAAATTGAGTATGAGAAAGTTATCGGCGAGATGGGTGGCGTCTGTTGACAATTGATCAAAAACGTGATAACTTCAAAGCAATGTTTGGGCATGTTTAAGTACAATACGAGTGAGTTTCTGCGGCGTTATGTGACTGTAGATGAGACATGGATACATTACTGCACACCAGATACCAACTTCATTCTTTTTCCAAACTTGAAAAAATGGCTTGACAGAAAGCGGTTCACATCAAATGAAGAGTTCACTGCCGAAACAAAGACATATTTTGCAGAGTTCGACAAATCCTATTATTTGGATAGTTTAAGAAAATTGTAACATAGCTGGGCTAAGTGTAAAGAGCTACAAGGAGATTATGTCGTGAAATAAATTTACTAAATGCAAAACGATTGCGTTGTCTTCCTTAACACAGGTATTTACCACGCCATCCTCGTATGCAACAGATCCAGTATCTATTGATGTACACAAAAGTCCTCTAAACACTCTACAACACCTATTAGGACAATTTTTCTTACCATTAAATAAAAAAATATATTAATAGAACTCTGCTTGAATTGGGTGGCTATATGAAATGAGTTTAGTATTGAATATACAGTGTGACCCTGTATTAACGCATAGATAGATAAGGCAGACAAGAAATTATTGAGTTGAATTTTCATCTTTTTGGGTTCAGGCATAATTTATTTCCCTGAACATTGTTTTCTAATAACCGTTTTATCGTATCTCCTACAGAAAATACATTTTACTAATTGAAAAAATTCCTTTTTTTGTAAATTTCTACTTGATTTTTCGGCAATAAAATTATGGCACAAATTACTTACTATTCAAGCATGGCTGAACCCCAAAAGATGAAATTTCAACTCATTAATTTTCTGTTTGCCTTACCTATCTATGCGTTAATCCGGGGACAGCCTATATATACTCTTTTTATATACTGAATTTAGATTAATAGCATATTTCCTCGACTTTGATTCACTATGTCGTGTCGGACAAGCGTCATGTCCGCCCAATGCGCTGGTGCGTTGTCTTTGTGAAAGAGCACACGTGCGGCCTTTTCCGGCCGTTTTTCACGCAATGCAGGAAGAAGCTTCTTCTTCAAAACATCTTCGTAGGATGCACCTGTCACCGTAGTGCCCTTTGGAACGCAATGAGTAAGGATTACGCCATCGCTGTCTCAGAACATGGCCACCATCATTTTTTCAGCACTGGCGTTTATCCGAAATTTTTTGGTGGCGGTTAATCTGTGCGCTTCCATTGAGCAGTCTGGCGCTTCGTTTCAGTATTGAAAAACGGCATCCATGTCTCATCCATTGTCACAATCGATGAAAAGAAAGTCCCATTCATGCCATCATCACGCGTCAACATCGCCTGGCAACATGCTACTCGCGCACCCTTGTGGTCGTCTGTCAGCATTCGTTGCACCCGCCTGGAGGACACTTTTCACATGAGGCGATCTATTCCACACTCATTCGGCGATCCCCCAAAACATCTTTCTCCACTCGCTCGATCATGTCGTCAGACCGGCTTATGCGAGGCCGAGATCGTCTTGGTTTGTTGTCACACGACGTTCTACCTTCTTTGAACTGTCGCACCCACGAACGCACATTAGACACATCCATGACACCATCACCACATGTCTCACTCAACTGGCGATGAATTTCTATCGGTGTCACACCACGCAACTGGAGAAAACGAATGATTACACGCTGATCTTGTAATGAAAACGTCGCCATTTGAAGTATCGAAAACAATTCTCACTCTCGTCGCTGCCGCTAAAGGTTTTGTGTGCCGTACAGTGGTGCCATCTCTGTGACGCATTGACAAAGAGTGCCCGCTTATTTTAAAACAAACCGCATGTTTCTATTTGTTTCCAGTTCTGGGAAAAAAAATCGGAGGTGTTATAACTTGAATGCACCTCGTATTTCTTATAGTTACGGCCGTCAATGCGTTCTAGTGTACTTATATTTCTAATTCTTAATCTATTCTTATGTTTCCTAATAGTATTATAGACGACATCTTCAAAGAATCCGTTAAGGTTAGCAATATTGATGATTTCTTTTAGTATATTTTGATATCTATCTTTAGTTAAAAGAAAATTGAGTAACCGATGTACCAAAAAGTTAATAGCCGAAAGTTTGTGTTCATATGGGTGATTAGAATCCCGTAAGATAAATCTATTATTACTAGTAGGTTTTCCATATACGTCTATTTCTAACTTATTTTTATTTCTTATTACTAACATACCGAGGAATGGAATCCTGTTGTCTTTTTCTTCTTCGTGGGGAAATTTGATAGAGGGAAATTTTGAGTTAAGTTGTTCCATGAAATCCGTTATTGAACATTTGCTGGTGTCAAAGATGCAAAATGTAATAAATTGTTCAATAAATTGTTTTTCTTGCACTAACAGAGACTTGTTAATTTTATTTTTATTTAATCCGTGAAAGTTGAAAGTCTTAAAATGGCGTGTAACAAAGCTCAACACTGTGATGTACGTGTCTTGATAGTTATGCTATCTGAGTTGTATGTATTATAATTCACACAGTAGGTTCGACACATATACATCCTCTTGAAACAGTTGAAGTTGTTGAATGCACGCATGTGTACGTAATACAAAACCTAATGTTTTAGTTATAGTGATTACACAAATAAAGTTATATAGTTCACGGGTACAGTGTTTAATTTACAACAATTCATCAACAAGACCAGTGGGAACGACACGTATGACAAACACAAAGTTAACAGCAAAATGGAAAACATTTAAAAACAACTAGTACAACTGTTTCCGTTACCATACCAGCAATTTAATCAACAAATTGTATCTAATTAACGGCGAAAGTCTGAATGGGTCAGTGGTGTATCGTTAGGGAGTAATCAACAAAAAATGACGAAATATTATAATCAAACGTTCTTGATTGAAAATTTATTATAAAAATGCATTATTCATTATTAGTAACCAATTCTCTGTTTATTTAATTTTTTTCTTATGAAGGAAGAGGAATTATATATGAATATAATTTTGTCGCTAAGTATTCATATTTCCGTAAATTTTCTCATTCAGACCCCTATTCCAATTTTTATTTTTATTGTCTTACTTATTGTTAATTGACTCATTTCTTATACCAACGTAAAAAAACATTTTTTTTAAACATGGAAATTCGAATATTTAATACTTTTTGGAGTAAAGTACATCAAATGTGGTATATACGTTATGCAAAAATGGAAACACTAGACACATGGAAAATATCAACCAATAACTGCTATAATGCCAATCATCAAATGTAAAAAAGCACGATAAAACACAGGCACTGCCATGACCAAGTATAGCTAAAATGGTGTTAAGGATTTTCGTTTCAATTAATATTTAACTTAAGAATAACAGATATTGTGTTTATAATAATTAGGGTAAGTCATCTCGGCGGGTTCGCGTGTTTCACACAAATATTTTAAATGAAACGTGCTGTATATTTTTGCATTCTTGAAATTCCCATTAAATTTTGAATAAAAAAAATGGCTAATGCACACTTCCCGAGAAATGAGTTTTAGCAAATGCCGGCTTTTTAGAAGTAGGTATATAATAAGTAGAGTGCGGATCAACGACCGCCCTTATCGCCGATGCTTGTGACAGAGTGGGGCACGATGCATTCGTCTAACCGCGGTATGCATATGCGCTAGGAAAAGCGGTACGCAGTCGGAAGATACTACTTTTTTATGTTTGTTTGAGTACAGACGCTGCATTCCAACCGGAATATATTATGCGTAGAAACGTCGAGACGGAAAGATTACTCTTTGATGTTGAAATGCGGTGAGAGGTGTGGCTTGACTGACAGGCATAATCGGCACGACCCTGTACGAGCATCTACACTCTAATAATAAGAAAGTAAAACCGTGCAAAATAAAATAGCGCAAGTCAAGAGATTAGTGCAGTACTTATATTTACTGTTTCTTTCTAGTTATTTATATTTCTTGTAACTTGTATAATTTGTAGTATTACTCTCTACTTTAATAAATAACCGTGCATTTTAATAAAAAAAATTGCATTCAATGACCTACATGCACAATTACTACAAACAAAACCGATTAAGGATACAAAGTCCTGAAGACGTTAAATTAAACATGGTAACGCCAGTTATAAACGTTAATAGTTCGAAGACGATCATTCCCAGACTGATACTTAAACCAATAGTTAACCTGAAACCGAAAATGTGCACGAATTTTATTTCATAGGTTACATAATCTATTGGCCTAATGTCACACATTTAATCCAAGTTGGAATTGAATTGCAAAAAAATATATTCATCATATACATATAACCAAACAAAAATAATTGACACGGTAATTAAGTTTATGCGTAATAAAATGATAATTAAATGTGAGTTTATGCATGGATGAATTTACTGGCCCAAATTGTCACGCCAATCCTACCTACACAACAGTAAAGCTTTACACTATAGGTTTGTTCGTTTATCTTGCTCGCGTTAATTCTAGAGTGTGATAGGATTATGATCACGTGATCGTTTTGATTGCTCAGAACTACTCTAAATGGGTACAAACGAACAGTACAAATTGGTATTTATATAGTATACATAACCTAAAAGATTAAGAATGGTGGCAATTGGCAATCACGATAGCATTAAAAAATCCTTATTATTTATTAATTGTTGTATTTCACGTTCAATGATTACAACGGACGTCATTTTGTATGAATATGAAGTAAAGTTGAACACGCAATTTAGAAGTTCGAGCTACTCCGTATTGCACTAATTGACAAACGAACAAACCTTATTTGTTTCATAAAGAGGAATTTTACCCCGACAATGTCATATTTAGAGTAAACAAAACTTGCGGACTCGCATAGGCGTCGGTATTACGGGTTAATATAAGAATACGAAAAATTCATAAATAAACTTACTTGCTAATTATTCAACAAATTAGAGGCATATGTTTCCACAGTTACTTCTTTAAACCTTGTGCGTCGACAAGAAAAAATATTCTTATACATAGAAAACGATCTCTCCACATCTAAGGAAGTTACATTTGCGTGTAGAAACTGTTTTTCAAAATCACTTAAAAGTTCACTATTCCTACACTTATTATAAATGGCCTCTAAAGTATTAAAATCGGGATTTTTCCTTAAAACATCTGCCAACTTTTGACTAGCGCATAATCCTGGCGTATCATTTAATGTGTGTAATTTATTTTTTACACTCTCCACTATGTCTAATGATTCCTGCAATGACAATTCAGTACATTGCAGTTTTCCGATGGCATCTAGTAATACTGTATAATTGGTTAATATTGTTGTTAAATCTTCTAAAAGTTGAGGAATTTGAAATTCTCTTTGACTTTCTCTAATTGCTTTGGATTAATTCCGACTAAATCGCATTATAACTGATTGAATTTGTTGCAAATGGATCAAATAGTAAGAAGCTGCTGTTAGCCAAGTACCCCATCGCGTTAAAATTGGTTCAGGAGGTTCTGGAATACCTGGACAAAATTTACGAAATTCTTTTAAACGTTTAGGAGATTTACGAAACACTGCTTTAGTACTTCCAATCATCCGATCAACGTTTCCGTAATGTTGTCGAACAACTTCACCAACTAAATGCAAAGCATGCAGCACGCAGGTTATATGTATTAAGTTAGGAAATATATGTTTTAAGGATCGCCCAACACTTAACATCGTTGCTGCACTATCTGTTACAATCATCACAACTTGATCTTGGGTAATTTTAAATGTTTTCAAAGCGTTCATTATCACTTTTTGAATATTTTCCGCGGTACATTGTTGAACACGCTTGCAAGCTAACAAATATCGAGATGCTGTGTTTTCGCTAGATAAAACGCGAGCTATTACATTCACAATACTGTTTTTCTTTATATCGGTCGTCTCATCCACGGTAATGCATATTTTTTTGGAACTCAAATCACGTTTACACACATTTTCTAGCATCTCTTTCATTCGCGGCAAATGATTCTGTAATTGTGTTTGCGAGGGTAATGGGTACTTTGGAACGTATTGTCGCCAAAATGTTTTAAAAGCTGCTTTTCTCACCAACGACAACGGAAGATTACAAGAAGTAAACATAATTAATAAATGTATAAGGAATAGTGTATAAGGTATTTCAGTTCTTGCATTTCTCATATGCTTAATACCATTGACATGCCTCTGGCAATCAGTTCTGTCCAATGCAGCCAAACGAACATTGCATATTAAGCCAAAAACTGCACTACCGTCATATTCTAAATGGGGAAAAAGTGAGACATACTTATGTACATTAGTAGCAAATCTATTACGAGGCATTGTTTTCTTAGGTATGTAAATATTAGTTCTATATGAAACGATACACTAATTATGTACTTAGTATAATACTACAACACACAAAAAACACCAGCTATATTTTCAAAAGCGACACGTAAGTACATAACCTTGACCGTTCGACTAATCTCTGCAACAGCTCAACCGGTGCTAAAACGAAATCTCTCTCAGCGCGGTTTAACATGATTTATATTCAAGGTCGACACTACATGCCTGCTTCTCTACCGGTTTAGTTTATTTATGAATTTTTCGTATTCTTATATTAACCCGTAATACCGACGCCTATGCGAGTCCGCAAGTTTAGGTTACTCTAGTCATTAGTAACTTTCAAACAGTGAAGCTTGCCCTACACTCTATCTACAGTACCAAATAATAGGTTTGTTTCTGCAGCGATTTAAAATCGTTTGAAATCGTTAGAGCATGTGCATTACAAAAATAGTGTTCGTGCAGTTAAAACGCCAAACCATACCGTAGCAACTCTCTGTGGAAGGGGTAAACTGTGAATAGCTTCGGACTTTTTTCGTTTGGCGCTGAAGTGATATGCCCTTTCACCCCCCGTGTCCCGAATATGCCTAAACTCATTATTTCAAATTTAGTAGGTTATGTGCACGTATTTATCAGCTAGTTTTATTGTGTTTTTCGGTAGTAGATCTTCGCGTTTCTTATAATAAATATTATTCGGATGCTACGTGATTTACACAATCCGTAAAATGTTATCTTCGTGTTCGATACGCAGTTGTAGAAATAAGGATCCTTCTATTCCCAAACGGTGTTTGCCAATTTTTGATGAAATGGTAATTTGTGTCAATGTTTGTATTCTTTATATTTGTATTGTATTGTCAGTAGGTATACAATGTATGGGTGCAAAGAATTGGAATTGAAGGTCTCCAGGCAGTAGATCCACAGGTTGCGTACAAAAAATATCGTGTATGTAACAAACATTTTGGTATGTTTTGCTAGTAGGTACGGCAATAACATTATTTACCTGATCTATTTATATCTATTAATTAATATGTAATAAATTCCTTAGGTCAGTAAGAGAGCTCAGTTCCTACTGTATCTGAATATATACAGCCAGTCTTGCCAAGTACATCTAGGCAAACACCAAGTCGTGAACAGGAGGCTTTTCGTTATGCAAGCACTCCAAAAAAAAGAAAAATCAGTGAGTAACATACGTGTTTATTAATACTGTATTTTTTTAAATAGTCTTTCAGATCTAATGCAAAAGCATAGCTTTTTGCAGCAAATTAATTTAAGGAGACAAAAAGATCTCACCCCAAGAGCTGCCAAATTATTGAAAATAGCAACACATTAAAAAAAAACTGTAAGACGATTGTTACATGACAAAATCTCTAATAAAGATCGAATATTCAAAGCCTTGAACAATCAAGATATTCGGACACTTATGCAGAATAAGGTCAATAAAGTATCGTATAATTTTATTTTATCTCAATTGAGTGAACACAAGGCACCCAAAGGAAGACGATTTAGTATAGATGATAAAGTTTTAGCCTTAGCTCTTTTAAAATATGGAAACAAGAGTTACAGGCTGTTACGAAAAGTATTTGCTCTTCCTTCAAGAAGAACCCTATCTGATCTGTGTAGCAATTTCAAATTTGAAGCTGGTGTTAATGCTCATATTTGGCAACATATGAAAAATGTAGTCAAGAATTTGACCCCCAAGGAAAAATACTGTTGCCTACTTTTTGATGAAATGGCTTTACATACTGGATTGACATATGACAGTTCTGCAGACAGGATCATTGGTTTTGAGGACTATGGTAGTGAGCAAACAAATAAATTGTCTGATCATGTGATGGTATTTATGTTGAGAGGCATACATAGGAAGTGGAAGCAACCAGTAAGGTATGTTTTTGTCAAGCAGCAACTAAGGCGCCTGTTTTAAGTAAATTAATAAAAGAAATTGTCACTGCTGCACAATAATCAGATTTGTCAGTAGTTGCTACTACATGCGACCAAGGTGCAAATAATAAAGGTGCCATAAAGAATTTATTGGAGGAAACAGCGAGATACTGTAATATTAATCATTTAGAGAATAAAAACGGAATCCTGATAAATGGACAAGAAATAATATATTTGTTTGATCCACCGCATTTATTGAAAGGGGTGCGGAATAATTTAGTAACCAAAAACATAAGTTTTAAATGGAATGAAAATTACAAAATTGCTTCATGGGATGATGTATTAAGGCTGTACAAAATAGATGACCGGGCTATGGACAGAAAGTTATGCTCAAGATTAACCGATCAACATGTAATACCGAATAAAATATCAAAAATGAAGGTAAAAATGCTGCCCAAGTCTGTAGCCAACGTGTGTCATCTTTAATGCAGTATTTGTCAGAAATAGGTAATTATTTAACTTTTAGTAATAGATCATGAAATATTTTGTTATAAATAATGCATGTATTACTAATTATTACAATATCCTTGTGGTTTTAGGTCAACTTCCACCTTCAGCAAGTGAAACTTCATTTTTTTTATTTTTTGACAAGCTATTTGACAGTGTTAACTCCTCGACGTCATCTGGCAGGAAATTGAAGTGCGTATTGTCAACACAGTCTGAACATCTTGATTTTTGGAAAGAGGCAGTGAAAGTTTTAAAGACAATGAAATGCGTCGAGGCTAACAGAAAAACAAGTGTTCCACCTTCATTACACAACTGGGTAATAACGATAAATGGAATCAAATCACTCTGGTGTAATCTACAAAAAGCTAGGTTCACGTCCTTGGTTGTCCGAAACTTAAACTAGGACCCTTTAGAAATTTTTTTTTCGTGTATTCGAGCACATGTAGTAAGGAATGTTAACTAACCCCTTGCCATATGCTTTTATAACTAGCTTGAAGGCTTTACTACTAAGTAACTTTGCAAGTTACCATGCAGTAGGAGCTAACTGTGAAGACAATGGCTGTGAAATGTCCCTTACCTCTTTAAAAGACTTTATGACTCATAAACAAAGTTCTTCACTTTTAGAGGAAGAGGAAGAATTCGATTTTCAATTATTAGAATTATATAGCCCAAATGAAGATACTGTAGCCAAAAATTTAAACCATTATATTACAGGCTATGTTGCAAGAAGAATTTCAGCAAAGGTTCGATGCAAAAAATGCAAATCTACCTTAGTAACGACATCTCCTCGAGTAGATGATGATTAAATCCAGAAAAGGCAGGCTGGTTCAAAAATGTTGTACTATCCAAAATCGAACTTTGCATTTTTGTTGCCTATGTTAGCCAGAAAGCCTTACTTAAAGCAAAAAATAAAAGCAATTTTAGGAAATATGCCGGACTGGAAAAATTTAATTTCTCGTAAGCATAATTTAAAAGAATTATTTTTGGAGGTGTTTGTGAAATTGTTCATTTCTTCTTGGGTTCGCAACATAAATTTAATATTAAGTGGAAAAGATAGTGAGAGAAGGACAAATTCCTTTAGTGACCCTATTAAGCAAGATGCCTTAAGAATGTGCTTAAAACGACGACGAAAATAATGTTGAAATTGCATTATCAATTTTTTAATTTTTTCCTACATTTTAATTGTATTATTAAAAACCTGTCTTATTTTTATTTTCCTCATATATATTTATATTTACACTGATAGTAACGTTTTTTGTTTTTTATGAATATTTAGTTTCTTTTTTTAATTTTAGTATCTACTTTTTGATTTGCATGTTATTACTTAGTTTTGTCTTGTAATTGGATGTAGTGTCTACTATGCAATAAATTATTAATGAATGTATCGCAAATGATGAAGGAAATTATTTGTATTGTTGTAATATATCAATTGTAATACATTATTTTATTATTTATAACAATCAATTTATTTTAATTATACCTAACATCGTTTAAATTTTCATAAAGACTAACTTCTTTCTTTAATAAGATAGATTGTAAGTAATGATGATTTCAGTTCATTTAATTTAGTTGCTTAAATACTTATTTTTCTCAGCTAAATTACATGACTAAATTAATCTAAACTTCTAACCCTTATAAAGATTAAGAACCAAATATATTTCAAATTACCGCCAAAATGAGTTTCCGACTTTTGCCACTTAGTGCTATTTACACGAACCAACCCCCACCCTGAAAGATGCTACTCTATTTCTCTATGCGCCAAACTCTGACTATTAGTTTGACGTAATTTGACGTTCGTGCAGATCTCCAAATTAATTCCTAACCGTTTGCTGATAGTTTGTAGCAGGGATATACGTGAGGAGGAAAAAGGAGGTTGGCAAGAAACGAAGTATGCAGTGTAGTGGTAACAATGAGAACAACAATCATATAAATATGCACGTGGTAACATCAAAAAAACTCTCTCTAGTACTTTCTACGTTTTGTACCGTTGTACCTTAAAGTATCTTAAGTAATCGTTTGTAATTAAACAAAAATAAACTTGTTATAGTTATTTGTGACGTTGTCTTTGTTAGTATAAGCAAAACACCGCCACAAATTGGTGCCGAAACCCCGTTACGAACACGGAAACAAGATAAGTAAAAACCACGTAGATACCTCAGAAAGAATGGCTACAGAAAATCACACACTTACCCAAGAAGTACAGCGCATTGCTGTAAAGTTGAGTAGTTTTTGGTCCTCGAAGCCAGAAGCCTGGTTCGGTCGAGCCGAAGCCCAATTTAGAACCGCTGGAATTACTCGTTCCCTAACTAAATTCGATCTGATAATTAGCGCTTTGTCAGAAGAACAATGCGACAGCATTATAGATATAATCACGAAACCACCAGAAGAGGCAACAGACCCATATAAACAACTCAAAGAACGCCTGCTGAGGGAAAATATGCTGAGCGACACAAAAAGGTACAAAACACTGTTAAATGACATGGTTTTGGGTGATAAAAAACCATCTACTTTACTGCGTGAGATGAGACAAATATCTCCCAAAATGGATGAAGAATTCCTGAAGAGCGTCTGGATGGAAAGATTGCCAAGACAAATCAGAGGCATTTTAAGCGCAACTAAAGGAAACTTAAATGAGTTGGGAGTCACAGCTGATGTTATAGCCGAACATACCGGTACATCAGGTATCAACGCAGTATCACATCTAGAACCATCGACTGCAAGTCAACAAACATACGTTACCCGTGAGGACTTCAATAAGCTGGTCCAACGCATTGAGAAACTGGAAGTGCGCGGTCGTTATCGAAGCAAGTCGCGTTCGAATATGGGTACCAGAGACATAAAGAAACACCCAATGTGCCGTTACCATTTCAAGTTCGGTGCAGAGGCCAATAAATGTGATAAACCGTGTAGTTTTTCCGAAAATTCAAAAAACTAATTGAATTGCCGGATACTAAGCCTCCTACGCCAGTATCCGACAGAACAAACTATATTTCTAGACTTTTTATTAATGATAAAAATAATCACCTCTCATTTTTAGTTGATACTGGAGCTGACATCTCTGTAGTTCCCAAGTCCGCAGTGCTCAACAACCATACACTCAAACCAACGGAATTCAAACTATATTCAGCAAATGGTTCGGTTATCACTACGTATGGCAAAAGGGTTTTGAAGTTAGATCTTGGCCTGCGAAGAAGTTTCAAATGGACTTTCCATATCTGTGATGTCACAAGACCATTATTGGGAGCAGATTTTTTGAAAGAATATGGGTTGTTAGTCGACGTTGCACATAACAAGTTAATCGACAGCAATACTCACTTGGAAATGAACCTAGAAGCCACACAGGCAAAGGAAATTGTCCATTCACTCAGCTCCATTCCACATTCCGTAAGCAGTCCATGGCAGGAGATTCTGACGAAATACAAGGAAGTTACTGTGTCTTATCGAGTCATCGAAACAAAACAGCCAACTGAGCATTACATCGAAACCGTCCCCAATGCTGCGCCAATAGTCAGCAAACCAAGAAGATTACCAGCGGACAAATACTTACTTGCCAAACGAGAATTTGAACGTATGGTAGCTGACGGTATTTGTCGTCCTTCTAAATCTCCGTGGGCATCGCCACTCCATTTGGTACCTAAGAAGAATGGTGAATGGAGGCCATGTGGGGATTATCGTCGTTTAAACGCAATCACCGTGCCAGACAGGTATCCAGTTCCTAACATGCAAGACTGTACGTATATTTTGCACGGCAAACATTTCTTTTCTACCTTAGACCTAGTCAGAGCTTATAATCAAATAGTAGTTGCACCAGAATCTATACCTAAAACTGCAGTCATAACACCATTCGGATTATTCGAGTTCTTAAGGACCCCTTTTGGCTTGCGAAACGCAGCCCAAACCTTCCAACGATTCATAGATCAAATCCTACAAGGTATAGATTTTGCATTCGCATACATAGATGACATATTAATCGCATCTAAATCACTCGAGGAACATAAGCAACATGTCGAAATAGTTTTGAAACGGTTAGCTGAAAATGGAATTTCCATTAATCTAGGGAAATGTAAGTTCGGACAAGAATCAGTCAGTTTCCTTGGTTTTAAGATCTGTAATTCTGGAATGTCGCCACTATCGGATCGAACAGCCACCTTGCAGAATTACAATAAACCTAGTAATGTACACGAACTTCGTCGTTTTTTGGGAATAATTAACTTTTACCGAAAACATGTTCCGGATGCAGCCCAAATACAAGCTCCATTGCACAAGTATTTACATAATAAAACCAAGAAAAATGATAAAACTCCAATAGAATGGACGAAGGAAACGGAAGAAGCTTTTAACAAGTGCAAAAACAGCTTAAGCTCTGCAGCTACATTAGCCTTTCCTTCGACTGAGGCTAAATTGTCCCTTATTTGCGACGCATCCGAGACAAGTATAGGAGCCGTATTGCAGCAAAAATCCGGAAATTCAAACCAACCGTTGGGATTTTTTTCCAAAAAACTGACAGAAACTGAAACGAACTATAGCACATATGATCGCGAGTTATTAGCAATCTATGCGGCTGTAGCATATTTTAGACCTTATATCGAGGGCAGGGATCTAACCATATACACAGATCATAAACCTTTAATGTATGCCTTTTCCTCAAAACAAACTTCGCATTCTAGAGAAACAACTCGGCGTACCAGACACCTAGAATTTATCGCGCAGTTTACCACAAATATTGAATACATCAAAGGCTCGGAAAACGAAGTAGCAGATGCACTATCTCGACTAGAAGGCTGGCAAAAAAGCAGCAAGGAGACAAGCAAATAGAAGAACTCCTTAAAAAGGATTACCTGAAATTCGAGAGTTTACAGCTACCAGATTGGAACATACAATTGCTGTGCGAGACATCTACTGGAACATTTCGACCTTACGTACCTTCTGAAATTCGTAGGGAGATATTTGAATCCTTGCACAACTTGTCGCATCCAGGAACGCGAGCGTCTCGCCGCCTAATTAATGGAAAATTTTTTTAGCCTTCAAGTAACGCAGACATGACAAAGTGGGTAAAAACCTGTGTTCAGTGCCAAAAATCCAAAGTCCATAGACACACAAAAACACCACTGGCTAACTTGCCGACGCCGAAAGCAAGATTTTCGTGTGTACATTTGGACATCATCGGACCATTGCCTCCATGTGGAAACATGCGGTACTGTATAACTCTAATCGATAGGTATTCGAGTTGGCCAGAAGTGCTACCAGTAGCAGATATCAAAGCGGAAACAGTTGTTAGAGCAATATTTACGCATTGGATCGCCAGATTTGGAGTCCCAGAAACTATTATTACCGATAGCGGAGCGCAATTTGAGAGTCCAATCTTCACGGAATTTAATAAACTCCTCGGGATCAAAAGGCAGAGGACGACCGCATATCACCCACAGTGCAATGGAAAAATCGAACGATTTCATCGTACCCTGAAAGCAGCGATAACTGCTCACAATAACCCAGATTGGTTGTTATCCTTACCAGCAGTGCTATTAAGAATTCGAACGGCGCTGCGGGATTCCGAAAAATATTCGTCAGCCGAAATTGTCTACGGCGAAACCCTGCGTTTACCATCTGAATTTTTTTCCTCTCCCAAAAGTTCTCCACCCCTAGATCTGTTTATGCAAAATTTGCGAGATAACCTAAGTGCGATGCAACCTATTACTACTAAATGGAACGCAAGACAAAAGATATTTGTTAGTCCGGATTTAAAAACTGCTTCACATGTGTTTTTGCGAGAAGATTCAGTTAGGAAACCACTAAGTGCACCGTATTCTGGACCACACAGAGTGATAGACAGAGGAGACAAGGTGATAACAATCGAATTAAACGGCAAAAATACAACCGTAAGTTTGGACAGGGTAAAAACAGCGTATATACTCCAGGATGACCCCGTTTCCATCATACGTCATGACCATAGTTACGCAGTACAACCAGTATGCAAGAAAACTGTACATTTTAAAGATTAATGAGTTACGTTGTTCGTGGCTACGCCACTGGAAGGGGGGTATTGTAGCAGGGATATACGTGAGGAGGAAAAAGGAGGTTGGCAAGAAACGAAGTATGCAGTGTAGTGGTAACAATGAGAACAACAATCATATAAATATGCACGTGGTAACATCAAAAAAACTCTCTCTAGTACTTTCTACGTTTTGTACCGTTGTACCTTAAAGTATCTTAAGTAATCGTTTGTAATTAAACAAAAATAAACTTGTTATAGTTATTTGTGACGTTGTCTTTGTTAGTATAAGCAAAACACCGCCACAAGTTGCTCCAGTTTGAAGATTATCGTCCAGTGATCCATCAGACGCATGCGCATTGTTATATTGTGAAGTGAAAAGTTGTATTATAAGTTATGTCTTTTTGTATATGTTCACACTTCACGCGTGCTTTATTTATGTGGTTTTGTTAGGAATTAACAGTTCCTTTAAGGTTTTAATAAATTTGTAATTCTGTCTAAACATTTCGCGTTTATTTCTGTTTTTGCTTACCTCTTGTAATATTTGAATGCAAGATAAATCTATTTTTTTCATCTGCATATTTGAGTATATTTTCTCTCTTAAGTCTATCAAATACACTTGTAACTTATACATCGCCTGATAAATGTAAAGAAAGTGTTCATGCAGTTAAATTGTTAAATCAGTTTTAGCTCGCGCATGCGTAGACTGATCCAAATTAACCTCTGATCACAAATCGGCTGCTGAAACAAACCTAATAAGTAACAGCTGGCAAACAGGTGTACAAGTTTGTGCTTATTTATCCAAATGATGGAAGAATTTATATCAGTGGCGCGAGTCATCACTGGCGAAAGCTGCGGACTTTTTTGGTCCGTACATGCATATGTTGGGTTTCCAGCTGAATTTTTGCATAAAGCCCAAAGATCTACAATTACTATCAAAGAATATTTTATTTTTGGTGCCACTAATATTCTATCATAAATCAAAAAGAACCATAAATCATAAATATGAAGGTTAACGCAATAAGAGGCGATGGAATGCGTCACTCTCAAGCAAGCAAGTTTCATCCCCTGAATCTATGTATTATTCAAAGTATAGGCAATATCAAAATGTGATAGCGACATCTCTTTAGCTGCCAATATCGTGTAATGTCATACAAAGCTGTAATATTATTCGATATCGAACAAGAAAACTAAATATGTATATCTATCAAATATAGCGATTATGACGTACAGCACTGTCGATATGTATTACAGAATAAAGCTTCTGAACTGTCATCACAACTGCTTCTTTTGATGTATGTCGTATATTTTGATTACAATAATAACGTGTAGTTCGCGACAGTGCCTGCCAAGTATCTGTAAATACTAAATTTATTAGGAAATACCAAATAATTGCAAGCAATAGAATTTTTAATAGAACCTAATGATAGGGAATGATTACAAGTTAAAATACCCAGGCATAGTTTAAAGTTCATTGGCACAGGTTCAACTGTTAACTTGGTAAATAGATACGTACACCATCAAGGCTGGGTAAAGCACTTTAATAAATTGCTTGGATGTAGTTTTAGCACTGCACTTCAATCACTTAAAAAAATTATTGGGTACTTAAGGCTTTAAAGTAATTAAAGTACTTGTACAATAGTTGAAGCACTCTTTTTAGTATTTCGGTTACTTTTGCTTAAACCACTTTCCGAAGTGCTTGAAGCACTTTGTGAAGTATTTAAACCACTTTTAGAGTTGTTTGAAATATGTACTTTAAGGATTTCAAATTCTTTACAATGAGCACTTTGCACATGATATTTCTCTATTATTACTTTGGCTCAGCGCTTACTATTTGAAGCACTTTACCAAAATGCCTTACCCAGCTCTGTATATCACATATCCAAGAAAGCACAGAAGTCATTATTGGTAAGGTTGTCTTCCATGTGCTTTTATTTTTTATTTAATATTCATGGTCTTGACCTGTGCTCTTCTGTTGATATTCATAATTAATGTTCATTCAAATGATACTTTTGCTAAATAGAAGTATAATACACATTAGAATCAAATTACTAAAAAACATTTATAGCTTAAATATGTTTATTAATACTTTAGAACGCTATACAAATCTGCCACATACGAAGCATTATTATATTGAAATACAATATAATGCCTCAGTAACAGCAAGCTAAATACATCTTATTCGATTTAACAGACCAGACATTCAATCACTGTATGCATTTATTTGAATCCTTTATCAAAAACCAAATTTATCCTAATCAATAATAGTATTCGCTTAAGCACAATACACTGTTTCTTATTAAAACTGACAAATTTCAAATAGGATAAAACCTTTATATTTAGTTGTGATAGTTATTAAATTGATTTATAATGAAATTTAGCTTGGCTAATTAACAAGTGCATTGAAGCTTTTATACAACTACATAAGAATATTTATAGACTAAGCCTGTGTATATTGAAAATAAAAAAAGTTAACATTCATTGAGTGCAAGAATAAGAAAAAGGCAACTTACTGGTTCTTTTGCACCATTAACATTACTTGGCTGCAATCTTCCATTAAACAGAACTTCATGTTCTCTTGTATATTCCATAATAAAGACGTACAAATTATGAAATGTGTTATTAGTACTAAAAATTTTATTGGTATGAGACTTCTATTGTACATGCTAACTATAATGAAGACAATAAATAACATTAGCCAGTATTTAAAACTTTGACGTATACCTTACCAAATAAATTTGCAATCACAACATAACCCCAGATCCTACACTACAGCTCTGCGGTAATGTGGCGAGGTTAATATTCTTGGAGTTCAACTTTCGTAACTTAAATACGAAACCTAAAATTATGATTACTCTGTTCGTTATATCAAATCATCGCCTAAAAACAGTAATATCTATGTTTCGTAAGACACATAGGAGGGCGCAAACCAACCCAAAATCACTACGCTGCCGGCGTGAGTGCTGCAACATTAGCGGCGCTGTCGGTAACCCAGCAAGTGTACAATGACACAAAAGTAAACCTGGACGGTACGTAGTAAACCTGTACGAAAGTGAACCTTGTTTATACTCTCAATACTATCTCGTCGCTTGTCAGTCGTCCAAGCTTACCGTTGGGCAAAGGTAAACATGTAGAATGAAAAATCCATCACAACAAACAAAACGACAGCTTCAGCCACAAACGGAGCAAAGCACTGAATTGCTTGCACATAATGTCAAGACTACACGACAACATATCGGCTGCGTTCGATTTCCCCGAACGTAATACTGTTCTAGTAAAGTCAGCGTACATATATCTATTTAGTAACTTTACCGGCGTACATATATCAATAGATATATGTAAAGTTACTAGATGTATAAAGTACCGCAATTATCCGCCACTTTGGGAATAAATGACAGCCATATTAACATGAAGCAAACTTCAAAAATGTAGGTTAATTTTACCGTATTCGACAAAATATTTTGGTGAAATTGAAACCACTAAAAAGTCACTAGAGAAGCCGCCATTTTGAACCAAAAATATGGTTTTCTCTTTTTAACACATTGGCCTCATAAATTGCGGTACTTTATCTTTATAGTTGTAGCGCTCACTGGTGGTAGCTTTACGAATCAATCAAATTACCACGACATCACAACCACAGTAGATACAATGGTGTCATTCATAATCCGACCTTATCTTAAGGCCAACTCGATAAAGGTAAGTTTGTGAGGGAGCCTCATCTATTTTAACGTTTCATAGTGTTTTCCACTGAACGCCCTAATCTAGAGTGAGGGCATACGCATCATTTTTTAACATACTGTAATTAAAAAAGATACATATACACTCACTTTATCCCAGGGCACCTAATGGAGTGCACTCGTAGTAGGTTCTCCAAAGACGTTTGAAATGCTCATTGGTGCACTTATTTTGAAAATGCTCCAAAAATCTCTTAAGCAAAGGAATACAGAATATGCCATATTCTAACCTATTTAACTTTGTGTTCAATTAGTGACTGGTTCTCTGAAATACTTCCTTATATATGATTATAGTGCGAATTTTAAACTGTTATTGGAATAATTACAGAAAATTATGATAGTATTTCCTAAATGTTATACAGGTCTTGTAAAGCGAATACGTGCAGCAAAAAGTAGTGTCACCTGCTCCCTCGCAGCGATTGGAGATCACAAGTTAGAGCCAAATTCATAGATGTTCCTTAAGTAACAGTCACCCTCACCCGTCCTCTTCCGACAAATCGGAATTCATAGACAATTAGGTACGCATTGGCGCCTCATATTTGAGTTGTGAGTGAGTGAGAAGTAATTGGTAAGGTACCGCGGTAGGATACTAACTAAGCACTCATAATTATTTATAAAAGAGTAAAGGCATCCGGTAGCTGGAAAATAAAACAAAAGTCATTTATGGGTATCTTAAATTTTATAATGGATGATTTTTGGGAATTTGCTGACTACGTAGATGATTTTCCCTATTTACGCGTACCACGGTATACAAATTCAAATACGGTTAATGAATGATGTATAACCTACGGTTTATTACAGATGCATAATAAGGGATGTGCAGAATCCTATAGAAAAGTATAATAATAATGAACTACTGCAAAGGTATAGATTTTCAAGGAATACTATACAAAATATTATACTTTCCCTGGTTTATCCTGATGATCCACCGATGAATCAACGTAGGCTACCAATACCTCCCATTATGAAATTATGTATTGCTCGACAGTTTTATGTAAGCGGTTCATTTCTAGTAAGAATGCATTTTCATTAGTTTATTGAGGTAATACAATAATACAATTTTAAAGGGTTATTGGTGATACAGGTGAAATTAACCAAACCTACTATCAGTTTTTTTACATTCTACGATGTCCTTGTAATTTGCCACGAGTTCTTTTAAAAATATTTTCTCGTCCTCAGTGAAAAAACTTCTTTTATTATTCATAATAATAATAAGTTTTGTACATTAATAAATTCTTGCAAACGCAACACGTGTTTTACGTTCTAGCTTTCGGACTGTTAAAAGAACCCCTAACAATTCACTTGCCGCCTTCCAAAATTATTTGGCTATGCGCATGCTCGTGTTAAAAACGTCACGAAAACTCTGACTCTTATTTTCCTCATATCTTCTAGTCTCCATGAATACGAAAAACTATGTTTGAATGAGGATCATTTGAGCGAGTTTAATATGAGTAGCAGATGAGATGAAGTTGAGTACTAACCAAGTTAGGACTATAAATTTGGCTCTTAATCACGCCGTCGCGCCCTCTCCTGCTCGCGCGTAAGTATGTACGCTCTTATTTGCTCGGACTAACGCCCACATTTTTTGCTGTGCGCATTCGCTTTACAAGACCTGTATATGCATTTCTATGCAGTTAGCGATTTCGACTTGTTTGGTCTTCAGGCAATTCTAATATCAACAGGAATTTAAAGTTACATCAATGAACAACTGTAAAAACGCTTGTATGAAAATTAGGGGAAACTATTTTTTTATCAACCTTCTGTAATTACAATGGTGGCATTAACAAAAATACACAGTGAACATTGTTTCATAAACGGTTTAAGTTTTCACCTTAAAGATCATGTACGCATAATATGCGTTGAAATATCTTTCTCAGGGTTTTTACTCTAAATTTTGTTAAATTTTCAAATTTAACTCTATTAAATGATTTTTGTAGGTTCGGGGGTATCCCTAGATACCCTTGTGGCAATTTTGAATGACTTTGTAACTTAGTGAAATCAAATTAACGAATTTTGTAAGATTTTAAAATTAACTAACCTTTAAACTTTCGAACGACGCAAATGTATATAAACACTCTGTTTAAATACACACCACAGGAACTGCCTGTTCTGGATATTTAACCCTATTTACTTTTCTAATAATGACTTTGAATACACCACGAACACTTATCTTTGGATTGGATTCAAGACAAACTTTGATTCAAGCAAGGCCGAATAAAGATTGATGATAATTTAGGGCGTCGCTCCTCTTTCATTTATTTTAAATCGCGAAAAACCGGCGATTGTTTTCTTTCACAGCCAATTTTGATAATTTGACTAAATAGAAACTAACTTTTCGATGACCTTCAATCAAAATGATATTAGTACACGAGAACGAATGCAGTGACTTAACCAGGAGGTTGTTTGTTGATGATTCTGTGATACGAATTGTCACGAACGAGCTTTAAAAGAGAAAATCCAGTACTAATTTATGGAAACCTTTCAGATAAGGATTTAATAGACGAAATATTATCTGTTGTGCTTTGAAATTTACGTTGTTGCTTATTCCAGACGATTTTTACATTAATTTGGAAGAAATACTTGAATAGAAAACTTAATAAACGAGTAGATTTGTCCATGATACCCCACGCTCGTCATTGTCTGGACTTATAATTAAATTCTACCGTCCTCGCCTTAAGGACGGTTGGCTAAGGGGGGAATGGTAACGCAAAATTTACCGATTATCCCCGCAAGAGGGGTATTTGGTTGCCAACGAGTGGCCAGCCTGATATTTACTTCGGTACCGATATGACAACCGAGAGAAGTTGTTGTCGTCGTAAATACAACGTTGAACATAACATAACAGTATATTATTAGGCCTATTAAGTTTAATATGACAACCATCTATCGCAATCTATGGGAATACGAAATTTTATCTCTCAATTACGTTCAGTTCACTCCGAGCAAGTCAAATAAAAATGCTGCTCTTCCAAAATAAATGAGCTTCCCTTATTTCTAGCCTCACCCTTAACAGACAGTTAAGGCAATACAATGAATGGCATCAATATGTACACCTTGCGTCGATCTATAACTTGGCTTACGGGAATGCTATACAATATTTGGAACTATTAATTACCAGTCAATTATTTTTCATGATATTCTTACCTTTCAAAATCTTCTGAAGAACCAAGTAATTATTATTAATTGTCGTATTACAGGTATGATTGCAGGACGACGTTCGATCCAAGATGATAGTACTATAAAGTTAAACAAATGTACAGGAGAAAATTAAATAGGATTTCTAAATATTAACATATGTATAAAACAATTTAGGGCCCAAATCATCTACATCACTATAGTAGGTATGTATATTTTATGTGAGCGCCCAACTCAAGAGTATATCGCCAAACAAGAATTTTGCTCAATTTCATATTTTTTATCGCGCAATTTAGGATAAATCGCTCATTCTGCCAACCACACTTGATAATATAATATTTCTATTTTATTAGCGCATTTGTATACATCAGCCAAAAGATGGCGTCATAGTGTTATCCACATGCGACCCAGCGACCAGATGCGTGCAATAGAGGTGCAGTATGTATCGTATGTATGGTTTTGTCATGTAATAAAAATGAGTTGGTGAATGCTAAGATTATTCTCTGAGTTTAAGTGATTAAAGTGCCTTATAGTATTTATTTATAGATTTATTTACGTTTAAGGTACGTTTTAAAGTAAGATAACAATAAGATAATTTGCCCTGACTAACACGTTAAGCTATCTATCAATATCTAAATAAATAATGAGAACCTATTTATTTTTAGTAATCAGTTCTTTTTTCTGAGCTGATTATTATTATCAATACCTACATCATAAATATATCACAAATATGAAACATGTTTGTTAAGGTCTGGTGTAGGTGTTAAATAACTGCGCACGCCTGGAATGACTAATTGACTTATTTATAACGTTCTTGTCATTTAATTTTCAAGAAAGTGTTATTTTAGAAGGTTATGTTTATCTCTGAGAAATTTCTAAATATAATGTAATATACTAAGAATGTAATGACAAACTAATTGGCGATTTCATTATCAAATTTAATTGCATTTATACATCTAGCCTGATAAATGTGAGCAAGTGCAATGGGTTTTTTTTATTGTTCACTCCTAGTAGAACTACTGTGGGGCAATCTTCTATCTACGAAAAGCCAGTATAACTAACGATTTTTTTGCTTTGGATATAAGGTTATTCAACTCCATTGAACTACATATATAAACTTACAGCATCAGGAGACAATGTTATGTTAGTTAACAGTTGGAATAGATATATGACATTTAATGATTTAATTTACACTCGTTAGTTGTGGATTATAAGTTATAATAGTTAGTGATGAACTGATGAATCACATCCACTCTATTTAATTTCTTTAATCCGTTGCCAACTTTAATTTTATTAATAGATGATGTGCAGGCACAATGTAATTTAGCCGATTTACTAAAAATCGATTTAATTAATTAATAGAAAATGATCAAACACTGAAGATATCGGCACACTGTGTGTACTAATGTTTGCCATTCTATCCTACAGCCCTTGCTATATAATAATTATTAATAAAAGATGATGTATACTATACATCATCCGCCTTGTTAAAGCTATACATTGTATAGCCTTAACAAGGCTTGTAAAACCTATACGCTCTTATTTATGTTTGAAAGAAAAACAAAAAAATATGAGGCGGTTGAAATATACCTGATAATATGAGCTTTATACCAACAACCTTAGAAAACCGTAAATTTACTGTGCAGTACCTGCACACAAATTAGATAATATGCAGATACGAAACTCTGTCGACACGTTTGATCTCATGCAGTCAAATTAAAGAAAAAGAATTATAGTAATAACTAGAACGGTTATCCGGATCCGGATAATGTACTATCCGGATCTTGGTGCTCTTGGTGCTATCTGCATCCATTATAAGAAACCTTAGATCCGGATCCGCTATCCAAAACCTCGGATTTGAATCCGTTATCAGAAACCTTGGATCCGGATCCATTATCCGAAACCTCGGATCCGGATCCGCTATCCGATATCTTCAATTGGGATTCTTTGTCTGTTCGAATCCATTATCTGATAACGTGGATCCAGTCGCGTTCTCTAATTACTTTCCCGAGCAACTACATACAATAGGTCAAGTAATTATCAAACAAGATAGCTGTAATAATCACCAGACTTATTGAACACCTAGTAATGCAAAGTAACTTTGAATTATGCGCATGGAAACCCAGTATTCTGTATGCACGGATGTTAAAAACGATTGTACTTTTTCTCCATAATATAACACAAATTCGATGTTTTCTTTATTAAACAGTTCCTGTATTACAAAATAATAAGCGATCCGGATCCAAGAATTAGATAGCGGATCTGGATCCGAAAATTGGATAGTGGATCTGGATCCGGATATCCACAATTTTCCAATTTTTTTAATACATAGTATTCGTGCCAGAACAGACAAAGATTGTTAGACTAAATGAAAAAGATAAAGAGAAAAAATGCCTGTGAAACCGTTAAAAGTTTTAAGTCGATACAACTGCTTGAGGAACAAGCGTTTAATGGCGCCAACGTTTTTTGAATGTACCAATAATGTGCGCGCCGCTTTACAGCCTAACAGCACCACAGAGTCGATGTAAACCCGGAATGAAGTGGATCGCTCTTTTAATATTAAAATGTAAATTGCTAAGAATGTAGTTTCTTTTAAAATAAAAAAAAAAAACAAGCGACAAGTACAAAGAATAATTTGGTCCACAGGAGGTAAAGTCAACTCTAAAAAATGTAACCCGACGCTTCGCCCAATACACAACAACTAAAGTAAATTAAAACGCCCCAAGGAAGCAAACCATGCCCAGATACCACATGTTTAAAGTTAGTTTTGTGAGAATTGTTTTGTTTTATTTGATTTTTTTTCAAAATGAAAACGAAAAGTGTCTACGTACTCTAAATTACGTATAATTGAAAATGTCTTTGAATACACACCTGTCGCCTATTTGCGATTTTTTTTTTACGGATATGTGAGAAAGATCCGGGTATACAAAAAAAAGAACCTCATTATTAGATTTTTTTTAAGGTGTTAATAGTAAACCTATCATTATCACTTTGGTTGTCACGTTGGCCTATTTTCTTTTTGTAAGCACGTGGCATATCTGAAGACATCGGGCGCGTTCAGGCGACGCAATTGTTGAGTGCGGTGAGTTGTCTCCTGAACGAGAAATGTTAACTGTGGTGAGTGTCAACTGTTGGACAACTTTGCCACCAGAAATATTTCGTGTTTACCTTAAGCACCGTAATCAACCGTAATACCATAACCTTACTTTTGTGTGCAATTACATTCAAGTTTATATCCTCTCCAAGTAATTCTTGCAAAATTATGTTCTGCATTGTTTAACTAATTAACAGAAAATAACAACAAATATAACATAACCTTCCTAGCCTACAATAAGAACTGATTTCTTTCTATGAAAACGGAAAGCTACCAAACCGTTCTGCAGCACTGTAGTCACCCCACCAAATACATGTTTACGGTGTAAGTAAACAGTTGCGTCGCCTGACCGCGCCCATAGGCACTTTATGATAAACTTCATGTAATCCGTGTCATCCCGTAAAATGACATTTTTAAAAGAAAAAATTCATATTTAGAAAAGCATCCTATTTAAACAAAGAAAGTTGTTATAGATATGTTTAAAACTGCCAAACATAAATATACGATTTGATGAAACAAAATACTTTCAATTCTTTTTCTAATTTCCAATTACTCACCTGATCCGTTTCACCCCATTTGATGCTATAGATTGTAAACTAGGAATATATTTATTATCGTGAAGAGTAAAAACTGCAAATATGTAACGAACTTTTATTGAACAATAGTGTTAAATTTTCACATTGATAACAGCTCGCGTGACGCAGGCCATATATTCAGTTAATTTTCGCGAAGAAGGGGACCTGGAATACTGTTCCATGTCTCGTAGAGTGCAGTCCGTATGGATTCCTTAGCAGTAACACAAATTATTCAACAATTGATTATTTCGTTGTCTTATTTTTATTTAATAGTCATTTATTATTAAAGCTGGCCACGAGCGGTACCGCGCAGTAGCGTAGAGTTGACCAGGCCTCGCGTTCAACTAGAGTTATTCTGCTAATAGAGATGTTTGCTGCCGCAAATAATTTCGCTCATCTTTTAAATAAAAATTAAATAACACGTGCTCAAACACTTACCATTTTAAGAGTCCTCCGTGAAATCACAAAGTGAATAATGTCTGTTAAATATCTGCAACATTAGATATGTTTCAACTGTTGTTTCGGCAAAACTAGTACGGCATGAGAAAAAAATGCGTTTATATGCAGAGAACGAACGTTCTACATCTAGTGACGAAATATTTGCGTAAGTAAAATAATCTTTCAAATAACTTAACGATTCTGTTGACCCACCTTCACAAATGTGTCTTAATGTGCCAAAATCAGAATTTTTCTCAAAAACACTTTCAAATTTTTCTAGAACAGAAACATTTTTTGCGTCTTCAATCGCGCATAGCTGTGCGTGAACATGTTGCACTATTTGTAGAGATTCTTCTAACGGCACCGCAGGATTTTGTAATTTTTCTATTGCATCTGCTAGCCCGAAGTAATTGTCGTGAATGATTTTTAAATCCATTTTAACCTGACTATCTTGAAATTTCGACTGGCTTTTCTGGATAGCGGCAGCTTCCTTTGTATCGAATTGTAAAACCACGTTCTTAATATTGTCAAAATATTTATGATAATAAAACGCGGCCTGCAACCATGTTCCCCAACGAGTTAGAATAGGTTCTGGTGGCTCTGGTATACGGGGGCACAGTCTGTGAAATTCGCGAATACGTTTCGGTGATTTGACAAATACTGCTTTGGTATGCGCTATTAGAGCGTCTACGTCAGGATAACATTTTCTGATACTATCCGCTACAAGATTGAGAGCATGAATTTTACACGTAATGTGTAACAAATTAGCAGAATGCTTTTTAAGAGACCGGCCTACAGAAAGCATGTTTGCAGCACCATCACTCACTAACATCAAGAGTTGGTTTGTTGAAAGTTCAAACTTGTCCAATTAACACTAACTTTGAAATTACTTCGGCAGTACACTGTTGTATTCGTTTGGAGACTAATAGAATTGAAGGTGCCGATTGATGAGGTTCCAATTTGCGTGCCGTTACATTAAGAACAGAATGTTTCTTCCGATCTGTTGTTTCGTCGACACATAACCACAATTTTTGATCTTTCAACCCCGATTTTATTTTTTGTTCAATATGTTCGCGCGCAGATGGCACAATTCTTCGTAACGATGTTCGACTTGGTAATTTGCACTCCGAATAGTTATTCCAAAAGCAGATAAATGGTTCCTTGTCTAGTAAATTAAACGGTATAATACATGCGATAAACGTAACGCATAAATTAAATATAAATTTTTCATTGTCTCGTGCGCAATTTCTTTTTGAGACATGCTTTTCACTATTTACGTGTCGTAGACAATGTTGTCTGGACCAACACATTAACGGGATTTTACAGATTACACATTTAATTTTAGCACCTTCATATATTAAGTCTGGAATTTCTGCAATAAATTTTCGAAGTTTGTCCGACCGCGGTCGTTTTGCTGACGAAATCATAATTTTTCTAGGACAGATAAACAATTGCGCAAATGACCGGCAGCGAAAATGTCCGTACTGCTCCGCAGACGAAGTAATACTACCGTTCCTTTCGGTCCGAACTGATTCTACGCCGATGCGCGGTACCGCTCGTTGCCAGCATTAGTTATGATGCTAAATTGTTCCGAAACAGAAAAGGGTATTTCCCCCTTAACGTACAAATAGTGTGTACAACGAATTTAAAAATAACAAATGTTGCACGATGGATAAGATCTATGTATGATTATATTATTTTCTGTAACAGCAGACATTGTGCTCAATTAGAGAATAACAACTATCTACAATGCATTTTACTAAGTAAAAAGAAGAAACATTAGGAAAATACAATTAAGGCGACTTAAATTTAAATAGTGCGTGTTACCATATATGGAAATATTAAAAGGTTGCTTTCTTGTTTTAGCATTTGTCTATTGGCTAAAATTGGAAACGGTACAAGCAATTATAATAGCAATTATAAATACTACCGTTCCTCTCGGTCCGAACTGATTCTACACCGATGCGCGGTACCGCTCGTGGCCAGCGTTATTTATTATTATTACTTATTAACAAACCATTCGCAAAATGCAGTTTTACAAACCCGCTGGTGGGAAACGACCCAAACGCTATAGTTGTCCATTTCTACATGGTATATAGTCCTAATTGTTAATGTAACGTAATTAAAACTCATAAAGCAAGTGATTGTCTATTATTTAATGTAATAAACATACAAGACGTACATAACGTGAAACTACTCGCTAGCTTCTCACTAACCTTACTTACCTACTACTAAAACTGACTGGTTTGCCAACCTCACAAATACAAAATTCTCTGACACCCTCCCTCAAACCTGACAGTATATATGTCTATAATTTTTTTTTAAACAAGTAGCAACTACTCTAAATTAAACATCTTTACAAAAGTACAAAATTTTTCATAACCCAACGATTTTGTAAAAATGTCAGCCAATTGTTCAATGGTACTAACATAGCTTATCTTTATGGTTCCGTTAGCTATTAAATCTAACACAAAATGTAATTTAACATCAAGATGTTTACATCTTTTATTATTTTCAAAATTTTTCAGTAACTTAGTCGTACTTTGATTATCTTCATATATACAAAATGGTAGAGAATAATTTATTTTTAGAACACTCAACAAATTAATTAATTAATTTAATATTCAGCAGCTCACAAGATGCAGCACACACTGCAACGAACTCAGATTCTGTACTTGATAAAGTTACCATTGATTGTTTCTTTGAACTCCCAAGAAATTAAATTGTCAAATAATTTAAAACAGTATCCACTTATAGATTTTCGGTCTTCATCGTTAGCCCAGTCTGCATCTGAATATCCTATTAATTCGTTACTAGAATTCCGAAAATATAGCTTATAATTAACGGTTGATTTCAGATATTTTAAGACTCTCAAAAGATGTGCAAAATGGTTATTTGTAGCACAATCTTGAAACCTACCAAAATAACTAACGCTATAACAAATATCTGGTCTCGAACCCATCATTATGTACATTAAATAACCTAAGAGTTCTTTGTAGGGTACCTTAGTTTTAAGTTTATCATCACAATTTCTTTCTAAATTTAAGCTTTTTTCCATTGGGGTTTAATAGCACTTACTTGATCTATACTTATTTGTTTTTCAAAATCTCTACGTATTCTTATACCTAAGAAATTGTTTACATTATCTAAAACTTTCATTTTGAAATTTTCGCACATTTTTAATTTTAAATATTTTATAAATTCCGCATTATTAGATGCTATTAGAATATCGTCTACATAGAGAAATAAGTAACAACATACACTTTGATCTATAAACATAAAATCGTTGAAATTCTCGTTCCAAATTTTTGGTGCATGTTTAAGGCCGTAAATTGCCTTTTTCAGTGAACAAACTTTATTTGTGTCACCTCCTTGGACACTCAATCCTTCTGGAATGTTCATAAGAACCTTTTCTTGTAATGAACCATTTAAAAATGCGTTTTTAATGTCTAGTTGTTCAAGAAGTAAATTTCTGTTATTACAAACAGACAAGAGAATTCTTAAAGTGGACAGTTTTGCAACCGGAGCATGTATCATAGATAATTCAAAGTTATTTTGTTCGAACCCTCTGGCAACTAGCCTGGCTTTATAAATCGAATTACCTTCGTTATCCGGTTTTACTCTGAATACCCATCTATTGCTTATTACTTGATCCTCTGACTTATCCACTAACTCCCACGTTTCATTATCTTCCAATGCAGCTAACTCATCTTGAATGGCTTTTTGCCAAAAATTACATTCAGGACTTTCTTTTGCTTCGATGTAAGACCCTGGTACATCTGAGAAGTCACTTAACAAGGCTAAACAACTTATATCAATATAATCATCAAACTTTGTTGGCATTTTTCTGTTCCTTTGTGGTCTATTGCTATCCTCTTCACTTCTAATTTCTATTTCAGCACTTTCCTCATTATTTTGAACATTGTCCTGATTTTTATTTTCTTCATTACGTTAATTTTACGTTAAAAAATCGTATTAATGAGGATGACGATCATTAATACGATTTTTTAACGTAAAATTCTCGACGGTTTCACCAAAGTTGGCTTCATAAAAAAATTACATTTCTACAGTGAATTATTTTGTTTTCTTTTTCATTCCATAGTCGATAACCATTTTCTGCATATCCAACAAATCTACATTTGATTCCTTTATCATCCAACTTTGTCCTCAGCGAATCTGGTACTTTTGCATACGCTATGCAACCAAAAATGCGCATATTTGAAACATTCGGTTTTCTTTCTAGCCATAATTCGTACGGTGTTTTCTGTTTAACTAAACATGATTGCGTTCTATTTGTTAAATATGCGACTGCTAATACAGCATCTTCCCAGAAACCTTTGTCCATGTTCGCTTCCATAATCATTGACCTTGCCTTATCCATTAGTGTTTGATTCATTCGTTCAGCGACTCCGTTTAATTGTGGAGTATACGGGGCTGTATATGAAATTTGAATGCCCTTCAGTCTGCACAAATCTAGGAAAGATTTTGAATTGTACTCACCTCCGTTGTCACATCTAATTTTTGATATCCTTTTATTACAAAACCATGACAATACCCTTGCTTCATAATCCTTAAAACATTCATAAACCTCATTTTTATGTTTAATTGTAAATAAACCATTACAAATCTAGAGTAATCATCTACAAAGGTCACAAAATAACGATTTCCATTATATGATGTAGGAGTGATAGGGCCACACACATCTGTATGAATTAATTCCAAGATTCTACTTGATCTTGTTTTCTTAGAAAAATATGGCATAGTTTTTTGTTTAGATCTAATGCAAATTTCGCATATTTTATCGTCATCTTTACTAACAAAGTCTAAACCATTGACCAAATTTCATTCATTAATAGTTTTTAAAGAACGATAGTTTAAATGCCCATACCTTTTATGCCAAATTTCTTTATCTGACTTTACCGCTAAACTAGCATATTTTAATTCATTTGGTTTATTTTCAATTAGAGTAAAAGCTAATTTATATAAATTTCCCACGCGTTTACCCTCAACGTAGACAACTTTACATTTTTCAATAAGAATTATGCCATTAAAACAAGTTACTTTAAAACCAGCTTGTTCTACTTTTGATATAGATAATAAATTTACTCTAAGTTCTGGAACACACATAGCATTTGTTAAAGTAATTTCAGTTTGCTTACTTCCTACAGTACTTACAACTATCACATCACCTATACAAGTCGCTTTCCTTGATTTTCCCTTTTCTGCCAGCTGTATATATTTTGGTTCTTCGAAACTTCTTTTGTTCACTAGCGCTGCGTCATCGTTTATATGTGATGTGTTGCTCCTGAGTCAGCAAACCACTCGATTTGCTTTGCGCTCCCACTTGCAATCGTGGCACAAAAAGCAACACTGTCACCGTCTGACCTTGAACATTCACTGGTGCGATCGCCCTTATCCTTAGCATAATTCGCCTTTTCCTTGTCACTATTTGTTTTGTGATCAAACTTGTTACACACAAAACATTTTATTCCGCAGACCCTTTTTACATGTCCGAACTTGCCACATTTATAACATTTAATTGCAGAATTACTAAATGCTTGCGCTGCAAATGACGAAGAGACGCCTTTCATTTGTTTACTGACAGAAATTTTGTTGATGTCAAATTCTAATAATCGACTTTTTACGAATTCAATTTTTAAATCATTTTCGGTTAACGTTCTTATGGCCGTTACTATATTTTCAAATTCTGGCGGCATCGATAACAAAATAAAACATGCCACGTCCGATTCATCAAAATTACTGCCTATAGATCTTTTAATTCTCGAAATATTTTATCATACTTGGCAAAATGTCAGTATTGCATTTATATTTCAGTTGAGTAAGCTCTTGTAATAAATAAAATTTCGAACAGGTAGCGAATATTCCCTCCAGCTTGTTCATCATTTCTGCTGCATTTTCTACCCTTTTTACGTATTCTAAGTGCGAGTCAGCCATACTTTGTATTATCACCATTGCTGCTTTATTATTCTTCTTTTTCCATGCATCACTTCTGCTTTCAACAGGAACTTCTATCAAGACCTCATCAACTTCTAACGCCTTTAACACTGATTGTAACCGGAATCTCTAGTTGTCGAAACCAGTCCCGCAAAATGGAATTATTCCATGTTTACTTATTTACTACTACTAAAAACTGACTGGTTTGCCAACCTCACAAATACAATTCTCTGACACTAATGTCTGAAAAATTTCAAGTTTATTTGGACAAAATTTATTTTTTATTTGTAGATGTACATTTGTCTTCATGCCTACTTCATTTCAAACTTTACAAAAATGCACATGATATCTACTACTTAACCATATAAAAATCCAATACGGCATCAATTTAAAATTAAAAAATTGCTACTAATATCTCGGAAACCGCCATCTTGAATTTCAGTTTATCGCCTGTAATTAAACCAAACAACTTTCACCGGAAACATTTTCTCATACCTATCTTTTATGATTATGCTGGGGTCATACTAACCTCTAATCCCGTTAATTGCAATGTACAAATGTCAAATAACGTGATAATTAACGGCATTAGACGTGGCCCAAACATTGCGAAGAAGGAAGTAGCGATTTTTGGGTTTTCTCAATAATTTATCTGTTAATTTTTTCTCAATGGAATATCAACTACTACTCAAAACTGCCAATTTAGACAAATCTCTACACTCGGTAATAAGAAAGATAAGTACCTATTACAACATATTTAATTTAGGACGTACTGTATAGTTGTGTTTACATTCAGGTAATAATGTGGACATAAGTTTAAGAAGAAAAAGAACTCATAAAATATGATAAACAAGTTTGCATTTGTGTCATTCAGAGAAAACAATGCACTTATATTATCAAGATCTGCAGTTCCATGTCTTGAAAATGGCTTTCTACTTTTTTTGCTTCATCATTCAAGAATTATTTATCATTTATCTACTTGCTTAGTAGCGCATCGCAAACAAACACTCACAGGTGATTTCTTTTTTTTTAGATTAACTAGAAATAATTACGAAGAAAATGCTTTTTGCTGTTACTGAGTAAATGACACAAATTCATTTAAAGGAAGCGTTCGCTACATTTGGAAATTTAAGTCATTCATTTTTTAATCATCAAAAATTGGTATGTGTAACCGACGTAATTTATTAACTAACGAGGGAAAATTACTTTCGTAGAACGTAGAACTAGTACCATAGAAAGATTATAATTTCCACTTTATTGATTTGCGAGTGGTAGGACTTTCACAGATATTGCCGAAACTTTTGTTAGCAGTTCAAATTATATTAACTTTTAATATTGATGCAAAAGTTTGTTCAATGCTACTGTATATGGGCGTAGATAACTTAATTTATGTGCGTACAAGCTTAGGTAAACAACATGAATTAGATTTGCTTCATATTTGCTTGCAGACCCACGAACTTAATTGACAACATTTGACAGTTTTGACCCAGTTACCATGGTGATGTGATGATGACGGATGAAAAATTTGACATAATAGCAGTGGCGTGTTTTATTTCTCTCCGCCCGTTAAGACTTGGATGCGCGTAGATGCATATACAGGAATTTTGGGCGAAAATCGTAGATAAATTAGCACGATAATGAATGTGTTTTTTATTTACACTTTAAATCTGAACTAATTTTACTCGGTCAGATATGTTCGAAAAAGGTGGCTTAAAAAATTATTTACATAAGGTTTGTTCGTTTGTCTTGCTCGCGTTAGTTCTAGAGTGTGATAGGATTATGATAACGTGATCGTTTTGATTGCTCAGAACTACTCTAAATGGGTACAAACGAACAGTACAAATTGGTATTATAGTATACATAACCTAAAAGATTGAGAATGGCGGCAATTGACAATCGCAATAGCATTAAAAAATCCTTATTATTTATTAATTGTTGTATTTCACTTTCAATGTCATTTTGTATGAATATGAACTAAAATTGGGTTAGGCAAGTAATGTAATGACAGCTGCACTGAACTGCACAAACTTACTCCACCTCCTGAGGAGGTGTAAGTTTGTGTAGTTCAAAACTGTCGGAAGCTGCCCAATATATACAAACGAACATCGGATTGCCAGTTTTTTTTACAAACGAACGCGCAATTTAGAAATTCGAGCTACTCCGTATTGCACTAATTGACAAACGAACAAACCTATAATTTGAGCAATTCCTTTACGCATCAGTATTAGGTTAGGATGGGTTAGACGATTGCATGTGACAACGCTGCAAGCAATTTTTCGACTAAAATTAATATTGATGAAGATTATTGAAAGTAATAAGTAACGCTGGCCACGAGCGGTACCGCGTATCGGCGTAGAATCAGTTCGGGCCGAGAGGAACGGTAGTATTACTTCGTCTGCGGAGCAGTACGGACATTTTCGCTGCCGGTCATTTGCGCAATTGTTTATCTGTCCTAGAAAAATTATGATTTCGTCAGCAAAACGACCGCGGTCGGACAAACTTCGAAAATTTATTGCAGAAATTCCAGACTTAATATATGAAGGTGCTAAAATTAAATGTGTAATCTGTAAAATCCCGTTAATGTGTTGGTCCAGACAACATTGTCTACGACACGTAAATAGTGAAAAGCATGTCTCAAAAAGAAATTGCGCACGAGACAATGAAAAATTTATATTTAATTTATGCGTTACGTTTATCGCATGTATTATACCGTTTAATTTACTAGACAAGGAACCATTTATCTGCTTTTGGAATAACTATTCGGAGTGCAAATTACCAAGTCGAACATCGTTGCCATCTGCGCGCGAACATATTGAACAAAAAATAAAATCGGAGTTGAAAGATCAAAAATTGTGGTTATGTGTCGACGAAACAACAGATCGGAAGAAACATTCTGTTCTTAATGTAATGGCACGCAAATTGGAACCTCATCAATCGGCACCTTCAATTCTATTAGTCTCCAAACGAATACAACAGTGTACTGCCGAAGTAATTTCAAAGTTAGTGTTAAATACATTGGACAAGTTTGAACTTTCAACAAACCAACTCTTGATGTCAGTGAGTGATGGTGCTGCAAACATGCTTTCTGTAGGCCGGTCTCTTAAAAAGCATTCTGCTAATTTGTTACACATTACGTGTAAAATTCATGCTCTCAATCTTGTGGCGGATAGTATCAGAAAATGTTATCCTGAGGTAGACGCTTTAATAGCGCATACCAAAGCAGTATTTGTCAATCACCGAAACGTATTCGCGAATTTCACAGACTGTGCCCCCGTATACCAGAGCCACCAGAACCTATTCTAACTCGTTGGGGAACATGGTTACAGGCCGCGTTTTATTATCATAAATATTTTGGCAGTATTCAGAACGTGGTTTTACAATTCGATACAAAGGAAGCTGCCGCTATCCAGAAAAGCCAGTCGAAATTTCAAGATAGTCAGGTTAAAATGGATTTAAAAATCATTTACGACAATTACTTCGGGCTAGCAGATGCAATAGATAAATTACAAAATCCTGCGGTGCCGTTAGAAGAATCTCTACAAATAGTGCAACATGTTCACGCACAGGTATGCGCGATTAAAGACGCAAAAAATGTTTCTGTTCTAGAAAAATTTGAAAGCGTTTAAGACACATTTGTGAAGGTGCGTCAACAGAATCGTTAAGTTATTTGAAAGATTATTTTACTTACGCAAATATTACGTCACGAGATGTAGAACGTTCGTTCTCTGCATATAAACGCATTTTTTCCTCATGCCGTACTAGTTTTGCCGAAACAACAGTTGAAACATATCTAATGTTGCAGATATTTAACAGACATTATTCACTTTGTGATTTCACGGAGGACTCTTAAAATGGTAAGTGTTTGAGCACGTGTTATTTAATTTTTATTTAAAAGATGAGCGAAATTATTTGCGGCAGCAAACATCTCTATTAGCAGCATAACTCTAGTTGAACGCGAGGCCTGGTCGACTCTACGCTACTGCGCGGTACCGCTCGTGGCCAGATTTACTTATCTACCTTTGTACGAACTGAGTTTGTTGCTTATCAAGCTCAATTTGTCAAACATACGAGGTAGGCGCCATAAATTTTCGGCCTGATATAGAAAAAATAAACTTGGTAAAATATAACATTTTTTATTTTTCAATATAATCTCCCCTAACTTCATTTATTACAACGATCAATTAATAATTCTATACCCTTGTAAAAATAATTTAAAGTTTTTCCCTCAAAATGTTGTATTACAGCTGCTTGCAACTCACTATCGTCCTTAAAACAACGTCCATGGATTCCTTTTTGGTTAGAGAATCATAATACACAATCATTGCTTCATCTCCTGTGACAACGGACTCCATAATCGGTTTCGGCTCGTCTCCACACGTGTTTAAAAATGAGCGCGAACATTCGACCCGACCCGACGTTCACGTTGGAGAGCAGAAAGAGAATACATCTTACACTAATCTTATTCATACCCAAATGGTTATGGAGAATTCGGTGAATACTGGTTTCAGAAATGTTAGACATCACTGCAAATTCCTTCACTTTCAAACAGCGATCTGCTAATACCATTTCTTCAATAATTGAAATATTTTGAAGCGTTATCAGTTCAATTGGCCGACCGAGGCGCTCATCATTTTCAAGGGATTCTTGCTCCAAACGGAAACATTTTGCCCACTTTTTTACAGTGGAATATGAAGGAGATAAATCACCATAAACACTGTCTAAACGTTGTTTAGTGTGATTAGGCGTATGCTCTTCTTTTGTAAAAAAATTGACCGCGCGGTACTCAATTTTCGTTACCTGTGACATTTTCATGCACTAGTCACATTGTCTGACTGGCTACTAAAAACTGCTACTCTTCGAGCCGTATATATATATATATATATATATATATATATATACATGCAGCTATGACGCAATGGAATTTGAACCTCGTAAGTAGAGGCTATGTTTGTGGTTTGGAGATTGAGTTATCACTTGTGACAGCTCGTTACTTTCTTTTTGGTGTTCAAGCTTATTAGCAGCAACGTCCAGCTTTTCTTAACAGTACTGTGCCTTAGTTCATGCGTTCTTTTTAACTACAGATAGAAGTAAAAACAACACAAATTCTTAGTTATAGCTCACTTAATCTCATCTAAGTTTGTCTTACTTCAGTCTTACTGTATATAAGACGCTTTTATAGTAAAAAGAATACAGCAAATATAACGTCATTTGGCATATACAATTAACATTATTGAATGGGCGCCGATGCATATACGTAGATACATGATTGAAGCTATCTACATCCGTTTGAGGAGGCCTTTACAAACAGTTTTTGGAAGTATCCTTTTTAGAAGAAATGGCTTTGTGTAGAATAATAATTCGCAAATTATACAATGCTTCATCAGTTGTTTATTTTACCTTCCAACTCGGTATGTGTGTATATTTTTTTAAAAATTCGGTATATTGTAGGGGGTAACACCGATCACGACTAGTCTCCCTCTAGAAGTGTCAGATTCGCGCGGACAAATTGTTCTATCGTTTGTCGTAAGACGAGCCGACAGCCTCTTTCCTCTTAGGAATTGGTACCCTAGTAGTGTGCCATTGGACCAAGAAAAACCGATAGTACCTTATTACTAGAGTAACCTAAACTTGCGGACTCGCATAGGCGTCGGTATTACGGGTTAATATAAGAATACGAAAAATTCATAAATAAACTAAACTGGTAGAGAAGCAGGCATGTAGTTCGACCTTGAATATAAATCATGTTAAACCACGCTGAGAAAGATTTCGTTTTAGTACCGGTTGAGCTGTTGCAGAGATTAGTCGAACGGTCAAGGTTATGTATTTGCGTGTCGTTTTTAAAAATATAGCTGGTGTTTTTTGTGTGTTGTAGTATTATACCAAGTACATAATTAGTGTATCGTTTCATATAGAACTAATATTTACATACCTAAGAAAACAATGCCTCGTAATAGATTTGCTACTAATGTACATAAGTATGTCACTTTTTCCACATTTAAAATATGACGGTAGTGCAGTTTTTTGCTTAATATGCAATGTTCGTTTGGCTGCATTGGACAGAACTGATTGCCAGAGGCATGTCAATGGTATTAAGCATATGAGAAATGCAAGAACTGAAATACCTTATACACTATTCCTCATACATTTATTAATTATGTTTACCTCTTGTAATCTTCCATTGTCGTTGGTGAGAAAAGCAGCTTTTAAAACGTTTTGGCGACAATACGTTCCAAAGTACCCATTACCCTCACAAACACAATTACAGAATCATTTGCCGCGAATGAAAGAGATGCTAGAAAATGTGTGTAAACGTGATTTGTGTTCCAAAAAAATATGGATTACCGTGGATGGACGACCGATATAAAGAAAAATAGTATTGTGAATGTAATAGCTCGCGTTTTATCTAGCGAGAACACAGCATCTCGATATTTGTTAGCTTGCAAACGTGTTCAACAATGTACCGCGGAAAATATTCAAAAAGTGATAATGAACGCTTTGAAAAAATTTAAAATTGCCCAAGATCAAGTTGTGATGATTGTGACAGATAGTGCAGCAACGATGTTAAGTGCTGGGCGATCCTTAAAACATATATTTCCTAACTTAATACATATAACCTGCGTGCTGCATGCTTTGCATTTAGTTGGTGAAGTTGTTCGACAACATTACGGAAACGTTGATCGGATGATTGGAAGTACTAAAGCAGTGTTTCGTAAATCTCCTAAACGTTTAAAAGAATTTCGTAAATTTTGTCCAGGTATTCCAGAACCTCCTGAACCAATTTTAACGCGATGGGGTACTTGGCTAACAGCAGCTTCTTACTATTTGATCCATTTGCAACAAATTCAATCAGTTATAATGCGATTTAGTCGGAATTAATCCAAAGCAATTAGAGAAAGTCAAAGAGAATTTCAAATTCCTCAACTTTTAGAAGATTTAACAACAATATGTACCAATTATACAGTATTACTAGATGCCATCGGAAAACTACAATGTACTGAATTGTCATTGCAGGAATCATTAGACATAGTGGAGAGTGTAAAAAATAAATTACACACATTAAATGATACGCCAGGATTATGCGCTAGTCAAAAGTTGGCAGATGTTTTAAGGAAAAATCCCGATTTTGATACTTTAGATGCCGTTTATAATAAGTGTAAGAATAGTGAACTTTTAAGTGATTTTGAAAAACAGTTTCTACATGCAAATGTAACTTCCTTAGATGTGGAGAGATCGTTTTCTATGTATAAGAATATTTTTTCTTGTCGACGCACAAGGTTTAAAGAAGTAACTGTGGATATGCAATGATGCAAGTTTACAGTAGTTCACATCCTGATGCCTCTAATTTGTTGAATAATTAGCAAATAAGTTTATTTATGAATTTTTCGTATTCTTATATTAACCCGTAATAACGACGCCTATGCGAGTCCGCAAGTTTTGGTTACTCTACTGATTTCTATTAAATTATTACATTTCATTCACACTTATCGTCATTTGTTTACTTGGTCTCGCCCCCCTTGCCGACTCTACTAAGAAACTGGTTCAGAGAAAAGGTCACTGGTTCTCGATAACAATATTCTCTATATTAGTGTAACCCTTGATATAGAATTGAACCGTGTGTTACTTGAATTGTTTTTGCCGACCAAATGATAGGTAATACGCAATATGCGATGTCTTAAAAAAGTATAAATGAAACCTTTGTCGATAACAATTAAATCGGGAATTTACCTTGACACGAATTTTAATATTCGTTAGTAAAATGTCGTTACTAACTGGTAGGTGATAAAAAAAAATAGTGAAAATGTCGATTACGATGATTATTATTCTAAATTTGAAACCTATGTACGACTGACAATGTTTGTAAAGCATAAAAGGTAGAAATGAAACAATGGTCCAGATCTCACAAAATTCTATTAAGGGATTAGGCAACCGGTTTCTTGTTTAACAAACACATCATCTGATCACTGATCAGTAGGCCTATAAGGATATCTAACAAAAGAAACATTACAAAACAGAAGAAACATAATGCGAATAACTAATATTAGGATCTAGTGAAATAGTTAATCAAAAAACGCTAACATTAACTCTACAAAGCCTGTTTTACACGTCGCAATTTATTGCTCAATTAATTGAACACATTGATCTTCGATTTTATCGTACGGTGTAAAACAGCAAAAAGCGGTACGATATCTTGAACAATTTATCGTACGATTAATTGAATTGAATAGAACATGCTCTATTTTTGCCATGATTTTCCGACGATTTGTCACTAACTTTGCTGATGTAATACCAACCTAGTAACAGAAAAGTGCCTACCAATTTTCTTTAGTGTTTTTAAAGTAAAGTGAAGTTAAATTTCGAAAAATTAGGACGATTATGATGTAATCGATATTGTGAATTAACTAACCGAAACCGAAGTAACCTTAACTATATCTGTGCCTATACCAAAACTGCCAAAACGTTGGACAAATGCAGATTGCCAATCTATTTTGAGATGCAAATGAAACTTTCCTGTTTAATAATTCTCCCATTCAACTGTTAACGAAACTAAACGGGTATTTATGATTGTTAAAAAATCGTTCAATTTATTGTAGCATGTAAAGTAGCGTACTTCTACCGATTTCTTGATCAAGAACTTGTTCAATTAATTGGCCAATAAATCGCGGGGTGTAAAACAGTCTTTAATTAATGAATAGACATTATTTGTAAAATATGTTACTCTTTCTTTCTAGATAAAGACAAAATGCATTCGTCAGTGCACAGCAGACTTGTATATATTTTATCATTACTAGCACTGGTAATATGTCAAGCACCAGAAACTATAATTCTAAATCCGTGTGTTTCGAAAACAACCTGCCACGAATGTATTCAGACACCTTCATGTGCCTGGTGTTTTAGTCCTGTAAGTATGGATACTGAAATAAATGTTTAATGAAATTAATGTTGATATTTCAAGGGATTTGATCGTGCCAGGTGCTTTCAACCATCCAGCCCGAATCCTCAAAGCGTAATATGCCCAGAAGAATACATCTACAATCCTGACAACATACAACAAATACTTATGCAGAAGAAACTATCTGAAACTGTGGCCTCTTCTTCGCATCAAGCCGCAGCACTGTCAGGCTATGGATCCTACAAAAATTATTCGCAATCCTCCAGTAGTAGTATGCATTCCTATTCAGAATCGTCGTACTCTAGTTCACATTCACATTCAGGATCTTCATATTCTTATGGGCAGTCAGAGATCGTACAAATAAGCCCTCAAAGGGTTAACCTTAAGCTCAGAGCTCGTAAGTAATAATTCAAAAGCAAATTATATGTACAGAATGGCCTTCTTACTACTGGGCCACCAAGCTGTTTAATATCCAATTTCGAATTATTGAATTTGTCTTACCATTTTCGAGATTTTCGTAGCCTTACCAATTTCTATGAAATAGAAACTATAAGTAGGTACTGATACAGTTGTGAAAAGATTTTGATGAGGTTAAAGCGCGTTACCATAGTAACTTAAGTTGTGATTCTATTTCAGGCAACAACCTATATTATCAAATGGAATAACTTGTACAATAATTTGCTGCAAGCGAAATTTGCCAACAAGCAACAAACCTACTATTAATACACTATTATATAGAGTTGGTGACTAGGATGCGAAATTCACACAATTACTGGGTGTAGACAATGCTGCACGCATGTTGACATCTATACGTTAACAGCGATCTACATACTACGATAACCAAGTCTATATAAATTTATTCAGATACAACATTAATATTTCATTTCATTCGCATAAAATTATTAAATTAATATTTGTCTTAGTAACTCCACAAATTCTACATAAGTTTCTATCCGACTTTATAATACTAGATGCAAAAATATCAGCGGCTTAAAAAATTACGTGAAGTAAATCTTACAGTCTTAACAAATTATTGCGGATTATTACAAAAATATATTAGGTTATTAAAGCTACCTTTGAATGATTTTTTGTTAGTTTAATCTAACAGTAAATTTAATCTTAGACCTTTCCATGTTGTTAAGTTTGGAAATAACCTGACCAGGATTTCGTGTGCACTAGGTGGTACCCGAAAGTTCCAGAAATTTCAATTGCGCGTGAAGGGACGCGGTTACAATCAAACTCCGCTACGTGGAGTTGTATACAGCGTTGCCAGGAGCAGTGCTAAAATACTATTTGTAGTACTTTTTAGTATTGCACTGCCAACGTGCTACTTTTAGAAAACGAGTACTTGTTTCATTCAATCGTTCAACTAAAACTTTCGGGTGCAAAAGAAATTGAATAGAACTAAATCAGTCCATTGGCAAGTTAATTTCTTTTAGTTTTTAATGTCTTCTTATTTTTTATATGCGGCACCTATGAAGGGATGGTAGTTGGTAGTACGTCACATACAAATGGAATATGTAAGCAGCGGATGGAAATAGTACAAATTAGGGATTTTCTGTACTTTTTTTGTCTTGTTAAAGTATTTTTATGCTGGTACCCCTGACAACGTTGGTTGTATGTTACCGTTAAAATGTGAAATCCGATATTGCATGAAATAACTGCTTTCATAAAATAGTTAAATTATAGAATAGTTTTGTTATTGGATACTTTAACTAGTTATTATTACGCATTTGCATATGCAAATGCATATTGTGGACATTTGTATCAATAAATGTATATTTTAATTCTTGAGAGCATTAATGCATATTCAAACTAATCTGGCGTGCATTTCGACTGCAATCTCTACCCCAGAAATTAAGGGATTATCTTTACAAGACAACATTGAAACAGTAGGAGATATAGTGATTCAACGAAACTCAACACAAATAATTCCATCAATAAATTAAAGGAAGTGCTGTCAAAAAGGATCGGCTATCAACGATTAAAGAATATAAGTGAGGTGTTGCAAAATGAAATAACCCTTAGTGAAAAAAATTAGCATTCAAGTGCCAGTGACATTGTAAAATATGAATTTGCACTAGTAGTGTCGTGTAAAAGTTTTTCACAGTACCAAAATATTCTGACAATGGGCGCAAATTTACTTTTGAAATTTTGTTGCACCATGTTGTAGTTAAATGTAATTATAGTTTGTTTGCATAATTTAATCAATTTTAATTTAATAATGTTATGTTTGTACTTTTGCGCGATACGCCTCTGACGTTGCACTCGTTTGCCGAACCTTATTATTACTATATTTTTTCACAGCGCGCCAGTTAAAACTCAAGGTAATTACACTAAACAGAATATATTAATATTTATTTTGTTTAATGAAATTACCATGGAAGGGAGCGGGATAGGAATGAAAATGAATCAAAAGCTTACGGACTTGACAAATAAAAAAAAAACGAAAACAAATAGTGCTCGGTCGCTGCAACATTACCATGTACTTGTAATAAGAGGCATTGAAGAATTAATTGTACCGATGAAAGAAACAGACTCTGAAGTGGTCTTTTACGTTGCTAAAGATGATTTATTTGATGTGCTTTGTGATAGTCATCTTGCAATAGGATATGGGGGAAGAAATCGGATCATTAAAGAACTAAATAAGAAGTATAAAAATATAACTCAGGAAAAGGTAAAAAGTTTTCTGAAAAACTGTGAAGTATGCCACTAGAAGAAGAACGAAAAGAAAGCAGTGGTAGTGAAACCGATAATTTCTTAGCATTTAGATAGTCGCTGTCAGGTAGATTTGATTGATTTCCAATCTCGCACAGATGGTAATTATAAATTTATGGTTCCAGAACCACCTTACGAAGTTTATTGTGTTAAAGCCTCTGGAAACTAAACGCACTGAGAAAATTGCATGTCGTGTTCCCTTCTGCTTTTTAGGACTCCTAGTTTTCTACAACCGGACAATGGTCGTGAATTTTCTAATAACATAAAGTTTAAGAAATATGTAGCCGGAGCTAAAAATTGTGCATGGAAAGCCAAGGCACAACCAAAACCTAGGGAGCGAAGAAAGAGCCAATCAGAATGTATAAAATAATGCTTACTACTTGGATGCAACAAAATAGCACAAACAAATGGAGTAAAGGCAGATTGTTCAGTTTATGAAAAATTGTACTTATCATTCTGCTAACAAAAGAACCCTGCAAAAGGCAAATGTTTCGTATAGATCCAAAAGTTGGTTTAACAAGTTCTTCTTTGCCAAAAGAAATAATAGTTTCATTACAGGATGAACATGTTAAACAAACTTTTGTAAAACAACTGTAAAACTAAATATGGAAGAAAGTGATAAAGAAAATAAAAATGAAGGCTAATGGAGAAGACCGTGAAGAAAATAAAAACAAAAAATGTGTTATTTCACTTTGTACTAATTACTTAAAACCGGTTCAAAATCCACGATGTGTATTGTGCTACAGAAACACATCGATAATAAATGAACGTAATGACGCTACAGAAGATTTATCTCAACAAGCGAAAGAGCTGAAGATTACTTCATATAAAAAAATTCTCGGTAACTATTGGTTCAACAGTTCACATAAGTTCCTCCTAAAGAATGTGGAAAAGGAGATCCTAGGTATGTACTTGTCATTGTACTAGATGCTGCTGATGACAATTATTATAAAAGATTTTTTTAAATTTTATTTATCTTTCCATCTATTTCTTTTATCCTTTTTTTATAATTACGTTATTTTACAGAATAACTAGGTATTCTACATGTATCAGTTAAAATATTAAATAACAACTATTTTACAATTTAACTATTGCGGGTCTGTATTCTACGAAATAACCAATTATTTCATAGAATATAGGGGAGCTTTGGCGCACCACCTCGTAGTATAATTCTACTAAGTGAAATTAATTATTTTAACTTTGGTTTGGTTATGTTTATAATTATTTTTTTCTGTTTTGATTAAAGATAAGCTATTCTACAGTGAGCAAATATTTTCTCTGAAAAGTATTAGTTATTACGTATTTTTACTTGTTAGGTATACAAAAAGAACAGGAAAAGAAGATAAGATTAAATAAAGTCTAGATTTAAAAATAAAAAAATTACGTTGGCTAATTCCTTTTTGGGAGAATTCCATTTAAAGATACCTAATTTATTTCATTTTTTGTTGTATCGAATGTACCAAGACGTTTAGGTAAATTCATTTTAAAAGTCGAAAATATTAAACGGGGTCCTTATATTTAACAGGTTTCTATTTATATAGCTCTATTTCAGGGCAATCGTATACTTTAAAAATGAGTTATAAGCAAGCCGAGGACTATCCTGTGGATTTGTACTATTTAATGGACCTAAGTAAATCAATGGAAGATGATAAAGAAAAATTGTCAAAATTAGGCAGCCTCTTAGCAGAAACGATGACAAATATTACCTCAAATTTTAGGCTTGGATTTGGTAGTTTCGTTGACAAGGTAGTCATGCCTTATGTGAGCACCGTACCCATAAAGTAAGTTGTAAAAGATTACAGTTTTACTAATATCATAAAATTGTTCATACAGCGATGAACATTTTCTACAAATTAACTTGGTAGGTTAAAACAGCCCTGTACATCGTGCGAAGCACCTTACGGATTTCGAAATCACATGACTCTGAGCACTAACACCTCTCAGTTTTCAGTAAGTTTATTCATAATACTGATATCTCAGACCTCACATGCTTTTCTATATACCTGTATGGTGTTTAAACAGAATTACTTGGAAACACCATGGCTCCGAGTCGTTTGCTATGTATGTATAATGAGATAAAAGTAATCTTGAACAACTGGCAAGCGACGAGGTAATATTGGCGGACAAATTGCAAGCGATGTTGAACCTTATATGCATTTGTGCATACGGGCGAAATCAGGTTTACATTTATCCCATTATGCATACATACGGTAATTCCAGGTAATAATATGTTTATAGATCATATATTTTTTTAATAATCAATAAACAAGGTGTTTTCACCTTATTTGCGTTTTAATTTCTTTCATTCTGAAGTATGTAAATATTTGAAAAAGTGCGGCTTAAAGCAAGAAGTGTATGCGTACAATGAAACAATTCTGAAGTATGGGTTAACAACTTAAATTCTTTTTACTTAGTGACTGATAAACTGTTTTTATATTAATAAAATTGGAAGTACAACGTACAGTTAACTACTGCACGCGTAAGCATGATTTAATGAATGATCTTCTGTACCATTGCTTTTTCTTATTTTAAATATTTATTATAACCAATATATTTGTATGTACTTCATTACATCTTTCTTTTCACCAACACATATAAATACCTGCATGGAACAATTCATTAAGTTAATTAAATCGTCAGTTCTAAAGCTTTTTTTTGTATACGGGGCCAGCGTTTTAAATTTTTACAAACGACCACTAAAAGACGCTATTGAGATTTGACATTTCTTTTTATTTTCGTAATATGTTATATTTGTTATTGCTGAAACAGTGACAGCATAGAAATCGACCGAGTAGTTTGTTTACAGGGATCATCGTTTAGAAAAAGCAATTTTGTGAAAAAATGGAAATATCACGTAAAGGCTTTCGTTGGAAGATTTTTTTACGATTTTAGTAAAGGCCTAACGCAACAACAATGTCTCGAATCGCTTTGTTCAACATTTGGTAATGAAGCACCATCAGAAAAGACCATTTACAGCTGGTTTGCAGAATTTTGTCGTGGTCGTGCTTCCGCCGGTAATCAATTTCGTGAAGGTCGACCGAAATCGGTTGTTCGAAAAAACATCGATGCTATGTGCAATATGATTGAAGAGAATCGGTATGTGACTTACCGTGAGATAGAGACATCCTTAAGCATATCGGAGACTCCACTACATTCGATTTTACATGAATATTTACGTGTGAAAAAGATTTATTCCCGATGGATTCCGCATAATTTGACTCGAACACAAAAAAGGGCCGTGTCAATTGGTGTAAGGAAATACGCAAAAAAACTGACAGAGAAACTTCAAAATCAGTATACAACATTGTAACAAGCGACGAAACTTGGATATATTTATACGATCCGGAAACTAAACAACAATCAACTGTTTGGGTGTTCCCAAATGAATCAAATCCAACAAAAGTTGTTTGTTCACGAAGTACTTCCTATAGCGCGTCTCAACTTCCGTATGCGGTATACGTCTTATGGGAATTCGATTCACGGTTGCCAAATCGTCCAACCATATGTTCCATTATTATTCCCGGTTCATTATTTGACATTTCATGCAATCAAAACATAACCTTTATGGACGTTTTAGAAGTTGATATGAAATCAATTTAAAAATTAATACCAAAAAGTTAAAGAAGAAGAATGGGCAATAATTAAAACAAAATTTTGTGATTACACTACTCCATAAAAATTTGTGAAAAATATTAAAATATACACTGTGATAGACAGATTTAATATTTAGGTTATCAAATAATTAATAAATCGCCAGTTTGGGTTTATAAACTATTTGTGATATTATGTATCAAAAAAGAGAGCTTTTAACAAAAATTCCTTTAGAAAAATGCTAATACTGTTTAAATTACTTGACTAACAATATGTAATGTGAAAAGGAAGAACACTTTATTTTTGTTTATTTCCAAAAATTAAGAAATAATAAACTTACAAATATTTTAATACCCTTTACTGACGTAAATATTCATTAAAAAATTAAATAATTACAAAAAAATATATTGTTTTTTCTGTACATATTGCATATGCTGCAATTATAAGATGGTAATTGAACTTTATGTCCTCTTGTGAAAAAACGTCAATCCTGTTTTTATCATACTGCCATTTAATTGGTGGTACACAAACCAGTCAGTCTTTTTTTAGCACATCGTTTAGTGGTTGGTATTTGTTTCACACGAAACCATTCAATAATTTGGTTTTTACTCCATGTTGTCGTTGGAATTTTTTATAATTTTCTTCAGCGGTAGGAGGAATTATCAAGAACAATTACTGAGCTCTGCGGTATATTTGCGTGTTTCTGAATCTGTCTCATGATGAACGTCAGCAGTGTTTTTCTTGCAAATAAATGTATATTCAGCACCTAGGGTAAAACCATTATCAACACCAGCATGAACTAATGCAAAACAAAGCCCAACACCAGTGGGTGATTTCAAACCAATGCTTAGTCCCTGTATAAAAGCTTTTCGATTGTTTTGAATAGCTGCACATTTTTTATTTACTGAGTGCCCTATGTTCACATTCATCTGTATATATTATACTTCGACCTGAAATAATATAAAATTACAAGTAAATTAACAATTTGTATACATGTAATAGATAAGCAAATGAAAAGTATCAAATGTCCAGAAGTAAACTGTACCTTCTTTAAATACCTTGATGTTTTGTAAGCATTTGTGCCTCCACAAATAATATCATCTTATTTGATAAGTATACTTTTCCATTCTATATATTTAAATTAAAGCACCATATGATGAAGTCAAGGAGATCATCACCATTGATAGTAGCACAAATTGCATTTAAAGTAGGTGGCATATTTTGCATAAAAAGCCATGCTCTTTACGTCAAATACATTCTTGCATGTTCTCATTATATGTATGTAATCGGTCATTTACTTATATACCTTTCCTTTTCTTGTCTTTTTGAGCTTGATAATATAAACCTTTTTGTTGCTTCTGTTGTATATTATATATTGTACGCTCTGAGTAACCTAAAGCTTTATTTGAAGCAGCACTTACATTCATAGATTTATTAAAATAATTGAACACATTGGCAATCATATGTTTTTCCTTATGACTAAATTTTTCTCTCTTACTCCGTTTTCTGTCTACATGCTCCATTAATGCAATCAAAACTATAACAAAATGTATAGGTTATTACATTTATAAGGACTGTATACGTTTTAAAGTAATAGAAATGTTCTAAACAGAACGCCTTATACAATTACAAACAATTCAACTGAAAATATATAAAACTACGATGATTATGACTCGACAGTTGACAGTATAGATATTTAAATTAGTGTTGGGCGATTATGAATGATATAATCGAGATATATCGATTATATCCGAATAATCGATCATTATGGTTCAGAAATCATTCATTATTCGTTTCGACTGCGCAGGAGCACACAAACGGATTACGATTCGAGATCTGTATCCGAAACTTCGAGGTTTCGAGTTTCGAAATAATTCACTCGTCACTCGGATTCTGTCAAATAATCGTGGAAAATAATCGAAATCGTTAGTAAATTTCGAATGATCATTCGATTATTTCGATTCATTCGATTATTGAAATATATCGATTATGCCCAATACTATTTAAATAGATATTTGTTGACATAAATATAAGTGCGATATCGCAACCGGAAATAAAGGTAGCGTTATTAATGAGCCTCTAAGGGTAGAAAGAGATACGCGCTATTAAATACCATACTGCATATGGAGGTTGAGACGGTCTATAGAAGATGATTACTAGAGATGGAAAATCCCGCTCCACTCATGGAACGTTCCTTTCGCGACCGCGACACAAAAATACCGCGACAAAATACCGTTACTTTGGAATGATATAATATAACCGACATGAAATGGTCGCTTATTACTCTGGTTTATCTCTTTATACCTATATTTACATGAGACACACTGTAACTTGAGATCTATAATGAGTATTTTTAAAAACTGGTCAAATTTTATCAGATAGAAGAAGCAGATTAAGTTCAGCTGTTTTACCTTAGCTGAACTTAATTTAAATTATAACAAAAGAATTGTTTGTTATAGCTACTTTTAGATTTAAATATTTTTATTCTTTTATTAGAATTCAATTTATTTTGAATAAATATTTTGTAAGTAAATATAGTTACATATTTATTTTATACTGCTACAATTAAGAATTACGTAACGAATTTGTAGTCTAGAGGTATTACCTTTGTATTACGCTACACATAACATCTATCATTTGAACAATATGCACGCATACCGTGTTTATCAATCGGTTACATGAGAACACGACCGAGAATGGTCGACTTTGCTTCGCTCCTGTCGCGTTACAGCGCTTCGTTCCAAAGTAACGATGGAAATGTTTATCGTTTCAGCGACGCTACCGTTCCACAGGAACGTCGCGAATATAAATCACCACCGTTACCGTGTCGCGCGACTGTCCATCGTTCTAAAGTCACGAGTTATTTCGGTATTCCGGAGCCCGACACGTCGCGACAACAAAATACCGTTACTAAAATACCGACCCGTCCCTAATGAATACTTGTCTCTTTCGTTGTACTGGACATGTCGCAAGTTTGCTTTGCGGGATCAAAGAACATTTAATGCTGAATGGTATACAACAATTTGTTTGCCATATTTCATCGATGGAATCAGGAAAAACAATCAATAACGTTGCCAATTCTCACACACTACGTCAAATAATTGATTATCTTAAGGAGAAAAACGTCGAATTAATGTCGAATTGGCCGTATTCACCTGATTTATCGCTTAAAGACTTGTTTTTGTTCTTGAATGTCAAACAGAAAATGTGTGGATGAAGCTGTTGAAGCCTCCAAAAGCCATGTTCTGGAATTACCACCCTCAGAATGGAAAAAAAATGTCGAGAATTTGTACCGATTTTTTTTTTCTTTCATTGTTTTTGTAAAAACTTAAAAGGTATCCCTCACACATACCTGAAGAATCTGAGATTTAATTTTTGAACGACAAAAGCTAACGTTTTAGGAAAACACGTCTATTTTATTTTTTGTATACCACATTTGATATTGACAGTGTTGATGTAACAAGTCGATTATTTGAACTCATTAATTCGAGTTGGACATTCAACTTGAAAACTCTAGTGCACAGGTTGGGCCCCAATGACACCGCGGCATGTTTGATGGTCCGTGCTTCTTTTTACTGGAGGGCTAATTTATGTCGATCTAGTTGGACCAAATCGTCCAAATTCGGTCTAATTTCAAATTGAATTGGACTCGCTACTCGCTTTAGTTTATGCCAGATCTAATCGGGCCGAATCGTGGCGAGTCGAGCTCATTCGTTATGACATAGACCCAATTTGCAGCCTTTGGCCAATCATTGAGCGCCAATCAATGAAGCTCTGTTCATTGATTGGCTCGTTTTGCTACCGCACTGCTCTCATCGATCATCGCAGCTTCACTATGAACACACCCTAATGCACCTACCATCACTTTCATAGAAATCTGGGACAAGGGATACTATTATGACATTACCCATTTTAAACATGTCTTTTGTAAACTGTGAAAAAATATGTCAAATTGTCTGTCAGTGTCAATCGTAAATGGACAAGTCATTGTCACACGATTGAAAAAACGTCAAAATGAGCTCATAAGAGTTGTCCCAGATTTTTGTGCAAGCGATGGTACATGATGTATGTATCGTGTGGTCTGTAGTTTATAATAAAGTTGAGTTAAATGAATAAGTGTTTAAATGTGTTTTGCCTTACGATAAATAAATAAATAAATATTAAACAACTGTGTGTCGATTTACGACGTTTGAGCAATCTGCTTACGCGTCAGTTTAGGTTAGGATGGGTTAGATGTATGCATTTGACGATATTTTAAATAAATTTTTAACTAAAATTAATATTGATAAAGATTAATAATAATAAAAAAAAATATGGAAAAAGTAAATCGAACGTGAACCGACGCGTATGCTTTTTATCGCGCTGTCAAATTTAATGTTTAAATTGTTCAAATTTGCGAGATTGATACATAAATAAAGCATGTCGCACCTAAATAACTCTATGTTGTGGAGCTTTTATTCCAAAACTGATAATAATCAAGTAATGTGTAAATTGTGGTGATGTAATTACAAACATTCTGACAATGGGCGCGTTCAGCGCACTAAACTGTTTAACAGTTAACAGTGTTGAGACCTCTAGACGGTTTTGTTGTCAACGTACTCAACGATAAATGTTTACGTTTAGAGAACTAAACTGTGTTTAACAGCGCCATCTGTCGATTTAAATCGATGCTTTTCGTACGTTCTAACCTCAATTCTTAAATGTGCGACTTCAACAATACTCAAATTTATATCATCGAACAACAGATCTTCTAGCATGAAATTATCCGACCTGTATAGTTAAAAAAACTATCAACATATCTCAATTTAAGTTTACTGTTGAGCTAAACTGTTTAGTACCCTGAACGCGCCCATTACCACAAAGTTTATTTAAAAAAAGTTAAAAGCGGAACCGATATGTATTTTTACACCCGAAAATCGACTTACATATGTTTGTCAGTTAACTCGTAAATCGTAAATGTAATTCGAAACAAAAGCAATCGTGTTGGAGAATTGTTGATATCGCGCCAACCTATCCGAGTTGAACTCGAGTTGGTGCAGATATGTTCGAGTTACTCGAGTCAACGACATGTTCGACTCGTAACATCATTAGTCGACCGTTCTATTGCATTTCCGCTGTCACTGGAAATTATGCCAACTTTCTTATCTTGAATAGAATACCTTGTACATTTTTACGTTTTTGGAAAGGTGCCGGAAAAATAAATCAATCCAACGTTACTACGTCTATAAAATTTTAAATTAAAAAACATCGCCATGCACAGCAATAACGACGTATATGTACTTCTTGCAATATTTATTATACTCTACTTGCTTTTTTTAGAGCATAAAAACTAATATGCATGTTTACGCTTGCTGTTCATATTGTTTTATGTTTTAGTTCTAGATATTTATGTTTAAAATAAATTTAAATAATAAAATAGCAGTAAGCAGAAATGTAAATACTATGGCAAACAAAATACTCACGGAACACTTCGCACCACATAAATTATTAATTAACTCGGGAAACCCTCTTCGAAGACACGTGGGTCGACATCATCAGCCAAGTACCGATTGATGTGAGAGAACATATATTAAATCTAACGAACCCGCTTCATCCCTTCTTTCCAAGAAAAATATATATCTATATTGTTATGTTATGTTCAACGTTGTATTTACGACAACAACTACTTCTCTCGGTTGTCACTTCCGTACTGACCAAATGTCAGGCTGGCCACTCGTTGGCAACCAAATATCCCTCTTGCGGGGATAATGGGAAATTTCTTCGGTACCATCCCCCCTCAGCCAACCGTCCTTGAGGCGAGGACGGTAGAATTTAATTATAGATAATGACGAGTGTGGGGTATCATGGACAAATCTACCCTTCATTAAGTTTTCTATTCAATTATTTCTTCCAAATTAATGTAAAAATCGTCTGGAATAAGCAACAGCGTAAATTTCAAAGCACAACAGATAATATTTCGTCAATTAAATCTTTATCTGAAAGGTTTCTATAAATTAGCAGTGGATTTCTATTTTTAAGCTTGTTGATGACAGTTCGTATCACAGAATCATCAACAAACAACCTCCTGGTTAAGTCACTGCATTCGTTCTCGTATACTAATATCATTTGATAGAAAGTCATCGAAAAATTAGTTCTATTTGGGTACATTATCAAAATTGGCTGTGAAAGAAAACAATCGCCGGTCTTTCGCGATTTAAAATAAATGCAAGAGGAACGAGGCCCTAAATTTTCATCAATCTTTATTCGACCTTGGTCGAATCAAAGTTTGTCGTGAATCCAATCCAAAGATAAGTGTTTGTTGTGTATTCAAAGTCATTATCAGAGAAGTAAATAGGGTTAAATATCCAGAGCAGGCAGTTACTGTGGTGGGTATATAAACAGAGTGTTTATATACATTGGCGTCGTTCGTAAGTTTAAAGGTTAGTTAATTTATAATATCTTAAAATTCGTTAATTTGAGTTTACTAAGTTGCAAATTCATTCAAAATTGCCGCAGAGTATCTAGGGACACCCCCGAACCTACACAATTCATTAATTAGAGTTAAATTAGGAAATTTAACAAAATTAGAGTAAAACCCCTGCGAAAGATATTTCAAAGAATTTTCAACGATACCAAACCATATTAGGGCATCGTGAACCAAAGATGACCTTATAATAACCAATAATTTAGGAAGACTCGTCTTAGATGAAACAAGACGTTTTAAGGCTTTTACAAACTGAATCGGATTGTCGTCTTTTCCGTTAAATTTCGGTAAGACCTCCTTTAACTTAAAGTTGATTAAATTTTTATCTGAAATAATTAGAGTGGACTGTTCGACCTGTGAAATACCTACGGACTGTTCGACCGGACCATTATTTTGACCGATAGTTGTACTTAAATTTTGATTTAAATTCTGACTTAATAACTGCCGATTAGACTCCTCTAACTCTTCAATGCGTTTCTGCATGTTCTCTGTCATGCCTCGAAACTGATCGAATGCCCTATCTAACTTATCCTCCATTGTTTTCGTAATGTAACCAGACTCATCCCTAAGGTCAGATGCATCGCCATCATCCTCTCTATTTCTGGTTTTAGGCATTTTACCGACCTACCTTATTTTCTGTCGCTTATAACAGAATTACAGAATTTAATTCTCTTTTAAATTGCCTAAACGTTAGGGCGCCAAATTTGAAATATCTTTCTCAGGGGTTTTACTCTAATTTTGTTAAATTTCCTAATTTAACTCTAATTAATGAATTTTGTACGTTCGGGGGTGTCCCTAGATACCCTTGCGACAATTTTGAATGAATTTGTAACTTAGTGAAATTAAATTAACGAATTTTTAAGATTTTAAAATTAACTAACCTTTAAACTTTCGAACGACGCCAATGTATAAAAACACTCTGTTTATGTACACACCACAGGAACTGTCTGTTCTGGATATTTAACCCTATTTACTTTTCTAATAATGACTTTGAATACACAAACTTTGATTCAACCAAGGCCGAATAAAGATTGATGAAAATTGAGGGCGTCGTTTCTCTTTCATTTATTTTAAATCGCGAAAGACCGGCGATTGTTTTCTTTCACAGCCAATTTTGATAATTTACCCAAATAGAAACTAACTTTTCGATGACTTTCAATAAAAATTATATTAGTATGCGAGAACGAATGCAGTGACTTAACCAGGAGGTTGTTTGTTGATGATTCTGTGATACGAATTGTCACCAACAAGCTTTAAAATAGAAAATCCACTGCTAATTTATAGAAACCTTTCAGATAAAGATTTAATTGACGAAATATTATCTGTTGTGCTTTGAAATTTACGCTGTTGCTTATTCCAGACGATTTTTACATTAATTTGGAAGAAATAATTGAATAGAAAACTTAATGAACGAGTAGATTTGTCCATGATACCCCACACTCGTCATTATCTATAATTAAATTCTACCGTCCTCGCCTCAAGGACGGTTGGCTGAGGGGGGATGGTACCGAAGAAATTTCCCATTATCCCCGCAAGAGGGATATTTGGTTGCCAACGAGTGGCCAGCCTGACATTTGGTCAGTACGGAAGTGACAACCGAGAGAAGTAGTTGTTGTCGTAAATACAACGTTGAACATAACATAACAATATATATATTGAGATGTTTCAAATAACGATTACAAATATTGAATAGGAAGATAATATGTGTTCTGTTTATTACAAGTTTTTCACTTACAAAGATTAAATTTCTTTTTTTTTTCAGTACTTTAGAGTTGATAATTTCGGCAACGTTTAGGTTTAAAATACAATTTCTAGACTTATCAGTGGAAAAACATGTTTGTTTACTGTCAGAAATTTCGTATCTCACTTCTTGTTTATCAGTTGTCCTGGCGCTGCCAATTTAACAACTTTATATTTTAAATTTTGATGTAATGATGGTCGAATTCGGTGTTGCACGTGACATAAGGGATTTTGATGATTGTTTTCTAAATACAGTGTGTATGTGTAATTTTTTCAAATGTTAAAAATGTAAATAACTTAAAATAATCTGGAATTTTGATTATCCCCTGTAACGTAACATTAACTGAGTCTTTTTTTTAAGAATAAAAGATTCAAATAAATAATCAGAATGTCAGAATTCGAATACTGATCCAAAATAATTCAAATTGCGCAAATGTTCTGTTAAAATCTAATATTTAACGCATTTAAACCCACACTCTTCACGTCGAACATCCCTCTACAATATATACAGGATCTTTCGCAACTAGCACGACACATTTGGACAGGTGAAAGTTCACATGAGGTTGAAGCTATAATTATAGAGAAACAATCTCCTCAAGACAAAGACAAATGAAAGAATAGTTTTTGAAGTTTTGTCAAAAACCGTTTGGGAACTGCTGGTATTGACTATTTAATGCAATGGATTGTGTCTACTTTGCAATAAAATCTGCCTGTGTGGTGTGTGTTGTAGGTAAGTTTTAAAGGAACGCATTGTTCTAAGTGTCTCGTAGATAAGATGAATTACGTGCGAAGGTCAATAACACCGCACTGCTAGCGTCATCGCCATATGTTTGACGGACAAATAGTTGTATCTCTTTAGTCGCCAACGCACCCAAAACAATGGTAAAAAAAGATTAATTAAAAAAAATGTTTCTTTCATTTTTGGTATTTATTTAGCTAGACCGTTATTTGTAGCACGTACTTTCATATATTGGTAGGCGTTGGCGTGGTAGCTGCGAAAGACCCTGTATATATACAAGTACCTGCTTTGTCGTTTAGGCTAGGAAACAAGTTAAATAAGGAGAAAAAAAATTTTTCCTCACGAACCCAGACATATGGTCATCATACCCTAATAAACTTCGAGTGAGACAACGGTTATGTTCTTTCTGTTCGTCAAATTTGTGTTCTTTCTTTCTCTACTCTTATAACTAAAGATGCATTCGGAATGTGTGGGAGGATCGACGTCTTTTTCATAGTACATAGTACATAAATTAAAAAGGCCTCTACCGTAATAAATCGAAAAGGCATAAGAAATGTAGAGGTCCCTTCTCTTTATTGATTATGTTTGCATTCTTATTTATGTAAATAGTCTCATAGGCGTCCAGCTCACGCGGCGAAATCATGTTTTTAATTAATTTTAGGTTTTCTAATTTAATACTATGGCCTGTAACGTTTATGTGTTGTGCGACACATCAATCGGTATTTGCCTGATAATGTTGACCCACGTGTCTTCGAAAAGGCCCGAGTTAATTAATAATTTGTGTGGTGCGAAGTGTGCCGTGAATATTATGTTTGCCATACTACCCCACAGTCCTTGCTATCATTATATCATTTCTTTACTAATACTCAATGTAATTCTTTTTGAATTGTTTCATTGTTTTCAATCGCTTAAAATATTTATATGAAAATTTAATTTACAAACATTGACGACACTTTTTTCCTTGTGCACTGAATCAAGATAAATAGGTACATTTCGGTTTCCATCTATTTCCTATAATCATTATTTTACTTAGGTTATCCTGTTTGCGTTTTTTCTTCGTCTATTTTTTGTATTGTCTTAGCATGGTTCATGTAAAATGTCCACACTTAGAGGTCTATATAAAATTTGTACAAACGGTTATCTGTAGTAAATATAAGTAATGGCATGCCAAGGCATGGTTCCGTTTAATGCGGTATTTTAAGGGCTGGTTAAATTTGCGTTATACAATCTACTACATAATGATATTTGAATGTTTCAAGTTTTCTTAAGTATGTACACATCCTAGTACCGTAGTCAGCTCTAGTTTTGTCATAAACAACTCATCATGTCATGAGTATGCAATATTATCAATTACAGATTTGAAAAAGTGAAAAAAATTGCTTCTTTGATACTATTGATCAGCCGAATTTTATCGTTGAAATTTGATGTCTAAGTCTTCTAAGTGAAAATATTAATAGATACCACCAGGGATGCGGTTTCAGGCCACCTATTAGCGTAGCATTTTTCACTTGAGTGTACTGGCATCGGTATTGGCTGAAACTGGCACTCCCCGAGTACGGAGCCACAGTATCATATGAGAAAATATACTGTGATTGAACGGTCAACCAACGCACGATACTTACGCTAACAATTATTTATAAATGACATAGTACGTTTAATTAACTAAAAATCTTAACAATTTTCATATTTCGTATCTTGGCAGTGCGCAAAAATCGCATCCCCGGATATCACTAATTTAATGTAATATAAATTTACTGTTTTTTTGATAACCCATAATGGTTTACATAAACTTTGTTCGAGTTCAGAGGAATTTTAAAATTCACTGAATATTATACTGTTATACGGGGCGATCAAAAACTTTATAAGAAAACCGAACTATGATATAGTCTGTTGGATTTTGAGTTAAACACGGTAACGGCATAGAGTGTTATGATTAGAGTTGCTCAATTTGCGTCAACAGCCAGTGAAAAGTTAATAATGTTTGTTAAATATCTGCAACATTAGATATGTTTCCACAGTTGTTTCGGCAAACCGAGTGCGGCGTGAGGAAAAAGTGTGTTTATATGCAGAAAACGAACGTTCTACATCTAGTGACGTTATATTTGCGTAATTAAAATAATCTTTGGGACAACTTAACGGTTTCATTGACGCACCTTCACAAATTTGTCTTAATGTGCCAAAATCAGAATCTTTCTCTAAAACACTTTCAAACCTTTCTAGAACACAAACATTTTTTGTCTTCTACCGCGCATAGCTGTGCGTGAACATGTTGCACTATTTGCAGAGATTCCGCTAACGACACCGAAGGATTTTGTAATTTTTCTATTGCCTCCACTAGTCCGAAGTAATTGTTCTGAATAGTTTTTAAATCCGTTTTAACCTATCTTGAAATTTCGACTGGCTTTCCTTGATAGCCGCAGCTTCCTTTGGGTCGAATTGTAAAACCATGTTCTTAATATTCTCAAAATATTTATGATAATAAAACGCGGCCTGTAACCATGTTCCCCAACGTGTAACAATAGTACAGTCTTGCTGCTGATGATGATAGCTTGGCTATCGAAACGTGCGTCCAGTACGAATTAAGTGTTGTGATAAGGGTTTTAGTGAACTGTTTCAGTGTAACAATAGGTTCTGGTGGCTCAGGCATACGGGAGCACAGTCTGTGAAATTTGCGAAGACGTTTTGGGGATTTGACAAACACTGCTTTTGTATGCGCTATTAAAGCGTCTACCTCAGTATAACATTTCCTAATACTATCTGCCACATGACTGAAAGCATACATTTTACACGTAATATGGTCTACCGGTCCACAGAAAGCATGTTTGAGGCACCATCACTCATAAACATCAACAGTTGGTTTGTTGAAAGTTCAAACTTTTCCAATGTATTTAACACTAACTTTGAAATTACTTCGGCAGTACATTGTTGTGCTCGTCTGGAAGCTAATAGAATTGAAGGTGACGATTGATGTGGTTCCATTGTACGTACCATTGCATTAACTACAGAATGTTTTTTACGATCTTGTTGTTTCGTCCACACATAACCACAGTTTTTTATCATTTAACTCCGATTTAATTCTTTTTTCAACATGTACAATTCTTTGTAACGATGCCCGACTTGGTAATTTGCAGTCCGAATATTTATTCCAAAAGAAGACATATGCTTCCTTGTCTAGTAAATTAAACGGTAGATTACATGCAATAAAGGTAACACATAGATGAAATTTAAATTTGTCATAGTGTCGTGTGCAATTTGTTTTTGAAGAATGCTGTTTATTATTTACGTGACGTAGACAATCCCTTTTGGACCAACACATTAAAGGGATATTACAAACTACACATTAAATTTTAACGCCATCATAATTTAGGTCAGGCATTTCTGCTACAAATTCTGTAACTTTGTCCAACATTGATCGTTTTCGCGACGTAGGCAACATTTTTAAAACAAACGTAGAACTACGAAATAGTATTTACGGCAGCGTACATGTATACACAACAGATCTGGTTGAGACTCGCAGTTATACTGAGGATTATATCGAACCTCCGCCACTGCCCGTTGGCGCTAGTGAGCAACTCTAGTCATGATTCACAATATTTGTCTTTAATAGTCATTTGAATTTTTGTAGTTTAAGAATACTTCAATTGTCGACTAAACAATTAAATATTGACATATAACTAACGCTGGCCACGAGCGGTACCGTGCATCGGCGTAGAATCAGTTCGGACCGAGAGGAACGGTAGTATTACTTCGTCTGCGGAGCAGTACGGACATTTTCGCTGCCGGTCATTTGCGCAATTGTTTATCTGTCCTAGAAAAATTATGATTTCGTCAGCAAAACGACCGCGGTCGGACAAACTTCGAAAATTTATTGCAGAAATTCCAGACTTAATATATGAAGGTGCTAAAATTAAATGTGTAATCTGTAAAATCCCGTTAATGTGTTGGTCCAGACAACATTGTCTACGACACGTAAATAGTGAAAAGCATGTCTCAAAAAGAAATTGCACACGAGACAATGAAAAATTTATATTTAATTTATGCGTTACGTTTATCGCATGTAATATACCGTTTAATTTACTAGACAAGGAACCATTTATCTGCTTTTGGAATATCTATTCGGAGTGCAAATTACCAAGTCGAACATCGTTACGAAGAATTGTGCCATCTGCGCGCGAACATGTTGAACAAAAAATAAAATCGGAGTTGAAAGATCAAAAATTGTGGTTATGTGTCGACGAAACAACAGATCGGAAGAAAACATTCTGTTCTTAATGTAATGGCACGCAAATTGGAACCTCATCAATCGGCACCTTCAATTCTATTAGTCTCCAAACGAATACAACAATGTACTGCCGAAGTAATTTCAAAGTTAGTGTTAAATACATTGGACAAGTTTGAACTTTCAACAAACCAACTCTTGATGTTAGTGAGTGATGGTGCTGCAAACATGCTTTCTGTAGGTCGGTCTCTTAAAAAGCATTCTGCTAATTTGTTACACATTACGTGTAAAATTCATGCTCTCAATCTTGTGGCGGATAGTATCAGAAAATGTTATCCTGACGTAGACGCTCTAATAGCGCATACCAAAGCAGTATTTGTCAAATCACCGAAACGTATTCGCGAATTTCACAGACTGTGCCCCCGTATACCAGAGCCACCAGAACCTATTCTAACTCGTTGGGGAACATGGTTGCAGGCCGCGTTTTATTATCATAAATATTTTGACAATATTAAGAACGTGGTTTTACAATTCGATACAAAGGAAGCTGCCGCTATCCAGAAAAGCCAGTCGAAATTTCAAGATAGTCAGGTTAAAATGGCTTTAAAAATCATTCACGACAATTACTTCGGGCTAGCAGATGCAATAGAAAAATTACAAAATCCTGCGGTGCCGTTAGAAGAATCTCTACAAATAGTGCAACATGTTCACGCACAGCTATGCGCGATTGAAAACGCAAAAAATGTTTCTGTTCTAGAAAAATTTGAAAGTGTTTTTGAGAAAAATTCTGATTTTGGCACATTAAGACACATTTGTGAAGGTGCGTCAACAGAATCGTTAAGTTATTTGAAAGATTATTTTACTTACGCAAATATTACGTCACTAGATGTAGAGCGTTCGTTCTCTGCATATAAACGCATTTTTTCCTCATGCCGTACTAGTTTTGCCGAAACAACAGTTGAAACATATCTAATGTTGCAGATATTTAACAGACATTATTCACTTTGTGATTTCACGGAGGACTCTTAAAATGGTAAGTTTTTGAGCACGTGTTATTTAATTTTTATTTAAAAGATAAGCGAAATTATTTGCGGCAGCAAACATCTCTATTAGCAGAATAACTCTAGTGGAACGCGAGGCCTGGTCGACTCTACGCTACTGCGCGGTACCGCTCGTGGCCAGCTTTACATATAACTCAGCACAAGATGAACTCAAAAATTACTCTAGCCTATGGAATAGATTGTTGTAACAGCCATTAGCCACTATCACAATCCTACGACTGATAACTGAAGGCATGGCGGCTACATGGCAAATTGTTTTTCATTGCTTATAGTTTTAGCAAAGTTCATTACAGGATTAGTAACGTAAATGGTTTTAGATGTAATATGCAGTAGACAATATTACGAGGGTATAGTGAAAAGTTTCCAGCCTAACACAGAAACAAGTATTTTTTCAAATTCAGTTTTATTTCGCAACATAGTCTCCCTGTAAGTCTATGATCTTTTCCCATCTATGTTCCCATCTCTTTAATCCGTTAAAATAGTAGTTGGCATCTTGTTCTGCAAAATAGGCATTTACAAATGTGATTGCATTCCCATTAGATGACAATCTCTGTCCTCTGAGCGAAACTTTGAATCTAGGAAACAGAAAAAAGTTGTTGGGGCCTGATCTGGTAAATAAGGTGGGTGGTCTATTATTTCGAACCTCATTTCGTGAATTTTTGCCATGGGGACCACTGAAGGACCACCATCTTGGTGGAACAAAACTTTCTTTTTCTTCAAATGCGACCGTTTTTTCGCAATTTCTACCTTTAGCTTGTCAAGTAATGATGCGTAGTATGCCCCCGTTATTGTTTTTCCTTTTACAAGATAGTCGATTAACACAACTCCATGGCTATCCCGAAAAACAATCGTCATTGCTTTCCCGAACGATGGAAGTCTTCGCCTATTTCGTAACCGATTCACCCTTCGTAGTCCACTGTTTCGACTGTGCTTTAGCTGCAGGAGCGTACTGGTGTATCCAAGATTAATCCTTGGAGATGCCCACAGCTTCTGCTATCTCTCTAACCTTAATCATCTCGCATCATTTGTTGAACGTTTCCGATGTTATCGGTAGTGGTTACAGTTTTTGACCGTCCCGAACGTTCACCGTCAACCAAATCGGTACGACCATGTTTAAATTCAGCTGCCCAAAATTTCGCTGTGACAAATGATGGTACAGAATCCCCGTAAACAGCGTCTATGTCGGCTTTAATTTGCGTAGGCGTATTGTCTTTTAAAAAGATTGCTTTAAATGCAAGAATTTAATGAGCTCGATATTCGATTTTTTCCATTTTTACAGAAATATTGACGTTGACTCACACAAACGACTGTTAACAACTGAGCGTTCAACATGGCAGAATTTTTCAAAAGTATCTTTCAACACATGCGCAATTATATTACCAGCATATTTTCGACGAGTAACGCCATCTTCATGTTGAGGCTTAAAACTTTCCAGTCTCCTCGTACTATATTTTGAGAAGCAAATTTTAACATTCCACGCTCTATTTTGTACTGTATCTTTTTTCTTTTGTTTTAAAAATACATTATTTAATAATTAGTCTAAAATTTAGAAGATATACTTAAAATGCAAATAACTTTAATGTTTAAAAAAATGCTAACGACCTTGAGAGAGAAGTCAAGAAAATGCTAATCTAAGTAGGAATGCTCAACAAACTAAGTAAATACATATACTTTATGAATGAGAAAATAAAAAATGCGAGGAAGGGGATTGAAACAAAAGAACAATGGCTATCGAAAGACGAAATAAAAAAAGGGTTTTATTGAAAGTTGAAATAAAAATGTAAGAGAACGTACGAGATATATGACAAGAAAAAACTTGTAATGCGCAATAACAGCTTTTTGTATTTCTGTATATAAATACGTTTCTTCATTAGAACGGTTGTGTATATATTTTGAATTGTAATTCAAATGTCATTATGGTATATTTGATAGTGGCTGATGCATGTTGGTGTTAGTTAAAAATGTGGTTATAGTTTACGGGAACCTTGCGCAGGATGTGCTGCACCGTACGGTTTCAAAAACATGATGCCATTATCGATGGACACGTACAGTTTCTCTGTAAGTCGAGTAACACTAACTATTTACACAAGTGGCTTACACATTTTGTACTATTGCTTATGTTACATTGTCTTTTAAAAATTTCCAACGGCTTTGAGGAACGAAACATGCACCATTTAATTAACGTAATAACTATCGTTTTTGTAACTGAAGGTGATATTTTCAATCTGCAAAACTTGGTTACTGAATGAACGCACAATACATAAAATTTATTTCTACTACGTAACAGGTACTTAAGAGTGGCACTTCAAGAAAAGCATTTTGTGTGTTATACAATGTGGTCCAGTTGGAGTATCCCACTCTTGTAAATTTTTTTATTTTTTGAAAAAAGTAATTGATCAATTGTTTTCAAAACCAAAAATAATGCTAATATAGCTCATGGTTTGGTGGAATCATTCCCGGCAAACATAATGCGAACAGAGAAAAGAAAGTACTAGCACACGGACATGTTTCTGCCTAGCCGGCGTCATCAGTGCGGCTACAAGTACTTTTCCTCTGCTGTCTGCATTATGTATACCTCTCGGTTTATACCCCCAATACCCACAACAGCACTAAAAATATCTCCAAATGATGTGTATTTTTATACATCATAGTGGGCGTGAGGGATCATTTGTACGTGCAGTTGCCGAGCGCTTAGGCGTTACGATATCTTGTGTTCAGCAGCCCATGAGCTACTCGATAGGTGGCGGGCATCTGTACTCCGGTGTGTGTTGCCACGGTCTAGGACGGCATGATTCTGTTTCTTGACGCTAGGGGGTACCCTAAGATATTTTCAGTGCTGTTGTGGACATTGGGGGCATAAACCGAGAGGTGAACATAATGCAGACAGCAGAGGGAGAGTACTCGAAGCCGCGCTAATGATGCCGGGTAGGCAGAAACATGTCCGTGTGCTAGTACTTTCTTTCCTCTTAAGGTTTTCATCAGATTAAGATCAAGCTTATTTAATAGCATTACAAATACAAATTAATAAGGGTACCCACCTAGTGCGAGGATGGTATGATAAATACCTGTGTTAAGGAAGACAACGCAATTGCTTTGCATTTAGTAAATTTATTTCTCGACATAATCTCCTTGTAGCTCTATACATTTAGTCCAGCGCTGTTCCAACTTTTTTAAGCCACCTAAATAATAGGATTTGTAGAACTTTGCAAAATATGCTTCTGTTTCGGCAATGAACTCTTCGTTTGACGTGAACCGCTTTCCGCCAAGCCATTCTTTCAAGTTTGTAAAAAGAAAGTCACAGAGGGCCAAGTCTGGCGAATATGGTGGACTAGTTTTGCTTCTGGAACTGTCTTCGCCTACTTTGGTGAACGTTCGTGGGAAAAACCTATGTTGCCGACTGGCCATTGGTTTCTAGCATGTGGTGATGTATCGATATCTCATCTACAATCACATAACGCCGTAGAAACTCACTCGTATTGCTCTTAGACATATCCAAACATTGTTTTGAAGTTATCACGTTATTCCGTTTTTGATCAAATGTCAACATACATACGTGACACCCATCTTGCCGATAGCTTTCTCATACTCAGTTTTTCATGAAGGATGATTTGCACACGTTCAGTTTTAATGTTTACCATATTAGCAATCTCTTTAATCTTCATCCTGTGGTCAGCTAACACGATATCATGAACTTTATTGGTCATATCGTTCGTATCACCTCAATGGGCCGTTCCTCATCAAAGATTCGGCAAAGCTTAAATTCATTAAACCAGTATCTGATGGTAGTCATCGAAGTTGCATGATCCTTATAAACTCTTTGATTCTTGCACACGTTTTCTCATCCAAAAAAAGAAATCGAATCACTGATCGGTATTATCCATGATTCTACAAATACATAAACTTGCTCGCTTTTAATAGCTCTCAAAACAACACTACTCGATGAATCTGTCTCCCAACACGTACTTCTTATACCATCCTCGTAAGTATGTTTGATCGCAGGTTTGAGCACTCTTATTGAACATCCCAAAATAAACAAAACTATTGATCAAGAATGATTTTTTTGTATTGAAAATAAGAACATTTACAAGAGGACACATTGTGTATGTATATGTGTATAAGATTTGATCAGAGTCATTTTTTTAGATTAGAAATATTTCCTTGTGAGATAACGTCTAACTCAACAAGATTGGAAAAGTTAATGAAAGATAAATAATTTAGGTTTGCTTGGTGTTTATACATATGTCATCAATTACCATTACGCTTATTTTAAGAATTTCATTGAAATAAGCGATTAATTCTAAAACAAAACTTACCAGTGTATATTCTTATAAAGAGAACTGCATAACACCACATCTTGTATTTTGTTTTATTGCAGTTTTTCATTTTGCATGAATTTGAACCAGTGATTGTGGCCTAATTTTCTTCCCTATCCTTTTAACCAGTGTATTAATTTTCTTTTAAATAGTGCACAAAAATAATTGATTAATAGTAGTTATGTGTTTCGTTGTAAGTATAGTAATATGTCATATTTTTGAGTAGCATATGGTTAACAACGCGTCGGTATCTGGAAATTTGGATGCACCAGAAGGTGGATTTGATGCTATAATGCAGGCAATAGTGTGCCGCAATGAAATTGGATGGAGAGAAAAAGCACGTAGATTGTTAGTATTTTCTACGGACGCAGGATTCCATTACGCTGGTGATGGAAAACTAGGCGGTATAATAACACCAAATGATGGTTCTTGTCATTTAAATCGTCAAGGAATGTACACTCATTCATCATCGCAAGATTATCCCAGCATTTCGCAAATAAATTTAAAAGTGAAGCAAAATGCTATTAATGTGATATTTGCAGTTACTGAATCTCAAATTGGAATATATCATCGTTTGCGGGAACATATTGAAGGGTCTTCTTGTGGACAACTTTCCAATGACTCCTCGAATATTGTTGAGTTAGTCAAAAGTCAATATGAAGTAAGTGATACTTAAATTTTCATACAGCTTAATCGTTTTTAGAATGCACTTGTGTAATGTATTTAAAAATTCATATTATTTACGCTCATACGTACGGCTATTAGATTCGTGAATTAAAGCTACCGTAATTGTTTGTTTGTTGCTATATGTGGCCTTGCAGTAGTACCATTGGTCAATTATTTAATTATCTTTACTTACTTTTTAGTGTAATACAAAACTTTCCAATATAAAAACTTGAATATTTGAAATGATAAAAAGTAAATGCAAAAATTGTTTGAAATGGCATCAAGAATAAAAATGAATACAAATTTGGTTGATTTGCACAACTCTTGGCAAACTATACCACCTGATTTTTTTTTAATTAAACACCATACTTCTCTGAGATTTAATCCTGAATGCAGAGATATATATGTACTTAACATTTTAAACTCATTTTCTCCGTAAAAAAGTACGTAGTAAAGAATACATGTCTAATTTTCTGAAAATTATTCTTTCAATTTTACCGATTGGAAAAATGCGCAATTAGCTATATCGGTATCCCCTCCTCGCTCTCTCGCCGTACAGGAGCGAGGAGGATTGAGTGGAATCCGATCAATTCGATGCGAGGCACGCTGGGCGCGCTAGTACGCTTCCAGCATTGCTGGGGTGTAGACCTACTGTTTGCAAGAGCGCACGTAATAATTTGAAGTCATGGTCGCCTGGAAATGAGAGTATCGCATATTTATTTTGTTGTTGCTACGAAGCTTAGATGAAATTAATAAGATATTCTGACGACGAAAATAAAAACAGATTCTAATGAAATGAAAAAAAATAAAAATAAATACTCTAGAAAAATATGTACAAAATAAATAAAAATTCGGCGTTTTTACAAAACACCTTTCATGGTCGTGTTATTGCCAGGAGGGGTACGATAGAATGGCCACCGGGATCACCCGATATCACTCCCTGCGATTTCTTTCTATGGGGTTATATCAAAGAAAATCTACCAATTTGGGACAGCAGCTAACCTACACGATTTGCAGCAAAATATGGTCGGCATTTTCGAGACAGTAACCCCTGAAATTCTCGAACGAGTGAGACGCGAGTTTTACGACCGACTTGATACTGCACCTTAGAATTTTTATTTATTTCGTACATATTTTTCTAGAGTATTTATTTTTCTTTTCTTTCATTTCATCAGAATCTGTTTTTATTTTCGTCGTTAGAATTTCTTATTGGTTTCGTATAAGCTTCGTAGCAACAAAATAAATATGCGATACTCTCATTTTCAGGCGACCATGATTTCAAATTATTACGTGCGCTCTTGCAAACAGTAGGTCTACACCCCAGCGTTGCTGGAAGCGTGCTAGCGCGCCCAGCGCGCCGCGCATCGAATTGATCGGATTCCACTCAATCCCCTCCTCGCTCATGTACGGCGAGAGAGCGAGGAAGGGATAGCGATATAGCTAAATTCACATTTTCCCAATCGGTATATTGTTCACATTCCATATATACAGGTGCTCCACGAGGAATTGCATTGATCGATATGTGAAAGAGTATACATTGGAAAATTCTGAAAACTTGGTAATATTCTAAAGTCTTCATATGCTATTCAACTTTGGAGATACCTAAGTTAACCATGACCATTAGGAAACAACACAGCGTTGATGAAACGTTGAGCTGCCAGTTTTCCTGGAAGTTTTGCGTTGTAAATACGTGGGGATTCCAATTTCTCCGGCAATGAGAATTGTGCCGGTTAAGCAGACTTTTTTTTTCAAACTTTTGAAGCTTTTCAAATTCTGTATGATTCGTTTAACTGTGTTTGGTAACTGCTTCTGTTTTTGTGGATACCGAGCGGCAAAGGTATGTTCTCGATATCATTTTATTGCATTCTCCATAAATAATAAACAAATTTAAATAACCTTCGTTCATATAATTTAAACGCAAGTAACATATATATTTTTCATCGATGCTAGATTGTTCAATAGTGGTCATAACTAACTTGGGTATTTCCAAGGTTGGATGACATTTTAAAATACTGCGTAAACACTTGTTTTGTTTTTTTGTAAGAGCAATTTGATAAGAAATGCTCGAAGTTACCACCTCATTCCTGAATACACAAAGGTTATTCGCCGTGTGAAAAAAATTATTACGCACCTAAAAAAGCACTCAAATACTTGACACATACACATGTACTTAAACACAAGAACTAATACGACTAATGCAAATTTACGTAAACGGAATGATAGACACCTATCAAAGTCGGCGTTGTTAATGAATGCAGAGCAAGGAAACATTCGTAGTTTGATGCCCGGGAGTGAATAGCACCTGGTTACCACTCACAGTATCTTATTGTTCAATTTTTGTCATATGTGAGAATAGATCGTCTTTACTTATTTCTATGTATTAGCAATAACATCGTTGAACAGAACCCTTCGTTAATACATTTTGTGTATAACATGTGAATAGTCTGCACGCATCATCCTCAAAACAACTTTTACATTTATTGCTAAAAAAAACACTCTACCTGTATTCCAGTGATACTCAGCTATAGCGCGTTTCCTTAGAGAAAGGTACACTTACGTCATATTCTCGGCGGAGAGATTTGCGTTTCAGAGTTTCTGTGGCTAAGCAACAGCTACTTTAACATCAAAGGCGTGTTGCTTCATCGCCATTGTAATTGTATGCGGCGTTAAGGTTAGTTTTGTTGATTTAATTCGCTCTTGAATAATGTTTCAATGACGTAATGTACCTTTCTCTAACGAAACGCACATACTTAGTTCTACGTCATACAAAAAGACATTTCTGTATAAATTATATACAAAATGATTCTTTGTATATGTAATTTACCTGTTTATGATATATCCAACAGGAGAAGTTGTAACTAACCTTGTATACATAATCTACGTTAACAATCATTATTCATTATAATGTATCTGTAGGTGCTGTGGTAATATTATTATTATTACATTAATTATAAAATAAAATTTTTCCCTCAATAAATTTAAATTCATGATTGAAAGAGGGTTGAAGAAGAAAAATTCAATGTAAATAAACATTTTATGAATTAAATTGGATTTCAAAAGCTAAATAGAAAAAAATAAGTTTATTATTACTAATTATTTATGTATGTAGTAACAAGGGCACCAGAAATGTAACTTTGACAATAAACATTACGAAATATATGCGAGTAATTTTAACAAGAATTTTTATGAAAAATGTTAATTTTAAATCAATTTAGCTAGATCCGAGATTAAAATGGATGCTTTTAACCCAAATAAAGCGATCGTCCTTTAAAAGGGGCTCATTCAAAAACTATCTGTAATAGGTATTTATGCAGATATCAAAATATAGCACTGATTTAATAACTTTTTCTGGTGGGTACCGTTCAACCCCGAAACGCTATTCGCATATATTAACTACGTTTCACCCTTTATGGGGAGGAGGGGATAATAGTAGAACTATGGAACACTTTACACACTAACAGGCTTTTGAGGTTATGACAAGCTAAAAAAAACTTACATTAATTATTGAAAAAAGAAGTTTTGGTAATATCTGGGTGAAGTTTAATGTAGAAAGCTGCATATCCTTTCCTTAACATAATCTGTTAATCATTAAATTTAAAACCTTTTCTTTTTGAATTTCAATTGCAAAATTAAAAAAAATTGTTCCACAAAGTTTAAATCAAAGTCTAGAAATTACCATTACAGCATGTTGCGCACTGCATCGAAAACATAAGAAGATGGCAGGTTGTTGTTAAATTACGTCAAGCAATTTTGGTATTCTTCTCCAACAGACCATTAACAAATATGCATATATATGATTACAGCAAATATCATCATCGGTAGAATTGAAGGATAATGCAACCAGTACAATAAAAGTAAATTATTATTCACAATGTTTAAACGCATCCGGCCCCGAAAAGAAAACCAATAAATGCGGAAACATTAAGGTAGGTAAATAAATGGATATCAATTATCATATTGCTTTTCAATGTGAATCTGTATAAAATCTACACTATGGACGTTGGAACTTCACAATGATAATGGAAAAATCTACAAATATTACAGTTTTAAATCACACAGATATGCCCAATTATGCATTTAGCGATTTTTTGTTTTTGTGGTGTATTAGTTGTGTATTTTTGTTTGCAATTTCACAACAAAATTTATACTAAAATATCTGATTTGTATTAATTGATATGAACAAGCCAACACTAAAGTATCGGCTCACTCCGCTCCACACAAGTTATTTGATTAATTCGAAACAATTCGGGAATACATGGATTTCCATTATAAACCGTGTGACCGAACACCCACTTTCGGTAAAGTTGGATACTTTAGTGTTTGCCATACTACCATAACAGTTGCTGTATGCGGCGAAGCCAATATAATCTTGATGTTTATATGTAAATGTGATCTTACCTTATAGCTTCAGCGGCGTATCGTTTGTGCTATCAAATGACGGGATATAATAGAATTAGAAAAATATACACAGTATACAATTAATTAAAATAAACACACGCAAATAAAAAAGCTTTTTTTATACCACAGGGTGGAATTAATGTTTTGATGCAACATTTTTTATCGGGTATATATTTAAGAAATAATTTTTAGCCACATGCCCAAACGTTACCATGGTTACCTCGTTTATTTACGTCACGCGCTACTTTTTCTTCAAGTTGTTGCAAAACGTCTTACAAATTAGAATTACGAAACCGGCAAATTGTATACTTGTTTGCGGACGAAAATATTTCGATCAAACAATTCGAGAATGTGAGGGAGGTGTACGTTATCAAAACATATCGAAAAATGGTCGGCGACGACAATTAGCTGCAGGCAGAGCCCAAGGAAGGCTTTTGTACTGAAAACCGTGTTGGAACATCTACTCGTAGACTTGCTCGTCGTTCTCGCGTTTCTCACACCACTATTCAAGAGATTAAAAGAAATAACGTAAAATACAGGAAAAGACAAAATACACCCAAGCTCAACTTCAGAGAATTCCTCGATGTTGTCGATTTTTGAAACATATTCATGTGCTAGAAACAAAATCATGGATGATGAAAAATATTTTTCACTTTTCCACACGGATAATGCTAGTTTTTGCACAAGAAATGTTGATGAGATACCTGACGAAGTAAAACCTAATTCTCAGAAAAAGGATTAGTCTGGTACGCTATTGGAGGAGAGGGGCGTTTTTAGACCCTACATAGTGCTTGTGGGAGTAGAAGTAGTAACATTTTGTTGTTGAGAAAGTCGTGAAACTTTCGTTCCTCATGTTACTTTTTACACAAATTGTACGTATCGATCAGAGTGCATTCAAATGCATGAGATTCGATATCGACGTTAGAACTAGACAGTCAGTAAACACCTGGCAGAGATTGAAATAGCAAGTTACAGTTAGAAATTACAATGTTCAATCCTGTTTTATTCCACCTATTGGAGGATTGAATATAAATATTTTCGTTTTATGTTGGCTTCACTTTTTAATGTAAACAAATGTTTCTATTACTCCAAATACTTTGGTATAAACCATCTCTCTTAAATCACTACTTTCAATAAGAAATCAACAAGAAGTATTGTATTTTTTTTAGGTGGGAGATGTAGTAGAATTTAAGATCGAGATTGAAGTTACTTCGTGTCCAGTTGATCCAAAAGAATGGAACCAAACGCTACAAATTTATCCTGTCGGTTTGAACGAAAGCTTAATAGTAGATATAGAAATGCTGTGCTCCTGCCCTTGCGAGAAACCTGGAAATTTAGTGAGAAACTGCATAATATATATTTGTAACTAACTGTAGTAATATATTTTTTAGGGTTACGAGGAACATTCTAAGAAGTGTAGTGGAGCTGGGACATATAAATGTGGTATTTGTGAATGCGATTCACAACATTTCGGAACTACATGTCAGTGTACAGCACTTGGTATGAACGCAAACATCGTTGATAATTGTCGACCTGCTAACTCAACTGTCGATTGCTCTGGTAGAGGAGTTTGTTCGTGCGGCCGTTGCGAATGTTACAGTAGAGATGATAATGAGGTATCACATATTTACCAATAGATACATATGGTTTTCTCCTAATTTAATATTTGCATAATGATGGTAAACACAATATTCACGGCACACTCCGCACCATACAAATTAATAATTTATGCGGTGCGGAGTGTGCCGTGAATATTGTGTTTACCGTACTACCCCACAGTCCTTGCTTGCTATCATTATTGCATAATGATGGCTATAACAAATCAAATAAGAGAATATTTTGAATTAATCGAATTTATATTAGAACTGATATATTCAAATAAGATTTCCAGGCTAGATAAATCAGATAGGGAAAAAGATATTTAAGTCTTGTAAAAAGTAAAATGTAAGGATTTACAATTTCAGAATACGACTCATCCGAAAGAGTATAAAATGGTTTTCTGTTCCATTCATATGGGCTGGTTTTATATAATACCCATTTTCTTCAGAAACGGCACACTATCTATAACATAACTATTTTTTGTATATTTTTAGAAAATCTATGGAACATATTGCGAATGCGACGACTTTTCATGCGATCGTCACGAGGGGCTTATCTGTGGTGGATCTGATCATGGTAGTTGTCAATGCGGCGTATGTATCTGCAAGGATTCTTGGGGTGGCGCAGCTTGCCAATGCAAATTGTCTACCGATACTTGTTATGCACCAGACGTGGTTAATGGAGAAATTTGCTCTGGTCGAGGAGTATGCGAATGTGGTGTTTGCAAATGTAACAGTACAGATAAAGTAAAATACTCGGGCCGCTTCTGTGAAAAATGTCCGGTAAGTACTTCAAAATTTGTTGATTAGCAAGAACTACATAATTTAAGCTTTGTCCCAGCAGAAATCACAAATTAGTTAGAAAACAGTATAGATTTTTTTTCTCCAATCAAATCGCGTCAAAGTAGTTTGCGGTTTCTACTGGAAAAATCTTAAATAAGAGAAATAATAGACAGGATATGTAATTAAATAAATAATTGTAATAATATCTTCCCGATCTTATAACATTTGCGAAATCAACTGAACACCTATTGAAAGTTGAAGAAATATCTTTCGGGTTTTACCGTGTTTGTTGCACTAATGTACTTGACGTTTCACTGAGCATATTGTCAGCTTATCAGAAGTTTCTAAAGATTGGTGTTGTCTTCTGCCTCTGGTTACATACCTTACCGTCATCTCACTCTGTAGAACCGTATCCGTTCCGGTCTGGTGGACCGTACCTATCACTGTTCAAGTTGTATGCATTGTTGTTCTTTTCGTAGTCTACCATGTATTGCTAACCTCCACGTATTGCTTAGTTTGTAACCGTCTTCTCTATTGAAGTTGGTGTTCTTCATTATTTCCATTGACTCCATCACAACTCGCTGGTTGTAATGGTTATTTTTAGCAAGCATCTTAATGTTATCATCTTAACGTCATCAATACTGTGCGCTCCTGTTTGATAAGGGAGCTCGGTGACTAGTGACTTATCCTGATCTCTATAGTGTTCCTTGATCCTTTACTGCATACTGCATCCGATTTGTCCAAGTATAGTTTGCCACATGGGCACAGCAACTTCTTGATCTCTTTAGTTTGTAACGTCGGCAACTGATGCTTGTTTTAAGACACAAGCTGTTCAATCTTCTTTACGTGTTATGTTTAATTTTTACATTTTTCTTCTCCATGACTGTCTTAAGTCTCCTCGACACTCCAGCGGCCTATGGTACATCAGAGGTAGATAAAACACTTTCATAAAGTGCTTCAAATACCAAGCACTGAGCCAAAGTGCTTTAAGGTAACAAGCATCATTTACTTCCATTTACAAAAGTGTTTGGATTACCAAATAGAGTATTTGAAAAAGTAAAGTTCCAAGTACCAAATACTGACAATAGAAATATCAAGTACAAAGTGCTCACTGTAAAGTATTTGAAGCCCTTAAAGTACTATTAAAAGCACTTCAAGCACTGCTAAAGTCGCAAAATGGTTTAAGCACTTTAAAAAGTGCAATCAATCTCATTTGCGCGTTTTCTTATATCGAACAAACACAGTATGCTTTAATAGTATATTGTACAACGCTCATTTAATGATATCCATTAAGACACGAGTATGAGAATTACGCCTTGGCGAGTGTCTTAATGGCCATTAAATGAGAGTTGTATACATTATTATCTACGACCAATTACAATAATGAGACCTTTATTTTAAAAATTTATTATTCATAAGTTACAACTATAAATACCAAAGGAAATAAACGAAATAGACGAACTGAAATATCAAAACATTTGAAGTTTAACAGTAACAAAGAAATGTTATTCCTTTTTGGTAAGTAATGACATTCTGGATTGTACAATTATTAAAGTGCAATCGAAACTGTCAGATTGACAAATTTTTTGTTTCTCGGATGTGCATGGCAACTTTTATGGGTGTAAGCTGTATTTCTATTGGTTATGAACTTGTATCTTAATGAACCTTCTTAAAGTACATATAGTGCACATGCAATGCGTCGATTAAAGTATGAGAGTAGAAAAAATAAAAAAAAATCTCAATTTCACCACTAATACTAATGTACGTGTATATTAAAGGAAACTAGTATTGTCGAAAATAATTATTAAATTGATTTATGAGCAGTTATTGCATTAGAGTTTAAAACAACAATAAATTAACTGTATTCATAATTATTCTAAAACGTACCTCCTACTTCATAAAAAGATATGCATCGGAGATGCATAGCTTTGCACCAACATGCGTATAACTGCACACTGAACTCAAGCGACAAGTAATTGAAATAGTAAACAAAAGGCTTCAGTAATTTAAGAAGTACTTAAACAAAGTATTTCAAATATTTAAATACCAAATACCTTCTTTTAAAAGTGATTGAAGCACAGGGCTTGAAGCCCTAAAAGTACTTTAAGCATTTTATCAGAGTGCTTTACCCAATGTGTATCTTTAGAGTTATTGCCTTCCTTCTTCCTAGTAGTTATTCCTCTCTGGATATCCCTTGGCTTGTAACCATTCTTCTCCAATGCATTCCTCGCTGATTTTTCCTGCTCTCAGTAGAACTGTACTGACGAGCGCAGATGATGGTGCGATGTTGTGTGTAGATATCTGTCTAGGACGTCCAGAAATGGGACGGATTCGTTTTCTTCAACTTCCATTGTAAAATTAATACTCCCATATTGCCTGTTTAAATTCATTAAAAGCTTTTGTAGTATTTCCCTCCGTGCAGCCAGATCAGGAATGAGTTTCTTGTTACTGTTCCACGAGAGCACAGTATCGATTACAGCAACGTCTTAGTTCTAGAAACAATTTCTGCTACCAACGAATTGTGAGAGACATTAATAATAATAATAATAATTCATGCCTTCACATCCCCTCACAACTTTCGCCAATTACAGGGGGCACCAGCCGGCCATGAGTTATTATTACGCCTGCAGCCATAGAGCGTCTTAAGATGTTCACCCTCAGCATTCGTCAAATTTGGAATAACGAAAACTACGAGCAACTTTACTCTGAGAATTGCGACTCCGGGATTCGAACCCGGTACTCCTGAGACTGACAGCCCAGCGCGCCAAGCACTGAGCCATCAGTCCCATCGGAAATAATGAAGAACAACAACTTCAGTAGAGAAGACAGTTACCAACTAAGCAACACACGGCGGTTGGCAGTATATAATTGTAAGCCAAAGAGAACAATCTACATTGGACACAACCCGATAGTGATAAATATGTTCCATTACACCGTATCGGATACGGTTCAACGTCTGTAGAAAACTTCTGAAGAAGCTGATAGTACGTTCAGTGAAATGTCAAGCACTTTGTTGCAATAAACACGGCAAAATCCGAAAATACTACTTCAGTGAAAAGCAGCAAAAATTGAAATCTGAAACACCATATTCTATTCCAATTTCCGCAATAATCTTTACAGTAAAATTATCACTAGTTTGCCAATCTTTTTATCTTAAATATATAGTGCGACTGGTATTGCTGTAAATGCGTGTTAATAGAATTCATGCAATTGGCTTAGTCATAATATCCTTTTCATGAAGCTCAATATTTTATATATATATATATTATTATAAAATTAACGCACCACTTTATTAAACTTAAATAATTACATTAATGAAAATAAAAGTAAACTAAATTATAACGAAAACTTACAATTGGTTTTATACAATTATTTGAGAAAGAAATCAGCGAAACATGATCTTACTTTAAAACATTAAACGCTTCTTTTGTTGAAAATGAGTGGGAAATGAAAATCAAAATCAAAATGAAAAACATTTAAAAAACCGAAAGCAATAGAATTATTGGATCCAATGTGCCATTAGTACCATATAGGTCCTCCCCTACTCATAATTACCGCATTCGTACGTCTTGGCATGCTAACGATTAAATTTTCAATGGTATCCTGGGGAATATTCTCCCATTCTTCAATTACTGCATTCACCAGTTGATTATGGTTGGCAGGTGGAAATTTACGACCTCGGACCCTTTTTTAAAGATGGTCCCATAAATGCTCAATGGGGTTGAGGTCGGGACTGTTAGGCAGCCATTCCATTAAAGGAATATCAACCTGTTTAGATACGTGGGGAGGCGTATTGTCTTGCATGGATACAAAATTGGGACCCACAAAAGGAGAAAATGGCATTACGTGTTCAAATACGGTGTTTTTCAAGTAATAATCCACATTCATAGACGTCACACGTATATAGGGACCAACCTTGTATTAGCAGATGCCCCCCCCCCTCCCCAAACACTACAAAGCCGCCACCAAACGGGACCCTTGGAGAAACGTTGCGACTTGTAAATCACTATCCTTCGCTTCGCCAAACACCCTCGCATTCATTAGGAGATTTTAAGCTAACCCTCATTCCATCAGAGTATAAAACCTTTTTCCAATCATTAACAGATCAATATTGATGGTTTCTGACAAAACGCAATTTTTGAACTTTGTGCTTTCTGATAAGTAATGGTTTTTTTCCAGTCTCCTGCTCCTTAATTCAGCTTCATTTAAACGTCTTCCGATTGTTCGAGACGATATTACAACATTACAAACCGCTGATAACTCATTTTTTAACACTTTACTAGTGATTCTCCGGTTTCTAAGAGCGGATTGTCTAAGAAAACGGCCATCCCTTTGATTGGTACATCGTTTTCGCCCTCGCCCTGGCCTTCGGATGTGAGATCCTGTTTCGCTAAATCGTCTAGCCAGGCGGTTTACGTTGGAAACAACATAACGCATCGAGTTTCCCTCATTCAGCAAAGTTGATGCCCGTACTACCTTCACTGATAAATTTCTTTGGTGATTTCATTTTTCTACTTTGAAACAGTCGTAGATAAACTTTAAAACACGTATGTGATACAACCAATAACAAAAATTAGCTTCATAACTTGTCTTAATCAGCAGCTTCTAAACAGATTTTAAATCACAAAACAGCATGTGCTTGAAACGTCAGAGGAGGTCCAAAGCCTACTTGTAAGAGAGTTAATAGATTAAAAGTTATTATTATATCTGAATGTTTTTGAAAAATGTTAGTGGTGCGTTAATTTTGTTCAGGACCTTATATATACCGATTGCGAAAATATGAAATTAGCTATATCGCTATATCAGCGTACATATATAGCCAGCGTACATATATATGTACGCTGATATAGCGATATAACTAATTTCACATTTTTCCAATCGGTATATACATATACGGCGTGTCCCACTAAGAGTGGAGACCAGCGATATACTGGAAATTACAATAGTGATGGGAAAAAAATCATATTTAAAGTGGCAATGGGAAATTTAATGAAAATATTTTTAAATTCCAAACATGACCGTTAGGGGGCGCCGTTGCTAGGATCAACAGTTAATTTTAAATTAATCGGTAAAAATTCCAGGATTAACTCTGATTTTAAATGCTTTACCAAAAAGCTTAGTTAATCACCCACCACTTTGGTTAAAGACGTTTTGTAATATTGTGAATAATAGGTGTAGTAGGCGTTGCCGAATCTTATAAAACTAAACCTGCTATAGCTTCTGGAGTTTTTTCCCGAATTAAAGAAATGTGAACTTGTTTGAAAGGGCATTCAGCGCTGTTTTAGACGTCGCAATTTGTGTCACCCGTTAATGTTAAAGAAATGCACCAGATGGCGTTATTGCCAACTGTACGAGTTTTTCTCAATTATCTCTAAAAATTCAAATGCAACTGTATGCTTTTCTTATGTTGCGTTTGAAGAGTTTTGACAGACTAAAATAGCTGCGAGAATCGCGTAGTGATATCTTTTACCGTTTTCCAGATAATAACGTAAACAGTAATAATTTCCCCATCAGTTACAAATACCTACTTAATAATATTGAAACTTAACTTTGTTGGTCATGAAGCAAAGGAATGATAACAATAACGAAATGTAGCAGTCACAAAATAAACAAGTAAATGACAACAATGCAAAACGGAAACAGTACCAGTAGTACATAATGTAGTATGATTAAAAATCAAAATAAACAGTAATTTAAATTTATTTTAAATGTTTAAACTGTTTGTCGTCATTATTTATACACAAATTTAGTCTACGACGAGTGCTAATAACTGCTGCTTTGATTTCTACTATTGGCAGGCTGGCGATAGCATTATGAATTGGTTGAATCTTATCAGCCCTCGTTGTTGGACATGTTTGGTAAACCAAATCTTTTATCCTTTCCCATAAATAAAAGTCAAACACAGTCAGATCTGGGGATCTAGCTGGCATTGAAAAAATAGATCCCCTTCCAATCCACTGATATGGAAACATTATGAAGATAGGTGCGGACGATTCGTAAATAATGAGCTGGACAGCCGTCATGTTGAAACCACCGTATTTTTCGAGTTTCCAATGAAACATCTTCTTAAAGTATTGGTAATTCGTTGCGTAAAAAGCTTAAATATATTTTGCCGTTTATGTTGCTTTCAAAAATAAATGGTCCAATAACCTTATCACCTAAAATATCACACCAAACATTTATACTTCGCCTACGTTGGTGATCAACCTTTCTCATCCAATGAGGACTTTCTCTGGACCAGTAATGCATATTATGCAAATTTATTTGCTCATTATTAGCAAAAGCAGCTTCATCAGTCCACAACACGCGGTGTAAGAAGGCAGCATCGTGGTAGATATCTTTTAACCAATTACAATTATTAAGTATGTGGTCAAAATCTGTATCCGGGAGGAATTTGATGTAACACCATATGGTATGGGTGTGACGTATTTTCTATTAGGACGCGATGAATTTATGACTTACCTATACCTACAACAGAAGATATTTCTCTAGTGCTTGTATGAGGATGAACTTCAACATATGCAAAGACACTTATCACATTAGCTTCAGTTCTAGCAACACGTGCTCTGGTAGGATTTCCACGAGGTTGAGCATACCCTATTTCACGTAATCGTGTTGCTAAACGTTAGAATGCTTCTTGGCTGTAATGTTTTCTTTTGGATACCTAACAGCATATTCATGTTCAACGATACACGCGTTTCCAAAACATTGAAAATACACTGCAAGCGTATCATACGCTTCTGCATTAGAAAACGACATTTTTTATCATTCATCGGCTAAGCAGTAATCTTTAAGGGCCAGTGTGCAGTAAAATTCTATGTACTTGTCACAATTGTCAAATAAATAATTGTTTCCATAGTATGCTAAATTCTGCTATTGTATTCAAATCATATTAGATTTTGCTAACTTTATTTGAAAAGTGATCAAAAACAAATAGTTATATTGAACTAATACCGATACCATTTTGTGCGCAAAAGAGTAAAAGTTATCATTCCTTCGTTTCATGGCCAACTACGACAGGCTTCGATATTAGGTATTTGTAACTGATAGGGAAATTATTACTGATAATGGGGTGTTTTCGTTATTATCTGGAAAAAGGAAAAATATATCACTACGCGGTTTTCGCCACTACTTTAGCCTGTCAAAACTCTTCAAACACAACATAAGAAAAGCATATTTTCACATTTGAATTTTTAGAGATAATTGAGAAAAACTCGTATAGTTGGCAGTAACACCGTCTGGTACATTTCTTGAACACTAAAGGCTGGCACAAATTGCGACATCTAAAATAACGCTGAATGCCCTTTCAAACAAGTGCACATTTCTTTAATTCGGGTAAAAACTGCAGAGGTTATAGCAGGTTCAGTTTTACAAGATTCGACAACGCCTACTACACTTATTATTCATAATATGACAAAACGTCTTTAACCAAAGTGGCGCGTGATTAACTAAGCTTTTTGATAAAGCATTTAAAATCATAGTTAATCCTGGAACTTTTACCGACTAATTTAAAATTTGCCGTTGACTCTAGCAACTGCGCCCTCTAGCACTCATATTTGGAATTTAAAAATATTTTCATTAAATTTCCCTTTGCCACTTTAGTTGTGAAAATTTTTGTCTCATCACTATAGCTATTGTAGTTTCCAGGGTATCGCCGGTCCCTACTCTTAATGGTACACGCTGTATATATATATATACGTTAAATTCTCTGATAAAATACTAGACATACGCAAATAAATATGAATAATCAAGTAGATCTACATAATATTATTTAGATATTGTAATATATAGATAAAGCTTATATGTCCTTAACTTTCACTTGTTATAGACTTGTGCTGATAGATGCGAAGAATTCAAGGATTGCGTTCAATGTCAAGTATTTGAAAATGGACCACTCAAGAAAGAAGATTGCGTAAAAAATTGTACGAAGTTTACTCCAGATAGTGTTGATTATATCGAGAGTAAGTCACAATTGTAATTAATTTATGTATTCTATTTGAATACTTTGTTGAGATGTACTTAGGTGCATAGTGCAGTCTACAATTGAATTGTCTAATTGTTCTCTAACACTTATTTATGACTTTGGTTTAATTATAATTATTGTTTTAAAGATTCCTGTAGATTTTCTTAATATCGAAAATTACAAACAAAGAGAATAAGAATTGAATTAGTTTTTGGTAGATATTTTGTAGAGATATCGTATTTAATGAAATAAATAAAATTAACATGTAAGAGTAGAATTACATCTATTCTTCCGTAATTTTCAGAAAATCAAGAAAACGATGAAATCTTGTGTACATTTATCGATGAAGACGATTGCAGGTTTTACTTTGTATATTATTTTGATGACCAAAAGAAGATCCATGTCAAGGTTCAAAAACATCGGGAATGTCCCCCAGCTGTAATAAAATATTCATCATTTAAAAACTTATCTTAACGACCTTATTTTTAGGTTATACTAACTGGTATAATATTCGGAGTTATTGCGGCAATTGTACTTATGGGATTAGCAATATTATTGCTATGGAAATTGTTAACGACCATACACGACCGACGGGAGTTCGCCAAATTCGAAAAAGAGAGAATGATGGCGAGGTGGGATGCGGTAATAAATAATGTATATTGAATTATAAAGCTGTTGTCTATATTTCTTTATTTTTTAGAGTGAAAATCCCATTTACAAACAAGCAACTTCGACATTTAAGAATCCCACGTACGCTGGTAAAGGATAAAGTAAAAATGATTTTTAAGTGGATTTAACCAAAGCTATATACTGCCTGTTTTTATATTACAATCTACTAATTGTGCTTGTTTCGTTACAGTGTACGGTAAAATTGTTGGAACTATTTAAGGCGTTGTTGTAATCTCATACACACCAAATTCTTATGTTTAAGCAGAATGAAAAAGTGCTTTACCGGTGGCTGCGTTATCATAAAAGAAAATTCAGTTCATTTTCCCTCCTATTGGTTGAGACACGTATAACAAACATAGAGTACATAATATGTGCCATAGGTGTGGCAATTTAAAAATTTTTCTTTTAACCAGTCCACTCTAATATAAACTATTCACATTTCTACTTTACATTTAAATATGAGAGTATGGTGTAACTATAAAGTTATGTGTATTTTATTACGTTACTTAGAAAAATTTACCAGCGGTCATCTCAACCCCACGATACAATATAGCCTTCAATGACAGTTTTGTATCTCATGTTATCCTTAGTAATTTATAAATACTGCTGTCCTTTATATCCACTTGCGGCATTGCAAAGTTATTAAGCACAAACATCATTCTTGGTCGCGACACTGATGCTATTTCTATACTTTCTCATCCTCATTTCATAAAACAATAATAAAGTGATCATATAATTTTAACTATAACAAAATGTTGTGCTATGAATAGTTACATCATACGAAATGTCAGAGTGAACACAAAAAATATACTCCCATCATTTAACAATTCTGTTATCAATTTCCACAAAGTCTGTGCTGCATCATGATGTTGAGATGAGCTGCAGATACTAAAGTATAATTTTATTGTATTTACGTCAATACAAAAATGTTTATGGTTAGTTGTTAATTTAATGTAAAGGCAATGATTCACTTCTAATTAAGTCTGAATGGTTAATACTACATTTTTTAATTATTTAAAAACGTGACATGATCATTAATTAGCTTTATTCTAAAATATGTCATACATGTCGATGCTTCCCTAAAAAGTGATGTATTGTCTATTTGCTTCATAGTTATTGAATTTCATATTTAACAAATTTTGTTTACTGTAAATTGCTTGGTATTTATGAACTTTATTAACAAATTAGGCTACAAGTCAAATCATATTCATACGTATATTTCTTTCGTTTTCACACTATTTTTTTATATAATTTATCATCTACAGACATTGGTTAAATAGCAGATAATTACTTATGATTAATAATTAACTTATATTGTAATTATAAGACTTAACAAATAAAAGTAATTCTGACTTTATTTTACACAAACATTTTCTTCAATAGATTTTGAATGAATTTAAAATATTTTCATTTGATGATACCCTAACACTAAAGATACACGATGGTGTTTGGGAATTCTACACATATAGGAGTATTAGTTGTTTGTGTATGTATATTTCAAATTACGTCAACAAAAGATTTTTATAACATGAAGATGTAAAGATAACAAGGGCCAAATAAGCTCGTCATCTCAAGATAAATGGAAAACGATAAAAACCTTTTACTTCCATACTAACTAAAATCAAGCTTAAAGAAAACGAAATGGGAAAACGGAAAGCACGGCGCGAGACAATAAAATAAATGGATTCAACGATCGTCATCTTGCCTCACAGATCAGGCATAATGACAAAAGTATATTAACTTGAACGATTACAAATGTTTATTGTTGGACTTTATTTCGCTTTTTTTATAAATTGTCCCACTCTCTCTTACTATTGTACATATAGTGATGTTTAAAAATATAGAATTGCAATAGAAAAACTACTTTAAATAAAGATCAACAGACGTTAGTTTTATTAGAATGTGTATTATCTTGTCAACAAACACTATAATAAATACATAAACCAAATAAACTTAGGTAAAAGAAAAATATCACAAATTATGCTAAATGTTACTGTTATAAAATTTTTATTGTTCAGCATCTTCTGGATTTATAAATTCGAAATCACTATCACTGTCCTTCCTCTTTGGTTTATCTACATTGACACTGCTCATCACGTTTGCCATTATGCTAGTTCCCACAGCTGTCAAATTACTTAATATACCCAATGCTATACTTTGAGCTTTCTTTTCGTCTAATCGGGACGATGATTCTGCTCCTTCAAGAACTTCTGAAAAACGCAGACCAACCGTATAATGTTTCTCATCATCTGAAGAACTGTCGCCATTGAAATGCATCGAGTCAAATTTTATATTTTTATCATCTGAATCAGAATCAGTTGAATTATCTTCTGGAGTGTGTGGAGTACTTGATGGTTTTATGTTTGGGACTAAGTCCTCCTCTTCCAAGCCATCTAAACTACCTTCCGCTTCAAGGTAAGATGGCATCGAATTTATTCCATTTATTAAAGAACTAGTCACTGAATCTAAAAATATGAATTAATAATGTGTATCTGGAAACAAGATAATTAAAAATAAAAAGTATCATTCGTGATTTTCTTGGTATTTCCGACGTAATTAAATATCTAAAAATTTCGCCCCAGTAAGGAATCGAACCTAACACGTCCCGTTTGCCGGACGGGCGTGCTAATCACTACACCACGGAGGTCTATGCCAGGAACAAAATCACATTTTAATACCTGGATGTTATTTGTCTGCAAACATATCATAATATTTGGACAGACATATATTCTTACGTGCCAAGTATACTAATTAAATGTATTGGCTTCTGTCTCACCGCCGGAAGCCAATATATTTAAAAAGTGTCATGTTAGGAATAATTCTACAAGTGACACTGTACAGCCTAGAAGCTTACTCATAGTACAGAAAAAAAATTGAATAATTATTATTATATGGTATTTATTTTGTGGCACCTGGTTTTCTAAATCGTACCACTCGGGTGTCAGCCGTCATTGACGATGAACTGCTAAGACCGCACTCGAAAGTTACTCATATCGCTGTAATCTCAGACTGCAAACCTTTTGAATTTAAGAATCAAAAAAAAAAATATAAGGACTCAAATTTGGTGGCCGCATAGATCATCCTACGTCTTAAGCAATATGTTATTATTTTTCTAATTTTTGCTTAACATTTGCTAATGCTTCTGTTCTTGTGAATACCCAACAATCGATGCACTTGCCCTACGTTTATACTACTACTGGATGGATTATAAATAATAAGCAAATCTATATCATCTAGTTCACAGTTGCAACGAATTTAAGATATACAAAAACGTAAATGATGTCTTTAACTTAAAAAAATATTCATAAAAGCCGGCCGTATTGCAGAAATCACCTGCATTTATGATTTTGTACCTAACGTTTAATCTCGTAAGCATTCTAAATATCATAATATGTTACTCACCCGCTGTTCTATCAGTAAGCAGGCTCTCTAATTCTGGATCTTTCTCGTTCATTTCCTTGTCCGTGAGAAATGGAATTAACTCCGTTTCTGCTAAAACTCCTAGAATAGCACATTATAGATCAGTAAGAATAAATTACATGAACTAAATGTGTTTCTGTATGGCTATCTATGTATAATGTGTCAGAAAAAAACAATATCCCGCCCTTTCGACTACCATATATCAATGTTACTTTCCAAAAGCTCTTCAATCATTTTCGGAATCGCAGTTAGTAGAGAATTCGCATATACGCAAACGACCGAAACACTTGTAGAATGTGTACTATCAAAACCCTTGGATATGTGAAGAGGTGGGATGATGTCACAATACGCCTGCTTAAAAACGTGCATGTGATCAATCAGTTTTGTAGTGATTTCAAGTGTTTTAAGATTGGTTGGGTATTATTTTAATACGTTTATTAACTGTGTAATTATTTTAAATAACCGGTTAAACATAAACTTTCAGGGTTAAACATTGGGTTCATTCCAACACGCTGATGAAACCGTAAATTTATCATCCGGTATCTGCGCAGTGCAAAAGAGGGGTTCCAACTATTTTTAAGTACCGCACCTGGATCGATAATAATAGTCTTCGAACTTAAATTTGTATTTAAGTTGTACCAGTTACTGTATGTCGTATCAGGACATCGTATCAAGCAAGAACTGTTTGTACTGACATGCGCAATGAGTATCTGTACCAATAGAAAACATTTATACTACATGTTGCGTCCTTATCTATCATTTACTTTCTTAATATCGATACATAATCAATTTGGAAAAGCTTTTACTAATTCACAAACGATGTATATCTGACGCACGCGCAATAATCGATGTGTGAACTGACGGTACAGAAATCGGTGGTTGGAACAAACTTATTATGTCTGCAGGCAGTTTTGCCTATTTAACAACGTTTATATCTTGAAAAGTTTCAAATCAAAATAACTGAAATTTAAATAAATCAAGTCCTGTTTGATATTAATATTCAAATATTTTACTCTCTCTGGGTATAAAATAAAGTACTATAAAATAAATTAATAATCAAATAATAACAAATACACATTTTGTTGTTACTTACAGTTGACCTGTGTTTTTCGATAATTATCCTAAGAGTATGCTCTCCACCTATAAATCAAATCTAAAGCCAGCATCACGCTTATCAAATTATTTATTTATAAAATTTGGGACACAGGCATAAAAAAAGTTCATAACAGTATCCCGGTAGTGAAAAAAGCAAAATATTATGTCAATGCAAACAATGAGAAAAAAAATATTACTTAATATATACTCGCGTTGAAAAGAATTCATTTGTAGGCTCCAGTCACATTCATATAGCGAATAACGTTGCCGTTTATGTGTAAGCACGCCCTTAAAAAAATAAACTAGAGTCTAATGAGATCTTCTTATGACAGCGGTTAGATTATTACCGATACTGATTCATTCCCGTCGCGCAATTCCCCGCCCTTATACTTTTATAGCGAGCAAATTTTGCAACGGTGCCCATGTATTTTAGCGGCTCACTTTATTACCGAACACTCTAACACGGTATATGAAAGTATAACTTGTGTAGTAAGTGCTTGTACTAGTTATACATACAGACAAAGCGATCTATATTAAAGTTATCAATGGAGCTGCGTAACAGATGAATTTGTTATTGCATTAGTATGGAGGAGTGGCACATATAGCAATCGTAAAGTACAAGTATTGCGTTAGAGAACACGAAATCTAAAACCTAGTAACGGAGGGCTCTTAAACAATCTTGTTTGAATACGAACGTCAAACAATATACCTTTAAGTAACAGTCGCTTTGCCAATGGGTGCGTGTTAAAAATGAGCAAGCGGTGATATACGAAGCGGGGTTCATATTTTTTCTTGTCTTTGCGCGTGCTGAACTAAAATTTGAACAAAGTATCTTATTATTTTTGTCAATTTTAACAAGTGTAATACTAAACTATTCTCGATTTAAGTCGACAAATTGATGGATTTATAAATAAGTGTAAAGTTTGCTTTAGTCCATTGCTTTTTCAGAAATTGAGGCTTTCATTTTATTCTCAATTCTCATTTTAATTACTTATAAATTGTATGTGTTCACTTTTTTTGTTGTGGATTCAAAGGAACGATCTAAGTAAGAACAAAAATATTATAATTCGGAGTTTATAAAATGCAGAAAATACAGCATTCAGATAGTTCTGCTAACTGATAGTTACAGCGATATTTTGCAATAAACTATGCATTGGAATTTACTGAAATATAGATTTGTCTACATTTTCTTTCGCTGCAATTAATTTGAAAGTTTGATTTTCATTGTTAATTAATGAGTTGAAAAGAAATAACCATTCGATTACGACAGAGAGGACTATTATGACATCAGTCCAGATACTGCACTTAAATCTTTCCAGCAATCTTCGATTTGACAAAGTCCGTGGTATTGGGCGCGTTGTTAGATCACAACCGCTGTTTGAGTGAAATCTATGAATGATTAAGCTTTATTATACCACAAGGATATAATCTATCCTACGACAGCGGTAAAGACATTTGTTTGTATTTATTTAAACTTATTTTGGTTTAAATGGAGAGTGGAATCGCCTTTAAAGCAATAGTGTGCAAAAATGTGTTCCCGCGTCATTTACAATAACCACAGGAATAGCTATCCATTGTATGTAGTGAATCAACATTTTTAGGTACGTACTAGGTGATGTTTTCCCGGAGAGCATATACACCTACTACTACTAGGTGCACGAGACCATTACTCGCACACTGCGTTTGAGCAGTAACAACAATTTTAAAACGCGTGCTAAGTTCGATCTACACTTAAGAACGTTGTTGTTATTGTATTATCGAGTGAAGCATCAGGTAACGGAATATATCTTGCACTTCTAGACATCGATTACTGTGGTCATTAGCTAACCTCGCTAGAATGTTGCCGGATCCAGAGACGTGCCGAACATCATATTAACACAGAAGAAAGCATACTCTTATCCGTAATTAAAAACCAATCGTCCCAGCCGGACTTGAACCCGCGCCATTCGAATCGAAAGGCAATTATGCTAACCGTTCGAGTACACGAACAGTTGTTCATGGAATATAAAAACGCACCCATTGATACACAGCCGTCGAGAAGGAGACATTAGTTTCTTATAAGACCATACATATACAGATTTGGTGAAAATTCCGCGTGATTCGTGCACATGTCAGAAAGGGATAGTTGCATATAATGTAATGCTATTGTTTGTGTGGTTACCGTCGAGTTCAATTTATACTCAATATTATGGTTACTAAGATTCCTTCATCTTTTAGTGAAATGTATTTCTTATTCAAAGGATAAAGCCGAAACAGTTTACATCAGTTTTTTTTATTTGTCGCGTTAATATTCTTACATAAACAAAGAAAATCATGAATCAAAATAAAAAATAATGAATGCATGATCAATTCGTCAGCAATTCTATACAACATCGGAGCCTCTTTATTTCACGCACAGGTTACGACTGGCGCAAGTTTCATCCGCCAAATCTGTTCAATTATAATAAAAATGTACATACGCGTAGTATGTATGTTATCTATGCCTACTTAATATTTACGAAATATGTCTGGACAACAAATGTAATTATTCAGATACAGTTCATTCAAGGAAAATTAAAGTAATGTTTACTTTGATGTGCCATTATGAACAAGTACATTACCTTCATTATCATTAAATAAGAGAATGCTATTCACTATGTTGCTTTTGTATTCAATTGGTAGTTTGGATGCAGCAAGTGGTCCAAAAAACATGAATAATAAAATTATATAGGCTATGAAATATCCTGGTATATTTTTTGAAATTATACTCATAACTAGAAAAACTATACACATCAGCCCACAAAACTAAAAATTAAATAGTTTTATGCTAATGTATTTGTTTTAGATAACACAGCTTTTATACTAACCATAGGTGGATTATCTTTCCGTAAAACCTTTAAATATAAAAACATATTGCAAGATAAAACCAGCACTGTTTTTACAGAATTAGACCTTTCAGTTGTACCAGCTTGTAAACCTGTTCTTTCAAAATAAAGGTCAGTTAGAAAACCAATCAGCAGTGTTAAAAAAATAATCCCATAAAGTCGTAAATTGAATTGAACCATAATCCTGAAACAAGTATGACAATTTAAATAAAAGGAAATATTTGTACAATAAGTGGTACAGTTAAACAATTTTTATACATGCTGGATTTCGCCAAAAAAATTCGAATAAAATTATTTTCGCCTCGGGCAGAAAGCCTTCAGTTAATGATCGCCTAAGAAGCCAATAAATAATATTTTACATTTGCGTACAAGATATAATAATATATGCTTCAACAAATACAGATGGTTTTAAAGAAATATTTCATCTGAATTACTATTAAAAAAAAAAAATGAAACCATAACATACAAATCCGACGCAAAATGAATTCTGCTTTGTCTTATTACAAAAAGTCTTGAGTTATATATCATGTATTTGTAGAACTTGCATGATGCAAACAGTGTATTGTACACCTATTTTATATTGTTTGTTACTGTTATAAAACAATTTTATCTTTGAAAGCATTTACAAAGGCTGTACCAAAAATTGCACATGCAGATGTACATGTATACGCACCAAAACAGTATATGGAGGATTCCTAGAACGATCCATGTAAATACAGGATCTTCCCATAGCAGAATCTTGTAAATCACGTTAAAATATGCATTGAACCTACTAACCTCAAGAACATTGTCCTGAGGTCTCTTTATTATGGTAAATGGAAATTCCTTTATAAAACGTCGTAGGTATTCCATTGTTCTTTTACCAACTTACAATTTGCTGTTTTTGGAAAAGAAATACACAATCTTCTCTTGTTCACTATTTTTAGTTTTCTTAAAAAGTATTTTGTTAAAATTTTTCATTTAATTGACTTGTACTTGTTTATGTTATTCTTACAGATACAAAAATTACGCGCAATTATCCACATTTGAAATTACGTTCTATTATTCCAAATTTTGGCAAGTTGATGTTTTGATAAATCTTTATGAATTTCGTTTTTCATTCCATCGGTAATATTCGGGTAGTTAGAATCACGTGAGATACCTCTTCGGCACATTTTATTTTGGTATGTCAAAAGTGTTAAATCAAGACGTCAAGCAAGAAAAAAAACAGAAATAAAACGACATAAAACCCAATAAAACGGTGAATGTGAACCTAGAACCTATAATTTCTACTATAATTTTCGCGTGATGTTGGGTTGTTGCACTTAATAAAGCGCCTATGCGCATGTAATATGAACCACATCCAAACAAATTTGACATGAGGATTTTCAAAATTATTTGAAATTGATAGACAGCTTCATAATTTTATGTTACATCTTTTTCCAAGTTATTCTGACAAGAGGTTTGTTCGCTCGGCCTATATTAGCTATCCCGAGTAACCAGTATGTTCGTTGTGCCTGCGTGCAGTCGCACACAACCATACACCACTTTGTCTATTTTCACTTTTGACGCACGTCATCAATTTTTGTCCGTATGAAACAAATCGAGACAACGGGCAGATTCACCAGCCGGCGATTCTGTCTGTTGTGTGCAGCAGCCAATGTGTGATAGGGTTATGAACACGTGATCGTTTTGACTGCTTAGAACTACTCTAAATGGGTACAAACGAACAGTACAAATTGGCATTTGTATAATATACATAACATAAAAGATCGAGTATGGTGTATAGAAAACTTAAAAAGAACGCCAACGTAACGATAAAAAATGTATGTATGTATGCCATCGAACAAATGCACCTAAGAACTTAAAGTAGCGCGTAATCCAAATCTTCCATTTAAACTAATTGTAAGATGTATGTAAGCCATTAAATTATTCCTAATCGATTAAGAGCGTTGTTCCAAGTACATATCTCACAGCACACTGTGAAAATAGGTTTGTTTCTGCAGCGATTTAAAATCATTTGAAATCATCAGGGGCATGCGCATTACAAAAATAGCGTTCGTGCAGTTAAAACGCCAAACTCTGACTATTAGTTTGACGTAATTTGGCGTTCGTGCAGAGGCGTCCTCCTTTTACAAAATAACTAAGTGATTATAAACTGAAATGATTTTCAAGTGATTAGAAAGTGAACCAGATCAATTGGAAATGAAGTGATTAGATATCAGAGAAAGGAACACATATTTTAATTTACATAACCACAACGTGACTAACCTACAAAATAAATGATTTGGATTTGAACTTGTTCAGTATCTTAGCAATTGCACCGAAACTGAATATTTGTAAATGGAACGCTATCAACGTCAAAGTGATTATATGGTGATTAATTATAATTAATCCATTTCCCTCTTCGGTGATTTTTGATATCCTTCGCTTTCTTCTCTTATCTTCAATATTTTGCATAAAATGGCTTTACAGTTTTCGAAATCCAAACCATTTAATAAATGTAAAACTTCATGAATTCTTAGTTTTTCTTCTTCAGTTTCCCGATAATAATTATTATCAGTAGATCGGTGTGCGTGTACTATTATATCGATGGTGCACGAACGTCCACATGAACTGTAAACATACAAACTAGAATTTGTAGTTGCATAAGTTCGGTTCAAGTTGTACTGATGATATTTCAAGTAAGTGCAAATAAGTGCAAAGCAAACGAACACACCTACTGAATAGTGCAGTAGTATGGTAGTATATATGACTATCGTTGCCTGTCACTCGCATGAAATCAAACCATGTAGACAGGGATGGCTTTTTCAGTACAATTGTACTAAAACCAGTACAATGACCTATTATTCAGTACATCAGTACATTTACACAAATATGCAGTTATTTTATGATATTTTCCTGTTTTTACGGTACAAATGTACAATATATTGTTAACGATAAAGCAGCAAGCCAACTTACCCACTATAGTAGAAATCTATAATTTTAAATCGTATTCTCTTTTCGATAGAGGGGGATAAGTGTAGAAATTAAACAGAATACTGACAGAACATATATTCAATTTTTCAAATAAAACGTGTTAGATAACCGTCAATCGTACAATAGCGTCTTGAATGGTATTGAGATTGCGATTAATCTTTCTACTAATAGTTTTATTTATTTTGAATGGATAAGTAAGTGGTTATGTAATTATTGTGTACAGTATATTTTAGTTAAAAATTGTAGGTGGACAAAGCCCAACAATACAGATATGGATCAAAAGGTAGGCGTTTCAAGCTCAAGTGCAAATGATAAGAAGAAAGCATGTCCTCAAAGGAAACGATGGACGCCCAAAACTAAACCAAGCGAATTAAACACACTTTACATGGTTAGATCAAAGAAAAATTTCCATTTTGCTATATATGTCAAACAAAATTGTCCGGTTGGAAAATTTCATTTAAAGAGACATGAAATTTGCCCTTCGCATGTTAGAAAAATGAAAGCTGCTAAAACAACATCTTTAACACAATATTTACCAGGATAATAATAATAACAATAATCGTTATCTTGTTAAAAAAGCAGAATTAAAATTTGCTGCATATGTTTGTGAGCATAATTTAGCATTTCAATTAATGGATACATTTCCACTGCTACTTAAAGATGTATTTTTTGATTCAGAAATATGTAATGCTCTTAATCTGAATCGGAAAAAAATTGCACATTAACAGTAGGTGTTTTGGCACCTTATATTCAAAATCTTATAGTGCAAGATTTAAGAAATACTTACTTTTGTATAATGATTGATGAAACAACAGATATTACTTGTAAGAAATCTCTTATTATAATTGTGCGATATTGGAAAGATGGCCGAATTAGCGATAGAATATTAGATTTGTGCGAAGTTGAGAGTGGTACATCACAATCTATATTCGATATTATAAAAAAATTATTGGATGAAAATAAAATAGGTTATAATAATGTAATCGGTTTTGCTTCTGATGGAGCAAGTACAATGACAGGCAATATAGGTGGAGTACAGGCAAAATTAAAGGAGATAATTCCTAATATTTATACTCAAATATGTATTTGCCATTCATTGCACTTATGTGCCTCTGCAGCTGTCAGGAAAGTACCTGATAACATAGAACAGTTTGTGAGAGATATCTATTCTTATTTTGCCCATAGTAACAAAAGGTTACAGGAATTAAAGAATGCCAGGTGTTCGCTAACGAGAAACCGCATAGAATGCTGTACCCTTCTCAAACTCGTTGGCTGTCCTTAAAGGTAAGTTGTAATTATACTATACTTGTAATGCTCTACCATCTTGATTTTCAATTGCAGGCAGTTGTTGATAGGATTCTAGAGCACTGGAATTCGTTGACACTTTATTTCCAGAGGGCTGCATTGGAAGATAATTTACCCAACGCAAAGGCTATTTTAAATGCGCTCAAGAACCCTATATATAAATTCTACTTACTAAGTCTGTCATATATATTGACGATTACCAATAAGATAAATGTTGAGTTACAAGCAGAGGGTCCCAAAACTCCAATTGTGCTTGAAAGGATATCCTCATTTTACAAACTAATATTAAGAAATTACATCAAGCCAAATTTAATGAATGTGAATATTATTACAATAAATATCACCAATCCACAAAATTATGTAAGTTTAGATGACCTCTATGTTGGTGCCAGAGCCGAAGCATCATTGTCCCAAGAACTTGCGAAAAATACAGTAACCCCTCAAGAAGTTGAAAACTTCAAAAAACATATGTTATTGTTATATATCGAATTCAGCAAACAAATTTTAAAAAGATTTGACTTAGAAGATAAGTATTTAATTTTTGCGCGGGCGTTTGCTCCAGAAATTATAAAATCGAAAGCCAATAATTCCATAGCAAATTTTATAAATCTCTTTCCACAAGTACATATAGATATCGAAGAAGCAAATTTAGAATGGCAAATGTTGATACGTCTTGATAATCTAGAAAAACTCAACAATGATATAGCGAAATTCTGGAATGAAGTTTCGCAGCATGAAAATAGCTTAAATGAATTTTTATTTCCAAACTTAAATAAAATTGTTAGTGTAATATTAACATTGCCACATTCTTCAGCAGCTGCTGAAAGAGGGTTTTCCCAGTTGAACCTGAACAAAACAAAAATTCGTAACAAATTAAACATAGAAACCTGTGCAGCAATATTAATTGTTAAAGATTTTTTAAAATCGATTGACGGCGGTTCAATTAAATGGGTTCTACCTACAAATATTTTAAAATATAATAATATAGATAATATAGTTACTAATATGTAAAAGAGAAATTCTATCGTTTTATACTAAAAATGTTGATAATCTTTTTATAAATAAAATACAAAATTTTGCTGTTTATTTTGAAATTGAATTTCCCGCCATCAGTACAAATTACCCACGTATCAGTACAAATGAAAGTTGGAATTCAGTACATATTAAAAGTTCCCAAATCCATCCCTGCATGTAGATCTTTGATTGTGAGACAAGCCGTTGCCACCGATATATAAGGCTGAAAGTTCATCGACGACGTCACGCTGTTTACGCGACGTATCGCCATGCACGATTAATATCGTGCATGGCGATACGTTTAGGCTAATGCCTAAAAGGTAAAAGAATCGTTTTTTTTTTGTTTTTTTTTTTTTGAAGGGCTTCCGGTTTAAAGAGGATGCCAGTCGTCAACTGAGCCCTTCTTCCTGTCTTATTCGATTTTTTTTGAAAAACGAACTTTCGTGAAGACGTATTTGTGGTGGATATTTAATCGACTAATTATTATTTGTAATTGTACATGTATTTAGACGAAATTAAGGTTGAAATGATACAGTAATTGCAATTTTATTTGAAATTTTGTTCAATTTCACGAGAACATTTGCAGACATGCTATTTGTCTATATAGGGTCTTAAATTTCCTATATGTGGTGTTTACTTAATCTATCTTTCCTATTATGTGGTGTTTTACCTAATCTATCATGACTTTTTCTACAGTCATTTTTGAGTAGGGTATTTGTAGAACAAGTTATTATAATTGTTGCAATACGTTCACTGCTGTAGGTATATAATTTTGTTAAAATTAACGTAAGAATATAAAACTATTTGAACAATAACATCTTCACGTTTTTTGTCAAATACAACAGACAGTTAGGGACTTGAGTTGGAATAGCATCTTTTTTAAGCCTAAGATATTTTAAACTTACAGTTACAGTTTCAGCCGTCCTTGAATTTGTAGCTGTTGAAGAATAAATAATATCTTTTTATTTACAAAGCATATGAGAAATGGCTTTCAACTAAAGATATAGAAGACAGAAATTATTATAAACGTTGTTGTGTCAAGTCAAGAAAATGATAACAAAAACTAAAAACGAGCATGGGAGCGAACATGTGGAATAATCGAAGAGCATTGGGGGAAGTAAATCTACAGAAGCCTGGCGGACATTAAAATTACTAAGAACGGATCAGAGAGAAACAGTTCCCATCAATTTAATATCTCTTAGGCAGTGGAGAAAATACCATCAAAAACTACTTACAGAAAATTGCCCTGAATTTCTTTAAATAATGACGACGAGATGGAGATCTTCGATGTAACATTGACAGAGGAAGACGAAATTTCTGTCTGAACTGAATGAACTGCACTTAAAACTATGAAAAATGGCGAAAAAGCTTTTACACTACATTTCGCCGACTATCAAGTAATCATAGCCGAAGACCAACACGATGATAGTATACATGCTACGAAAACTTGATGAGGAAATACCATAAATGGGGACTGACAATTAACACAGATAAGACTGAATATATTGTAGTAGGAAATATGGCCAGAGATTTGACATTGAACCGAGAAATTATAAAGGGAGTTAAGTCATACAAATATCTTGATGCTACAATCACAAGTGAGGGCACAAATGAGACACAGATAAGAAAAATTGAATTAGGTAAGTAAAACAAAAGACAAAACAATGAAATTCAGTATTGTGGAGTACTCAGATCAACTAAAATAAGAATATATAAAACGATTGTAGAAAGCGTAACTACATACGGGGCTAAAGTATGGGAAACCACAGAGCAAGCGTCGAAAAAGCTTCTAGCAATGGAAATGGGATACTGGCGAAGGTGTTGCAAGCTTACCTTACAGGATAGGGTTAGAATAAAAATATCAGGGAAAAAATGAACTTAGGAACCACTGTTCTTGATACAATGACGCCAAAAGATTAAGGTGGTATGGACACGTGCGCGGAATACCCAAAGAAGACGTAGAGGAAGACCTCGTAGAACGTGGCTGGATGGAGTCTTAAGTGGAATAGAACGACGAAATCTGAAGGATGGTGATTGGAAAGGCTGGATGTTGTGGAAACTAGGATGCGATAAACGACCTTAATAGTTGTAATCGCAATATATATTATATATATATATATATATATATATATATAATATATATATATATAAACGTATCGAGGTGTATCTCAGCTTTAAATGGCTGGAAATAGTCGGTAGACCCTAAAACTACAAATTTCGCGGGGGGGCTCCATAGCGTACTATCCCTATAATTAAATAGACAAAATAGTTCCGGGAAGGACCATGTAGGGGGCGTCCTGATCAAATTTTATATACGGTATATACAAATAGATCAACATGACGTTGTTGAGCCCGAAATTTGGCAACAACTGCGTTGGGTTCCATAACATACCATTGATATCTAACTGTATGTTGGTAGCGGATTTATATATCGCGGTGGACTTTCTACTCTATAAGTATCATTAACCTGAATGTTATTGTTCTCGATATTTTACTATCTGTATTAATATAACTAATCGTTAGCTTCCTCCTAATAAAATTAAAACACATTTTTCGGGAAAATTCAGAAAAAATTTTTTTCATATAGGCGCTGAAATCATAAATTTAAAAAAATACTTGTTGGCCGAAAAGTTGTTTTTCTATTACCCTGGTAAGGGAATCAAAAAATGAAAACGTTTTTTTTGGGTCAGTTCTTTGACCGTACAGATTTAAAACAATTTAACTTCCTCAGGATTTTTTTTAAAATAGTTGTGTTTATAAAAAGTTATACCTTCTTCTTCTTAAAGGTCTATAAATTCTTGTGTAATTTTGAATTTAGATAACCTACACATCAAATATTTTTTCCATAAGTTCTTAGTTTTATCAGTAAACCTCTATATCGAAATAGTGGGAAGGGTTTGAAAAAAAAAAAAACAACATGATAACTAAAATTATATTTTGGAAGGGAATGAATAATTTTTTTAAAAAACGATGACGATGTGTTGACAAAATTTTATTGAGGGTACCAAAATGGGGTATACGTATAACTTAATCCCATACCATCCTCAACCTGTCCCCTATATTGGGGTGAAAAAAAATGAAAGTGTCGCTTGCTTTTTTTGTATGGGTTTATGTAAGTCTTCCTCGGGGAGAAAGGCGTAAAAAAAAATTTCTGTTTTTTAATAAATGCGTTTTTAATTTTTTATTTTCTGTTTTTTCCCCAAAAAAATATGGGACTACAAACGTAATATTAGTCAATTGCTCGTTTTGACTTTTTTTGTTAAAAATGGAAATAAAAGTGGTTAGCGATAAAGCAATTTTTTCTGAAATACTAATTTTTAGATTTGGTGGATTCTCTTAAAAATAGACAAACAAAAAAAAAAAATTGGGGGGCCCAATAAAACAAAAACGGGAAAATCCAGAAAAACATGGAGAATGTTAACTATTAAAAGACATTCTGAATCGGGGAGAAAACATGACGGAGTGAATGTCGACACAAAATAGCGATGGGAAACAATGTGTGCTGGGGGGGGTCTAATCATTCTTTTGCACTGTGCAAAATTGTTTAACAAATGATAAATTCAAAAAAAAACAGCAGCAAGAAAATAACAGCTATTAAAACTTTTTCCCAAAAGCAAGGTAGTCGTTAATGCTACGATCACATTAGCTGGGCAAAATTATTCAAAGGGCTTTATGTAAAAAGTACTGGGGGAAATTTTGGGGGAAAAATCGACTTCATAAATTACAACTATCAAATCTGACATTTCCATGCCCTTTTTCAAATGATTTCGAATTGAAATTTTTAAAGTACCCCGCTTTTTTCCTTTTTTTTTGGGCAAAAAAACTGTAACAGTAATTCACTATTTGTTCATTCCATATAGAAAGGGCCAATATGTATTTCTTTCTGGTTTTTTTTTTTCCCGTTTTTTTTTTTCACATAACCAAAAACCAATGAACATAAAAATTTCAATAAAAAACGCATGCAAAAAATAAATTTCCCGCGCAAGTCGTTGCGTTTCCCACTTGCGGACGCTGCTAAGATAATCGTATTTAAAAGAAAAAAAGAAACACAGTTTGGGGATTGGCAACGTTGCGGGGCCCCTAACGTACCTAAAATCAAACAATATACGTGGGGTTTCCAAAAAATACCGTTGTTATATCGGGGTTTCCCAAAAGGGAAAATGTTCTCCCAAAACTTTTTAATTTAAGGAATTTTTTTTCCCCCTTTTCTTGGTGCCTGGTTATATAAAATGAAAAAAAGAGGGAGCTGAGGTATCTCTTTTTCTCATCTTTTAAGGGCCGGATCTCACGACCCGCAATATATGGGTCATAACGTACTGTTTACAAAGTATATTATATTATATATATATATATATATATATATATTTGTAAACAGTATGTTAATGAGCGCGATATATTGTGGGGTCGCTGATGATCCCGGCCCTAAACGATGAGATAGAAGAGTATACCTTAGCTCCTTTTTTAATTTTTTTTGAATAAGCCACGCACCAAAGAGAGGGGTAAAAATTCCAAAAAATTAAAAAGTTAGGTATAAACCCCTGCCCTTTATGGAACCCAATATAACAAGGGTATTTTTTGGGAACCCGACTTATTTTTGTTTATATCTTAGGTACGTTATGGGCCCCGCAACTTTTTGAAAAACCTCCAATCGTGTTTTTTTTTTTCTTTTTAAAGCTACGTCTTTTTGCAGCGCCCGCAAGTGGAATGCGCAACTGACTTGCGTGAAAATGTGATTTTTTTTTGCAATGCGTTTTATTGAAATTTATATGTATCTTTGTTGTTATGTGATATAAAAAAATGAAATAAAGGAAACCAGAAAGAAATACATATTGGCCTTGCTTCATAGGGAAATGACAAAGAAATTTAATTACTGTTACAGTTTGTTACCTAAAAAAGAAAAAAACCGGAAGTACTTTAAAAAATTTTTAATTCGAATCATCTGAAGAAAGGGCAGGAAATGTATGGGGTTTAAAAAAAAAGGGCCCGATTTGAAATCGATTTTTTTTTTTCCCCAAATTTTCCCGCCGTACATTTTTACATAATGCCTTTGAATAATTTTTTTTCGCCAGCTAATTGATACACAGCTTTAACAGACTACCTTGCTTTTTAAAATGTTAATGCTGTTATTTTTTCTTTGGCTGCTGTTTTTTTTGAATTTACATGTTTAACAAAATTTTTTCACAGTGCAAAATGAATGATTGTCCCCTAGCACCATTCGCATTTCGTGCCCAATTTTGTCTTCGTCAGTGTTACTCCTCGTTCCGAAAAGTCTTGTAAAAGTTGAAAATTTCCCCCGTTTTTTTTGGATTTTTTCCCGTTTTGGTTTTTCATTGGCCTCCCCTTTTTTTTTTTTATTTATCATTTTTTAAAAGATGATTTCCCCCCCAATCTTAATTAATATTTTCGGGAAAAATTGCTTCATCGCTAACCACTTTGATATTCCCCTTTTTACCAAAAAAATAATCGAGCAATTTTACTAATGTTACGTTTTTAGTCCAAATTTTTTTGGGAAAAAACACGAAAATAAATAAAAATTAAAAAACTGCATTCATTAAAAAGCAGAAAATTTTTTTTCACGCCTTTCTCCAAGGAGGACGTTTACATAACCTATAGAAAAAAAACAAGCGACCCCTTGCATTTTTATCACCTCATATATGGTATATTTTGATGTATGGTATGGCATTAAGTTTACGTCATAACAAAATTTGCTTTAATGTTAAATTTATATCAATCCCTTTTTATCCGTATTTCTTTTGTCTTTTCTTGTAATTCCTAAGAGTTGTTTCCAAAGATTCTAGTTTACTCTTTATGGTTTTTATTGGGATCCCTGTGGCTACTATAAGTTAATATTGCCCCTACAATAGTTTCAAAAAGTATCATTTTAGCTGCCGGAAAAAATTTTTTTTTTGCTTATCAACGTTCTATTCCCTTGCAGATAATTTTCACAGTATTCCCAAAATATTTTTTTAATTTTCCTTTTTCAGTGGTTTTAAAGTTACCTTTTTCTTTTGGGTACTAACTCTCATTCATGTGGTACCCTTTTCATATGTATTAAAAAAATTTTTACTTCCTCCATAAACATGATTCATCTGAAAAGGGGGACATTTAGAAAACCCTTTCACAAATTGATTAAAAAATAGCTCGTAAAGGTCTTTTGCACCCTTCCTAAATTCAAAATTTTCGTCAAAATATTCTAAACCCTTTTTAAGACGCTCGACCTCGTCTAAAAACCCTTTGGGAATTTGGGTCCCTTTCCATGTTAATTTTAAAGCTGCAAATAACTTTCTGCTGTCACCTATTATAGCTTGATTTTTTCCCTTTTTTTCTAATTTTCCCCCGCCTTCTTTACCCCCTATTTCATGGGTTGGGTTTCCTTACTTTCCGACAACCTCCCCTACTCTGGTCTGGTTTTTTTTCAGTGTAGTTATTTTTTTGGTTTGTTTTCCTCTCTGCTTGTTTCACCATGCGTTGCGCATCATTCGTAATAATTTTTCTTATCCTACTTCTTCGTATACATTTCCGGCTTGTTTCCGCTTTCCAGTGTTTTTTAGAAACCCTTTTCTACTATCCTTTCTTTTTCTTTTGTTTCAAATTTCTTCCTTATTTTTTTTAACCATATTTTTCAATTTCGTTTTTATTCCCCTATATTTTCCTTTCATATTTTTAATTATTCTTCACTCAAATTGCTTCCATCTTATTTGTTTATTTTTGTTGTTTGTTAACTTTTTTAACTAAATGTTTTTTGTTAATAAATTTGTTTTTAGGATCTCACATGTTTCTCTGGGGAGTTTTCAGATTCTCTATACTTTTTTTCTTTTTCTAGCATTTCTCCCTTGGTTTTCCCGGGAATTCTAAGAAACTTTACTCTTTTCTCCCTTTCCCCAATCTTTGTTTTTTATCGTTTCAGGGGAAAAACTAATGTCACTTTTACTCGCTCTTTAGATTCCTCCCTTTATCTTTACGCTTTTTAATTTTTTTCCATGAGCATGTAGGATCGGGAAAATGTCTCTGGCCTCTCTTAATCTTCCGTCCCCCACACTTTCCTTTTTTTTTTTATTTTAAACTGTTACTTACTAGCTTCTTCTTTAATTGATGTTTGTCGATAAAACGTATAGATTTTTTTATATGAAACAGGTTTTATCACTAGGTTGTTCAGAAGGGAAAAATTTTCCCTTAATTTTATACAGTTACTATTTATCTTTTCCCCTTTCTGTTGAAAACCATTCATCTGTTTTTTCCCTTTCTCACCCTAAAATTTCAAACACCAGAAACATGAATAAAATTCTTTCGAATCAAATCCATCCACTTTCCATTCCTACCCTTTGGTCCCGTCAAAAATAATTTTTTTCTAACACATCTCACTCTTTTAAAAAAAATTATTCTTTCCCCTTCCACTTAAATTTCTTTAGTTATAAATGTTGTTTTTATTGATTTTCTGGGGGTTCCCCTTACACAGTAAAAATTTTGCCGGTTTTGGTGTAAATTTATACCTTCAATTTTTTTTGTGTTGATTTTTAAAAACATCTGAAAAAAATTTTTGGCCCTCTCTTTTCAGGGCCAAATGTTACATTTCGTACGTTTAACGCTTGGTTCAATTAAAAATTTACTTTTTTTCCTAGAAAAAAAAGGATTAGCATGCTTTAGCCATCAATTCTTCCCCCTATACATTCCGTGATTTTGCAACACCCCCCCCCATTTCCCCACCTTTTAACCATTAGGCCAACGCAAAACATAGGTCGGAAACGTTAAAAAGGGGGCGCAATAATTTCTCGGGGCCGGTAAGTATATTTAATATGATATTTTCTCTTACTTCGTATTATTTATTTCAATCCTAATATCAATACTCGTCACATTAAAAATTTTTTCTATTTTATTTTTTTGAAACCGATATATGCAGGTACATATCTCTGTCTTAAAATCGGCCTTTTAAGATTTTTAAATTAATTTCGGTCCCTTAAATTAATAGAAAACAAAACCATATTTGAAAGAATAATTTTTTTCCGTGCCGTACATATTTAGAAAACGCTATTTTAAAAAATGCAAACATTGAAGCTATACAAAAGCAAGACCCCGGGTATGGGCCATACGAAAAATCTTTCATTATGTATTAATACCGGCCCTTGGAATTCAAATTAAATTCTTATTTATAGGTATAATTTTAATCAAAACATTTGTTGAATGTTATCTCTAAAGACCCTTTTTTGCAAAAACTAAGGGGTTTGTAATAAGTCCCAAATTTGAAAGGGGTCTATGTTTTTTTTTTTTTTAACTTTTGTCTTGTCGTTTTACGGCATTGTCCTTTTAACGTTCTAAAATGTGTTTTAAAAAAAATCTATTCTCTTACATTTTTTTTACGTTCATAAGAAAAATCAAAGAAGACCGCAAAATGAGAGGTTGTTTTTTTCGCTGATACGACGAAACGCCTAAACACGCCCTGCACGCGGGGAAAAAAAGGATGACATTTCCGCGAAAAAAAGGAAAAAACTATACCCTTAAATTTTTGAATATATGTTTAAATTTTTTTTTACCTTAAAAGTGAAAAAAATCAATAATACCGGGAATGCTTAGGGGTCAGTTGTAATCTACGTCTGCGTGCGATAGAAATAAAATTTAAACTTTTTTTAAATAACCAAGTCTAGTTCCATTTCGTTACAAATTTTTTCTATTTCACAAACAAAAATTTTTTTTACTTTTTTTTACTTCGCCCCCTAAGCTTTTACAAAAAGGGTTTTAAATAAATTAAATCAAAACTGGGAAAAAAGCCCTTTTATATAAAAAAAATATCACAAACTTAAAAAATTGATGGGTTTTCTTTTACCGAAACTTTTTTTTGCGGTATTTCGAAATACTAAAATGAATGATCTTTTATTGTGCTTTTTAGCTAAAGAAAAATATAACCTAGATAAAACAAAAAAAATTTTTTCGTTCCGCAAAAAATCGGGAAAAAATCGATTCTGTTTCAAAACCGAAATATTGAAAAAAAACAAAAAAAGGCGTAATAATTAAATTAGCAGCCCCTAATTACATTAAATTGGGGACACCTACCGTCGAAAATACTGCAATTGCAGAAATGGTTTGTTCGATCGTTCTACTCTGCATGGGGCCGGGAAGAAAAAACTTCAGAACACGCAGGGCTTTTGTTATTTTTCCTGTATTCATTATTTTTTTTTCCGTTGTCAAGTAATTTTATAATTTTATGTATTTATTACTTTTGAGGACGTCCCGCTTCGCGCATCCGGGAAAACCAAATCATTAAAGAATATCAAACGGGGGGCACTACGGATCGTCCCGAAAGCTTTCGAAAATGTGGCTGAAAGCTATTTGATCAAAATTTTTAAAAAAAAAACCAACAAAAACTAAAAAAAAGAAAGTTGCAAAATTATAATGTATTTTTCCCAAAATTAAAAGGACATCAGAAGGCAGTGGGTTATGTGGTTTTATTTTCTTTTTAAACAATTATGACCTAATTTCGTACACAGTTCTTCATTTTTTAAAAAAACTTGTTTGCAGCCATCTTAACATAAATGGCACAATTTTTTGGAACCTTTATGTATTCAAAAAATGAATTAAAATTTAAAATTTTCCGAATAGTTCATATACGCCCTGCTGAATGACGTTTTTAATAAAATGTCTAATTGTCCTTTCATTTTAAAGTTTTACTACAAATCTTTGAGAAATAGCTAAAGCCCTTTACCCCAAAAACTTGCTTTACCTTGTAAATTAAAAACTAGGTGTGTTTTAATTGGAAAAGTTTATTTTTTTAAATCTCATTCACTTTGTTTTTTTGTGTCCTTAAAAAAAGCTGATGGTGTACTTTTTGTGTTTTAAACGTTAAACGCTGCAATGTCTAGGGGGTATTTGACAGATTTGGAGATTTGAATGAAAAATCTTTTAGAGGTAAACATTGAAAAGTTCAATAAGAAAGATCAAGGAAATTAAATTTTAAAATTTTTTCACTAAACATCACGTTTAAACAACCCCTAAACCTAAAGGCCTTCAAACGTCTCTTAAAGTCCTTTTGGGGCGTTGTTCATTTCACGTTTCAGGGTGAAAAATGCGTCCCTTTACTTTAAACTCGAACGATCTTGAAAAAGATTTTGTCTTTTGATTTTAATTGTCGAATACCTTCTAATGTAATTAGTTTTATTTTAAACTACAAAAAAGATTATGCTTGTTGACAAAATACATATGTCCCCACTTTACAACCTAGTGTGGTAGTTATTTCGCATAAACCCTCAAAAACTTTAAAATAAAGTGGTATAGTTTCGGGTACTAATGTGTAAAACAAACAGATTAAATTTTAAAAGAGTGTAATCTTTGCTGTTCCTTGAAAAAAATTTGTTCAAAATAAATACATACTTTGTTATATTTTTGTCTTTCTCAAACTTCAAACGTCAAACAGCAAAAAACGCACCGAGGGGGTAAGGTCAGTCAGCGTCAAAAATTTTAATTCACTTGATGTTTCTTCCCTATTTTTTATTATTAAAAAGAAAAATTGTATGAAATTTAAGGTAAATTCTCTTTCCCTGCAGGGTTCGAAACTTTATGAGCTTTTTAACCCCCCTGAAGGTATGCGAAAATAAATGAAAATTTTTTACTCTTTTTGTGACTTGTTAAATCTCCCCCTTAGAAAGTAGATCAATATTTCTTTTACAATTTTTTTTGTAATAATTAGTTTGTCTTTTGAGGGGATCTTCTTGCTTGTATGCAAAGTTAACCTTATTCAGCTCTATCAAAAATAAAATTATTTTCGGGGGCTTCTATATTTTTCGATCGAAATGGATTTTTACGAATCCTAAAGCCAAAAGGAATACCCCCATTGATTTTTAAAAAAAATTTAAAAATTGGGGGTTTTTCCTAAAAAAAAAAATACACAAAATTTAAAAATACCCCCCAAGAAACCCCAAAACAAAAAAAAAAAAAACAAAAAAATTTTTCCAGATTTATCGACACCTATGCTTTGTATGCTATTTTTTATGCGCCTGCAAATCTAAACTAAACTGCTCATTCTAGATTCAGCAAAACTTCAAACTGCTTTTTCCCAATAAAAATTTACCGAAGAAAACATTTATCGATTTCGACAAAACTATATACCTTTTTGAAGCACAATCATAGGAGAATTTTACCCTAATTTAGAAAGTTTGAACGGTAAGTATTGTAAAAAAAGTAACAAAGGGAGTATTTTATTTTTCTACTTGTTGAAATTTCAGGGAAATTTTAACAATATTTTTCTATTTAAACGACAATTTCCCAGAATTACAACTTCATTAGTCTATTAGACATAAATAATTCTCATTTTTATTGTTGATTAAGTTAATTTGGAAATACATCAACAAATATATCCTTTGATTTTAAAATTGAAAAAAATTTCACAGTACTTAAATTTTAAACGAAAACTATTACCTCGTATACCATTTTTGCATTCAATAACGTATGTATTATACCATTTTGCTTTAAAAAATGTATTATTTTGTATCTTTCAATTTCTTACCGCCTTTCCGGTCAATTAATGAAATTCGAAAGAAAATAATATACTAATCTTGACTGTCACTTTTAAAAAGTATCTCATCTAATTTTTAAAAATCTTAAACGGTAAAAAAAAATGTAAAAAAAAAAAGAGCTTCTAAGTTTTCAATCTTTTTTTAAAATAAATGGGCAAGATATACTACTCGCCTGTTATTTGAAATTTTTAATTGACGGAAAAGACGAAAAAATTAAATATAAATGCATTTTGGGGAAAGTTTCTTCTATCTATTCGTTTTAGTGTGGGCAAAAATATGATTTTATTTTGTGTTTTACATTTGCTCCGCCCACAGCTCGTGGCGCTATAAGGCCCCGCAGAAAACCTACAAATTCGAAAAACACTTCATTTTCTTTCAAAAGGGATTATTCTACATAAAATACGACTTCTCTAAAACTATTGTTTTTTTTTTATAACTGAACCCCACTTAGTGAGTATTTGGTAAAAAAATTTACCAAACAAACCCTTTTCGTAGGGGGGGTACTTTAAGGGTTCCCCGTTAATATTATTTCTGCCGGACAACAACCTATTTAAGCGGAAAAAACACTATGAGCTATAATATCCTTTTTTAAAAACTCCTTTGTGTTTAAAAGTCGAATACAAAATTAAACTAAATCGGCATATCCTTTCTTCAAAAGGAATTTTGTAGATTGAGGAAAAAGTACGTAAAACCATGTACGAAAGAATTAAAAACCAAATTTTTTTAAAAACGTAATACTTAACATTTCAATTTTTCAAAATACACTTATATGTATGTACCACTTTAGAAAGCAGCGTTTTCTTTGAGGATACTTATTTATTCAAAAAAGGTATAGAAATTTTTTTTTTCTGTTCAGTTCTACAAATGGTTCAGTTTCTTTATCTTGGAACTTTTTGAATAAACTTCATTTTAACAATTTGCTTAAAAACATTTTTTTGTGGGCAATGGTAATTTCCGATTACGTTTTTTTACTTGTACTTGTCTCTTTCAGGTGCCAGAAAAAATTTAGTTTGTTTTTTAAAAGTCCTTAAAAACCATATGCATTAAATTTAACCCTTTGAGGGAGATCTTCCCCATTTAAAGGCCAAAAGAAAAATTTTTTTATGCTGTTTTAAGCGCTGTGTATTAAAGGTTTAAAAACCATACGGGATTTAAAAAACTTTTCCCGTAATTGATAAAACAGGAATGGTAATTGATCAAAGAGCAGCCAAACCCGGTGCTTAATAAGAATTTGCCTTTAATATTGAGCGATATAGCAAAAACAATTTCCCTTTGAAGTTTAAGTTTTCTTTTTTCTATTAAAATTTTATGATCAATTTTTCCCCCAAAATTACTGAACCAATGATTCATTTTCTGAAAGGTTTTTATAGGTGTCATCCAAATATTTCATAAAAGAATTTTGGATAAATTTTCTCCTAAAAATCATTTTTTTATCATTTTCCTATTTATTGAGAAAAAGGGGCCATAGTACCCTTTGGTCTATGAGATTTAATCAAACATAATCATTTAAAAAATTATACATAAACTTAAAATTTTAAAAAATTTTCATAAATACTTAGGCCACCAGACACCAAAAAAATGTAAAATCAGATGGAAAAGTAAATAAACAATGAGATGAATCACTTTGCAGAATTTTTTTTCGAAAATGTTCATGAATTCAGGAAAGTGACAATATAAACTTTCCCAAAATCTCAAAAATTTTTTCAACTACTAAGGTAAAGGGGTTTTTTTTTTAAAAGTGGGAATTCTTAGAGGAAAAAATTTGATAACCCCCCAACTTTTTAAAAATTTATCTTTACTTTCTGTTGGGGATAAACCGTATGCATTCGTACCCCCATGGACGATTATTTGGGTTTAAAGAAAAGTATTACGGCTTCATATTCAAACGCTCAATCGGTTTACGTGAAGTTTTTTCTTTCTAAATTTGGTTTCATCCAAGTGTTTTTAAAAAACACAACCCTTTCAATGAAAAAGTTAATTAATTGTCCAAAGTAGCTTTGTGAGGCTTTTAACCCTTTTTTCACAGAAATGTTTTGTTATAAATATAGTTTAAAAAAATTTTTAAAATATTATGCTTTAAAAAAAGGTATATAAACTTTTTGGTTCCCTTTATTTTCCCCTGCACCTTTTTTTAAAAATTTAAAACTCAAGAAAGAAAACTTGATAAAAAGACTAGCGAAGTATAATATAGTCAAGACCAATAATAAATGTATCTAAAAAAGTTGTAAAATCATTGATATTGAATGCTGCTTTAACACAACTTAGTCAACCCCCGTCTAGCAAAAATTTTTAAAATTTGACTCGAGGCATTGTGGATTTTTTACAAATACATTCGACAAAGTAAAAGCCATTCTAACAAAAAAACTTTCTATAATTTCGTGTCAAAATTTTAACCCCAAAAAAGTCTGTAAAATTACTCCAAAAAAGGGGTGGGCCCCTCCTGACTTGAAATTAGTCAGAAAAGTGTTAAAATTTTTTACTGTTTATTTGTATGAGGGGAAAGATGTATAAAAAATAAGAGCTTATGGAAAAAAATGTGTTGGGGTTTTAGTTTCTAAATTGAAATAAAACAAGATTATGCAAATCTTATAGACCTTGCAGAAAAAAAAAATAACTTTGATATAAAACAAACTATTCAAACATAAATCACTGAGGAAGTTAAATTGTTAAAATTTTGAGGGTAAAAGAAACTGAAAAAATAAACAGTTTACGTACTGATTCCATTTACCAGGGTAATAAAATCAACTATTTCGGCCTAAAAAGTTTTTTAATTATGATTTGCAGCGTCTTATGAAACAATCATTTCCTGAATTTCCAAAAAAACTGGTTATTTTTTATTAGGAGAAAAAGTAACGATTAGTTTATTAATAAGATAAAAAATTCGAAACAATAAATTTCAGGTTAAATGAACTTATAGATAGAAAGTCCCCGCGTATATAAACCCGCTACCAATACATTTAAATTATAAAGGTATTTATGGAACCCAACGCAGTTGTTGCCAAATTTGGGGCTCAACAACGTCATGTTGATCTATTTGTATAACCGATATAAAATTTGATCGGGGCCCCCCCTACATGGCCCTTTCCCGGAACTATTTTCTTTTTTAATTATAGGAATATACGCAGGAGCCCCCGCGAAATTTGAAGTTTTGGGGGTCTACTGACTTTTTCCAGCCTTTTAAAAGCTGAGAACACTTCGATACGTTGTTGAGCCCGAACCGGCTCAACAAAAGTACTTTTTTGGGCCCCACAGCGCCCGAATTATACATTCAACGGGCCCCATAAATGATTTTTAAGTCATTATATAATATATATATATATATATTTTTACAGCGGGGTGTTTTTTTTTTCATTATGATTTTTTTTTGATTAAAAAACGGTATGCTTTTGTAAAGGGAGAAATAAGGAAAAAGAGAAACGAACGCTTTTTTTATTCTGTTGTACTTAATAAGTAACTGAAATAAAGATAAATAAAATCATTCTACCTTCTTATAATGGGGATGGGTTTTTTAAAAAGTTGCACCAAGATAAGTTTCCACTTTTGCCTCGGTGAAGGATGTTCGCCGGACGAAAAATGTTCTTAATTTCGAAAACGACCGTTCCCCCGTTAGAAGTAAGACGGCGTAAATTAAAATAATCTTTAGCTTTTTCAAAGGGAAACTGCAGTGCCCCCTCGCACATTTGTCTTACTCGTGTAGTCGGATTTTTTTAAAAAAACTAAGAACTTTGCTAAAACTCGTCCCCTTGTTGCTCGTTTTTTACGTTAAAAAGTACCAATTCGTCCACGACTTGCACTGATTTTTCAAAGACAAAACCAGAATTTTGCCAAATTTTCTATCGCGTCTACTAACCCTTTTTAATTGTTCTAAATTCTTTGATGGTTTCAAAGAAAAAATGAGAAATCCTTTCGGTCATCCTAAAAGCTTAGCTTCGGCAGGGACGAATTGCAAAATAACGGATTTTACTTCTTGAAAAAAGTTATTATAATAAAAACGGGTTTTAATCACGTTCCCCAACGCGTAAGAATGGGGTGTGGTGGGTTTTCGAATACCAGGGCATAAACCTGGGAATGCCCTAGTCCTCTTAGGACTTTGAAAACATTTTTTTTTGTTTCATTAAGCATCCATGGGGAACACTCCGAATAGTTTGTGCCACAAGATGTAAAGCATGGACTTTTCACGTAACTGTAAAAGTCCTTTACACTTTTCTTTAAGGGGAAAGGCCTACACTACACATTGTTGCTGCACCATCGTCAGAACAACAAAATTGAGGTTGACACTTGAAATTTTTGTAACTTTCGAGAACTCGGCCGAATTGCTTTATTATTTCACTGTTTTTAATTTTTGCTGGCTAATAGATTTCAAAATTTGGGTTTTTAAAAGGACTAAAAACGCCATATATATTCGAAAAAAGAATTTTTTTTTCAATCTGTCGTCTCATCAAGACATACCCACAGCTGCTTATCTTTTAATTCGGCTTTAATTCGATTTTCAATGTCCTCACGTATTCGTGGAATATCTCTCCGTAACGCTGTCCGAGATGGTAGTATCCAACTCGGTATTGTATGTACCCCAGAATTTTCGAAATGTTTTTTTATCAAGTATACGAAGTGGTAGACCACATACCATAATCGTTAAAAGCAATTCTAATTGAAATTGACGTTGTTGTGACACACCATTCTTTTATTTCTGTGGTGTGCGCTATTTATAGTCTTTCACAATCACGTTTGCTCCAGCACAGTAGTTTCTTTTAACAAACTTTACAGAAAATTGTACTCCCATTGTAGTGTAAATCCACAAATTCACTAAGAAATTTATTAACTTTCGTAGGTAATGGCCGTTATTTTTAATAGTTACGTTAGACATAATCACTAAAGCGAGCACACCGACGCTTGTTTCTAGTATGCCACGAAGTGGGTGCAAACGTAACATCTGCAGACTCGTCATTTGTTGATGATAGAGCGCGTCATCCGTAAATGAATAAGCGCGCCTTTTTAGTTCGTAGCCGTCGGAATGAACTTTTTTTTGTAGTGGCCCACTGTGAACAACGCCCTATTTATCAACGAACACCCAAACTGCAGGTGTATATTTGCGCGTCTTCACGACGTAATAGACAGTGGGTTTTTGGGCCTCGTCCTAATAATTACATATTTAAATTACCTATGTTTACATACATATATGCGCCCGGCAGCCTGATTGCGAACCTGGCGCGTGGCGCTCTTGGCCCGCTCTAGTTATATTCTTATAATTTGAAATAAACTATATAATAACTTATTATTTTGGTTTTAAAATATTTGATAATTTAGGTACAAAATCGATTAAACAAAAATAAGACAATACCTATAAAGCAGGTAATTCAATTTCACAGAAATTTACACAAACAAACATGTACTGATCAGAACAATATATTATCATCGCGTTGGGAAACGGTGTCCATTAAAACAAATACAAGGTGGTCGCTATTTATTTGTAAACGTTTTAAGTTTAAAAGCTTAGATCGCTTTTCGCTTTGCCAAATTAAAGTGTGATTGGTAAAACTTCATGCTGTACAACATCTGAATCGAAAAAATAAATTTAATTAACATACCTACCTGTAGAAAATTATTACAATAATAATAATACCCAGTAAACATTTTTTAAATTTCGTGGTCAATTTAAGTAGGTAGTTCCGGCAATGAAGGACATACATGTGAATATCATCTTTATTGTGGGTGCTACCAACTTAAATCGTCTGAGAAATTTAACTACGGAGTTTCCCCGGAAAACGTCCACGAGATGTCTTGGTCTTATAATTGATAGGAGATTGGCATGGTGACTTCACGTGTACCACACCAGGAGCAAATACACACGCGCAAGAATCATGTTAATATCATTACTAAATAAAAGTAGACCTGGGAACCAAAATTATAATCTATAAGCGTGCTTGAAGCCCTTCTTGTCTTACGCAAATATGTCTACACAGGAGAGGGATGTTTCAAAAACTACTGGCATCAGAAATTAGCAAATATCTCAATTTGATTTAAATAAATAATACAACGTTTAGATGCGAATAAATATCTACAAAACATTTCTAGCTTTCTCGATGATCGTTCTCGAGATAACCACCTTTTGTATCTCGGTAGTTCCTTCATAGATCTCGAATATTTTAGCGTCTCTAATTAGCTTCTCAACCGGATATTCGGAATTATATCCAGCTCCTCCGAATATTTGAACTGCGTTTGACGCACACTTATTAGCTATGTTGGAGGCATAACATTTAGCGATTGATGCCATGTAACTATTGCGAATACCATTATCTGCTTGCCAGGCTGATTTCATCCATCCGAGCCGCGCTAGTTCGACACCAATTGCCATGTCTGCTAGCATGAAGGCTACGGCCTGGTGCTGAGAAATCGGAACGCCGAACGTCTTACGCTCATTCGCATATTTTGATGCTTCTTGAAGTGCACGTGCCGCTAAACCGGTGGCACCAGCTGCTACCTAAAAATATACTTATATAGAAACTATTCAACTATTCCCTTAGTCTAGAAATTTAATTATTTTTTATTTAATGAGAAAAAATGTCCAAAGTTGGCCGATTAGTTGGTTACTTTTCCAAACGTAATAGAAAAGTTTTACTTAGAAAAAAACGTTACAGATCCAAACTACATGTTAGGAAATCATATCTAACGGTTTCAACTTCTGAGTTTGTCATGTAGTATGGCAAAGATAATTGCTCTTATTGTTTAAATTAGCAACTAGATTAAATTAGTTGATTTTAGCGTTCTCTTTATAGTTGGCATTGCCAGTAATGTTCAAACGTAAAAAACAGACACGTAAGTAAAAAATATTTTAATTTAAAAAGGGACTTACGCCAGGTCTTGATTTATCGAATGTGGACATTGCAACTGCAAACCCAGCACCTTCTGCAATTAAGACGTTTTCCTTTGGTACTCTGACGTCTTCAAATGTTATGCCTCTTGTATCAGATGCTCTTTGGCCCATGTTTATTTCCTAAACAAAGAATCTTTTATTATTTAGTAGTTTTTATGATTTGTTTGGATAGAAAAAATAAACTAGATAAAATATAACAGTTTTTGATTTTTCAATATAATCTCTCATAACTTCAATACATTTATTACAACGATCAATTAATAATTTTATACCCTTGTAAAAATAATCCAAATTTTTTTCTCTCAAAATGTTGTGTTACAGGTGCTTGCAACTCACTGTCGTCCTTAAAACAACGTCCCATCGATTCCTTTTAGGTAGAGGATCATAATACATAATCATTGTTTCATCTCCTATGACAATGGACTCCAAAATCGATTTCGGGCCATCTCCACACGTGTTTAAAAACGAGCGCGCACATTGGACCCGATGTTCACGATGGAGAGCAGAAAGCAGATGCGGTACCCATCTTGCACTAATCTTACTTATACCCAAATGGTTATAGAGAATTCGGCGAATACTTGTTTCAAAAATGTTAGACATTAATTCCTTCACTTTCAAATGATGATCTGTTAATACCATTTCTTCAATAATTGAAGAGGCGTTTGAGGCGTTATCGGTTCAATCGGCTGACCGGGGCGCTCATCATCATCAACGGATCCTTGCCCCAAACGGGAACATTTTACCCACTTTTACCATAATTTTAACCTAATGAGCGCGCGCTACTCAATTTTCGTTACTTTCGTTGGCTGGCTACTAAAAACTACTACTCTTCGAGCTAGGTGTTGTAAAGCGAATACGTACAGCAGCCAGGTGTTGTAAAGCGAATACGTACAGCAAAAAATAGTGAGTCACTCGCCCCCTCTCAGCGATTGGAGATCACAAGTTAATCACCCTGTCGTGCTCTCTCCCGCTCACGCGTAAGTATATTCGCTCTTACTTGCTCGGACTAACGCCCACATTTTTTGCTGTACGCGTTCGCTTTACAAGACCTGTATATATGTATAGTGTAGGCGTCGCACATATGCAACTATGACGCGACAGAGTTTGAACACGCTCGAACCGGTATACACAATGATGTAACAAATAATAAGTGTCTCATACTCATAAATAAATTCAATTTCGAAAATTTAATAATTAAATGTCTCGTTACTATAGGAAACAAAACATAAAGAGTAAGATACCTACATGAAACTAGAAATCGATTTTAGTAAAATATGGTTTAAGTGATAAATTTTTTGCATAGCTTCTGCTGGGTCCACATAAAAACGAACATAAGAAACAAAACAAGCAATTACAAAATTGTAAAGAAACGCGAACTGAAAAAGTGTGCTAAAGACATCGCGAATTTCAGTCCAGATAATATATCATAACATCAAGATCCTTGAAAACAAAAATAAAAGTAAAACATGAGCACAGACAGTTGAAGTGTGGTGCTAAGATGCAAAATGCAACATGATCCGCATGAACACTGTATCAACACCAAACGAACAAGGTTTGAATCTATTCAAACCTTGTTCGTTTTATCTATAAACCTTGTTTCGTTTTATCTATAAAAACAAACTGGAAGCACTTCAAATTCAGTTCGCTCTTTTCTTTATGTGTTTATAAAAAGTCTGCTAACTGACTAAATGTCTGTTTGAGGTGGACTTTTCAAACTACCCTCGTACGTATGACCTGAAACATAATTATTTCCTACTTTACAAAGGTTTTACATTAGTTTACTAAATCGTAATGTATATAACAGTGTACCTTTCTACCAGGAGTAACGCCAGGAAAATCTTTTTCTACGATAAATCCAGTAAATGCTTTGTTAGCGGGGCACTTCGGGTCCAGATCGGTTCTGGCTAATACAAAATACCTAATAAACATAAAAAATAAAATGCATACTGAATTAATAGAATACGTTATGAATATTATTAATGTAATATTGCGACCAATTCAGTGATTTTATCTGGAATTGTACTACATCGTTCATCAATTGCGTTCCCACCGTAACGCTAGTATAGGTACATATATACATACCTGATTCTTTTAGCGCGTTCTATATACAGGCGACTAACATGTTAATCAAATTTTAAGAAACATCAGGAATTGAAATCTATTCTCTACAATGATATTTACGTAAGAATATTGATCTACTCACTTCCGTTTATACCGGATTTTAAATAGAATATTTAGACAGAATGGTTAGGACAAGGAAGTCTCATAACGCGGTCACTAAGAAGCCCGGTTCTTACACCATGTGGTTTTCTGAAAGATCAGGGGAGCCGTATCGCCATATTAATGGCCTGAAGAGACGCATGTTCAAAGATTGTACCCAGTGTTATTTCCGAAATATTAGTAGTGTATAATAAAATAAAAGAAATCACATTACAGAAGAATGGTAATCATATTGAGCAGATGTTGGAATTTTACACATAAAATGAATTTTAATGAACTTCTTCAGCAAAACTGAAATAACTTTTGTAACGAAAAGCTGGTATGTACAATTTTATATTAAATTTACTAAAGAAAGACGCATCTTAGCTATACGAAAATGTTTATAAAAGGTTTTTTAGATCAGTCAAATTCTAGGGAAATATATAGGAACATCTAAAATAATATCATTTATCTCAAGAAGTATAAGGAATAAGGAAGATTTATATGAATTGAAGAGACGCATCTAAAAACGCAGCAGGATGTAGAATATTTCACTTAAAAAAGCAAACTTGTATCATATACAGTGAAACCTGAGTACCTTGCATATCTGAATGTAATTTTATGTTATTCGTTAGGACTTGACGAATTTTTATCTAAACGCAATTTTCTCTAGATTGCTCACATCAAATCAATCGATTTATTACTTCTTACCAATTAGCTACTCCTCCACCAGTAATCCACATTTTCTGACCATTTAAAATCCATTCATCCCCTTTCTTGACTGCTCTAGTCTTAATTGCGTTGACGTCTGATCCTGCACCCGGTTCAGTTACACAGTAAGCCTAAACATATCCACATAAACCAAACTGATTCAGCTGTATATTTATTGCGTATGTACTTACGGCGATTAAAGGTTCCTCTAGTAGTCTGCCTAGATATTTTTTATGTTGTTCTTTGTTACCGCTTATTATAACTGGAATTTGCTATATTTAAAATTTTAAGTATTAATTGTTTACTAGAACAATGTATTATTATTTACCCCTAAATTAGTGCCATTTATTGCTGAGAGAATTCCAGTACAACCTAATGCTATTTCTTCTGTTATTAAACAACTGTCAAAGGTGCTTTGCTCCAACCCACCTTATTTTAAACAAATTATATAGAATTTTACTCATACCTGAGATGTAGGTTCTATATGTACGATGGGACAAAGGTAAACTTGGACGACTGGCAAGCGACGAGGTAATATTGAAAATATAAACAAGGGGGACTTTCGTACAGGTTTACTGCGCACCGTCTAGGTTTACTTTTGTGCCATTGTGCCTACATCTACATTATACAGCCTCTCCCACGAGTAACGCCTCGGTATATAATGGACAAGTCATGTCGTTTTTTTCCAAAACCAACCTCGTACGCACACTTAGGCTGTTCAGATCCAAGGTTGGTAGAATGTATATACATATTCTAAGGCCCGTTTGACACGATCAATTTTAATGTACATTAAAATGTACATTTTCATGTCAATGAGTTAATGTATCGTGTCATACATAAAATTGACGTGAAAACCCGTCAATGATTTTCATGTACATTTTAAAATAGGACGTGTTCTATTCGCGTCAATGATTCTTGATATTTTCTTGCCGAATAGTGCGCATATTTTTGATTATTTTTGACCTTTCGATGGATTTGTTTATTTTTAGTTTTTTTTCGTTCTTCCCTGAATGTCGTTTGAGGTAAAAGCGGTGTAGTAACAATTTGAGAAACTGGGCAAGGTTTCGTAAAATATTTTTTTCTTTCTTTTTAGTTTTTCCTTGGTTTTCATTCTTTTTTAAATTTTTTAAATATTGTTGGTTTTTTTCCTATTGATATGTGTGATAATTTTTTTTACAATGTGTTTTTCGTAAAACATTTTTTGTTTGCATTGTCGAGGCGCATGCCGCTTGCCTTCTGAGTATCCTGCTTATTTTCCAGTTTTTTCTTTTTATTTCTTTTTATCGTTAAAATTAGCTACTTGCTGCAATTTTTGCAGCACAGTTAAAACAATTGTTTCTCGTTATCATTTTAATATAGTAAAAAAATTAATAAACGTGCATTTATATTTAGCGGTTACTGAAAATGATTGAAAGATTTATTTTTCAAAACCATAGTCGATCCCAAACCCAAAACGCCATGCCCCGCTGTGTAAGCCCTTTTATATCATGCAGTGTAGCAACAGAAATACTTCATGCACATGAACCCCATGACACGAAATGTCTTTTAATGCACATTAAAATGATCGTGTAAAACCCGGCCTAAGGTGGTCTCATTCAAATATTGTTTAGCGCATCGGCCAAATGACTCTTTGGGCACACCAATTATATTCTACTAATATAAACATAGGAGATCCATCGATTAAACGTTGTATAACAAAAAATATAAATTTTTACGTTTTTTTTACTTGATTTTAAAATTAAAATTTTTCCCATGACTTTAGTAAATTCCCCCAATGAATGATACCTTTGTTATAACATCCTGTTTGTATATTACGAAATCGCTGCTATTCCTTGTTTCGAGACAGTGTAATGGCGTTGCATTGTGTATGTAAGATTGCGCTTATTATGACTGTTATAAATGAACTGTTTGATGCAAATTGTTCCAAAACAGAAAAGGTATTTCCCCCTTAACGTACAAATAGTGTGTTACAACGAATTTAGAAATAACAAATGTTGCACGATGGATAGGATCTATGTATGATTATATTATTTTCTGTAACAGCAGACATTGTGCTCAATTAGAGGATACAACTATCTACAATGGCTTTTTACAAAAGTAAAGAAGAAACATTAGGAAAATACAATTAAGGCGACTTAAATTTAAATAGTGCGTGTTACCATATATGGAAATATTAAAAGGTTGCTTTCTTATTTTAGCATTTCTCTATTGGCTAAAATTGGAAACGGTACAAGCAATTATAATTTTCTGCTATATGCCCTATAACTATGGCAATGAAATTTGTGATGATCTAATGATGTTTTAAGAAAAAAATGGGCAAATACCAAATGACCCTGTCGAGGAAGTGTATGGTGGAGAATTACAAAAGCAATTTATGAATAATTTAATATTTATATAGACAAACAAAATTACGAAAAAAGAAAATATAAAAAGAAAACGCTAGCTTTAGTGTAGTTTATTTACAATTATAAATTATATTCAATAAGTATGTGTTGTGAGATGCATTTCCACGACACCTTAACTTATTCCCTTCTTTCATAAGAATTTGTTAGGCATAAGCAGGAGGTAGCACCTCATTCGCTCACCAGAAATTTTGACGAATTCGAATACGGGATAAAGTATTCCAGGCATCAAATCAAATTTTGACGCCCATTTTTGCAATGTTGATATGCCTAAAACATAATTTTTATACTGGCTTATGCATTGAAATGTATATGAAAACATTACCTGGTAATGGATATTTTAAATGCTCTCTTATGTATATATAGGCATGTTTGCTTAAATATCTTAGGGTAAAAGCACGTGTTATGTCTTCGTTTTTCCAATGTGTATATTTTTTTCTTTTTTGTTATCAATGGTATCTAAGAACGGGTTAATACTTCTTTTAAGACAATGCTTTCTTTAGATACCACTGATAACTTTTTCCTTTTATTTTTTATTAATTTACAAATTTGAGTTGATTTAATTTTACTTTTACTATGCTGTAGCTTTCTTTGTGCACCCCTTAGCTGCTTTCTCAAGTTAATATTTTCTGTTCTTAAAATAAGAATTTGTTCTTCTAAATTTTCAATAAATCCTGATATTGGTACATTTTGATTATTTGTTCCACAAGCAATAGCATCCGCTGGTGCAAATAATAATTTCAATGTATCATCAATTTGCTCCCCAGTTTCGCTCTTTTGCTCAGGAGCTTGTTCTTGTACTGATCTTTCTGAAGTTGGTTGTGGAATGTAAGTTTTCAATTTAAGAGTGGAACTGCTGTAGATTTTAAAAGTAATCTTTGCCAGAGAGTTGTTCTATATATATTGTAATCAATGACGTCAAAATATGCGCCCTTCACTCCTTCGCCCACAAACTTTCGGTCAACTATTGCAAAATAGGAACTAAGGCCACCTTTAGAATATACATTCTACCAACTTTGGTTTAGATCTACACTCTAAAAACATTTTGCAGGGTGTTTCAAAAAAAGCTGCGGGCTGCAGGCTGTTTCAAAAAAGCGTGGCATGTCAAAATCATGTTTTTTTTTAAGTTAACACCTTGTGATGTGTGTATGTTGATTAATTTTTTGAATTCTAACTGAAAAATAGGCCTATATTTCTATCATAATATCCCTGGAATGGATTAATTTAAACAAATTGGGTTTTATTTATGAATTACAGATTGTTTGAAGTATTGTTGTGGCATCTTCTAGGATTGAACATTATACAGGATGTTCAAGGAACTACAATACATTATTGCCAACTTTAATCATGTATAACTTCGTTATTTTAATTTGAACACTAGGTATATTTTTACATATAAATTTCAATCATAGTTAAATGTCGCCACAAATACTCTAACCAATCCGTAATTTATAGATAAGTCCTGACTTGTTTAAACTAATTCATTCCAGCGAGGTTCTATTGTACACAAACTTTACATTAAAAAAAATGCAATATTTCGTGTGCCACAAATTCAAAGTATTCTATTAGAACAATATTGTACGTAAATCATAGTATATACATATATTTCCGAATGTTTAATTTTATTTTACGTAATCAAACTTGGAAAACCGTTTAAGATCCTTTGAATTGAGTGTTTCTAATTTATAAAATTTTTGGAAAACAATCCTTTTTTGTTTCATAGCAAGTCACAGAATTACACCTTCCCAAAATTGTACATTTTATGCCCTTTTTCATATTGTAAATATATTATTTCTGAGACTAACTGTTTTAGTTTCTTATTTTATTTCATTTTCAAGAGTCTTTTGTTTATTTTATTGCCAATAAAATACATATTTGTAACTTGAATTCATCTCTTCTTTCCAGCACGGACTCCAGACACAAATGGTAGATTGTTAACGAACGCTAAGCTCACAAACATCACATTACCTTGTCCTCATTAACTTCACAAGTACTAAAAGTTCCAGAGAGAGCAAGACGCGTTACACTCGAAATCAGTGAAAAATATAAGCCTATTTTTTCCCGCAGAAACAAAAAATGAATCAGCGTACAGGTGTTCAATTAAAAAAAACAACTTTGATGCCATGATTTTTCTAAACATCCTGTACATTGCAAAATATTTTCAGAATACAGACCAAAGGTTGGTTTTAAAAAAAACCAACATGATTTGCCTGTGTATTCTTACCTAAATACAATGGAATATGGTTGTTAGTTAAACCTAGCTCCCACGCCTTTTTGAATATTGGCCAAGGAAATTCTCCGGTTTTATCATAATGTGCTGCGACAGGAATAATTTCCTCCCTCGTAAATTTGTGAACGAGATTTAGGGTCTCTTTTTGCATGTCATTCAATTCTTTACAAATGATCTCAAATAAAATAAGATCCAATAAACTTATAAAATATAAATCTTACCGAAACTATATCCGTTAGCTGAATGTGTTGAGCAGAAGTTTCTGAAGCGCGTTGTTGGTCGGAATATCCGTGATGCCTAATTATTTTTGTATACAATAAAATCAGAATTTGTAATTTTTTGTTTCAGAATTAATTTTTCTTATAAAAAATAAATTGCATTAACTAATAAGTACATTTTGAATTTACAATTACTCAATATACAAAAAAAAATTGTTACAAACCACTTTTAAGTAAGTCATTGCAAAATTGTGTTAACGAATCGACAACTACAAAAACTGGAACTGTCATTCTATATGTATATAAGCATTATTTAAATAAAAGATAAATAAACATAATGCATGTGCGCGCAAAAGCGACAAGGTTCAGGTTTGCCGATATAATATTATTTAGATAATTTGATCTTGGCGTAGATATATTTTATTTTGTACATAGCAATTATCTAAATGTGTAGGTATGTGTAGATGACTTGCACTTTTAAATATTTTTTATTTTATATCATACTGATAGTGATAAGAATGTCCTTGTGGGAGTCATATGTTGATCTTTGCAAAGTTATATATTACTATCCAAATTGATAGAAATACACCTTCAGTAAAAAACGAAATTCTTTAAAACGACGTAGATCATTCTTTGTTTCAAGTCCACTGTAAACAAATATTGAAAAATTCAACTTTGTAAGAGCACCTTGTACCAAAGGTCAGATCCATCTCTAAAGAACTGCTAAAACAGTTAAAGAAAATATAAAGTTAGCAATTTGTTTATTTAGAGGAGAATCCAGATCAAATCAATACAAATGTTGGAAAACAGACCATCATCATGGTCTGGGCCACTGAGCCATATGTCTTTTAACTTAACATCAAATCATCCGCGATGTGGATACCCTTTTGTTGAGACTATCCGATTATCTGGTCTTGCCAACCAAGCGCCCAAATTTAACCTAAGTGACATTTCTAATTATGTCTTTGAGTCTCCTGACTTAGATGTCTTCATAAGTTTCGTTTGGATCATTTCTATTATCTATCAATGCGCCATTCTACCGCTTCGTTTATTGTTTTAAGCCGGAGCATTGTAAGATATGCTTTTTCCGTCGCATACACAATTTGCTTTTGCGACAGATAACGCATCCCTCTAGCTTGTCAGATCCTAACCTTTGTACCGAGGATGTGTTCGCGCCACCGTTTGTCCAGAGTCCAGAATGAGGTCCTTTATTTCCTTTGTGTCGCAGGCCGTACTTTATACTTACACACTGCTCCTTTGTCACATTGACGGACTAATAAAGCATGGATTTTTTTGTGTCTTCTATTCTTCGTGGATTGTAGCAGGATTAGGGACAGACGATGTACGAGGTAGCCGCCATAAATTCTCGGCCTGACACGCCTATACAGGTTTGAGCGTGTTCAAACTCCGTTGCGTCATAGTTGCACATGTACGAGGCCTATATTACGGCTCGAAGAATAGTAGATTTTAGTAGCCAGCCAAACAACGTGAGTAGTACATAAAAATGACTCAGGTAACGAAAATTGAGTACTGTCCTTACTACCGCTAAGACAAAGTCAACAGCAAATTATATTGGTTTTATTTTAAAAAATACTGTGCGGTGATATTTCCGTTCTTTGTTGGTGATACCCATAATGTTCTTCTAGTGTTGTATAAGCGATAAAAAAACGAAGAGGTGTTTTTAAATGTATGTAATAAACTTTCCGTTTGTATACAAATATATTTTAAATTATATCACCGAACGTAGCCATTTTGAATAATGATATATGTAAATGTCATATTCACAGCAGTGAACGTATTGCAACTATTATAATAACTTGTTCTACAAATACCCTAGGTACTTAAAATATTTGGGGAAAGTAAGAAATAGATTAGGTAAAACACCACATAATTAGGAAATTTAAAAAACCCTGCTTAAACAGCACGACAGAAATGTTCTCGTGAAATTGAACAAAATTTCGAATAAAATTGCAATTAATGTATTCATTTCAACCTTAATTTCGTCCAATACATTACAAATTACAAAATAATAATATTAGTGGTTAAAATTTTTTTTGAAAAGTTTGCTTTGAAAGTTCGTTTTTTCCAAAATAAAATCGAATAGGATCCCGAACAAGGACTCAGTTGACTACTGGCATACTCTCTAAACCGGAAGCCCTTCAAAACTTAAAAAAAAAGCAAAAAAAAAATTCTTTTACCGCTTAGGCTAATATCATGCATGGCGATACATCGCCTAAACAGCGTGACGTCATCGAAGAGCTGTCAGCCTTATATACCGGTGGTAACGGTACTGCGCGGTCATTAAATTTTTAACAAAAGAAGGGCATACGCCTAAACATATTAAACAACGTTTAGACGGCGTTTACATTTCACTATAAAAAATGAGCAAAATTTGGGGCAAGAATCCCTTGAAGATGATGAGCGCCCCGGTTTGAACTGATAACGCCCCAAAACATTTCAATTTTTGAAGAAACGGTATTAGCAGATCGCCGTTTGAAAGTGATGGAATTAGCAATGATGTCTAACATTTCTGAAACAAGTATTCGCCGAATTCTCCATAACCATTTGGGTATGAATTATGAATAAGATTAGTGCAAGATGGGTACTGCATCTTCTTTCTGCTCTCCAACGTGAACGTCGGGTCCAATGTGTGCGCTCGTCTTTAAACATCTGTGGAAGCGACCCAAAATCGATTTTGGAGTCCATTGTTACAGGAGATGAAACAATGGTTCTGTATTACGAATCCAAAAATAAATCTATGGGACATCGTTTTAAGGACGAAGGTGAGTTGCAAGCAGCTTTTAAATACATTTTGAGAAAAAAAACTTTAGATTATTTTTACAAGGGTATAGAATATTAATTCATCGTTGTAATAAATAAAAATTGTTATTTTTTTTATTAAGTTTTTTTTTCTATATCAGACCGAGAATTTTATGGCGCCTACCCCGATACCGATATTGCTGAAACATCGATATTTTTTAACATATATCGATCGTTTTTTATCGGTATTCTTACCGATCAAGATCGATACAAATATCGATGTCAAAGGTCAAACATCGATTTAAGTTTTTATACATACTTTAATCATATGTATAGCGCTATCGACTAATAAAAAAAAAAATAAATGGTGTAAAATCACAAATTGATTCATGTACCAAGGGTTTTTCCTCGGTTTAAGAGTTTCAATAGATTGTTTTTCTTTGAAGTTGATATATTTAGTTTGTGGGAAGTCACCAACGCCTAGCGGAAAAAACATCACAAATAGGGGAAAGTGACCAAATCTCCTCATTGTCCTTTACACCCCAAGAAGTATTGCTGTGACCAATTCCTTGAATTGGTTGAAGACAAATAGCGTAACTTTCCCATTAGTTTCAAAAATAGCTCTTCAACATCGGTGCCATGTGAGTGTTTTTTACAAAAGCCGATCTAACGCTCACACAGCAAAGAAATAGACTGAAAAGAAGAAGACTTTCCCAAATTGTATTTCTTCAGTCAGTAAATAATACGTTTTAGGATTACAAATACTCTGCTAAAGTGCGTTGTTAGGAATTAATATTGTTTAAGAACAAGTTTTCGTGGAGTTTATTAATTTGTTAATACAGTTTTTATATTTTATATTTTTATATCTACTACCGTTTTATTACTAGAGTTTCATTATATATATATATATATATTTTATATATATTATATAAATATATAATAATTTTCCCAATTTCCCGCCGAGATGATCTCACCAATCTATAATTAATGATTATAGAATATATTGCATTCATCGCTAACCACTTTGATATTCCATTCTTACACAAACAAGTCAATACGAGCAATAGACTAATGTTAGTTGTAGTCCATATTTTTAGGGAAAAGACACAGAAAATAATATTAAAAAACTGCATTCATTAAAAGCTGAAATTTTTTTCACGCCTTTCTCCAGAGGAAGACGTTACATAACCTATACAAAAAGAGCAAGCGACACATTTCATTTTTTATCACCTCAATATATGATATATGTTTGATGTATGGTATGGTATTAAAGTTATACGCCATAACAATTTAGCTTAATGTTAAATTTATATCTAGTCCTTCTACATCCGTATTTCGTTTTGTCTTTTCTTGTAATTCCAAAGAGTTGTTTCCAAAGATTCTAGTTTACTTTTCATGGTTTTTATTGGTATCCCTGTGGCTACTATAAGTTAGTATTGCCCTACAAATAGTATCAAACAGTATCATTTTAGTTGTCGCGGAAATTTTTATTTTGCTTATCAACGTTCTATTCCATCGCATGATAAGTTTTCACAGTATTCCCAACTATTTTTTGAATTTTCCTTTTTCAGTGGTTAACGTTACGTTTATCTTTCGGGTATTAACTCTCATTTCATGTGGTACCTTATCATATGTATTAAAAGTTTGACTTCCTGTCATAATCATGATGTCATCTGAACAAGCACATTCAGACACCTTGACACAAATTGATAAAGGCAAAATATGCTCAGTAAGGTCTTTTGCATTTCCCTAAGTTCAAATGTGTCGTCAAATATTCTAACCCTTTTTAGGACTGCTCGACTCTCGTCTAACCCTTGGCATTGGCTCCCTTTCCATGTTAATTTAGATGCTGCAAATAACTTTCTGCTGTCACTCTATTATAGCTCACCGCCTTCTTTAACTTCCCCCTCTTTCATGTTGTTATCCTTACTTCCTGACAACCTTCCATACTCTGGTCTGTTTTTTTGCAGTGTAGTTATTTTTGTTGGCATTGTTTTCCGCTCTGCATTTTTTCATCATGCGTTTTGCGCATCATTCGTAATAATTTATCTTATCCTACTCTTCGTATACATATTCCGGCTTGTTACGCTTTCCAGTTTTTTTAGGCCATTTCTACTATCCTTTCTTTACTTTCGTATCAAATTGCTTCCTTGATTTTTCTAACCATATTTTTCAATTTCGTTTTTTTATTCCTTCTATATTTCCTTTCATATTTTGATATTATTCTTTCACTCAAGTATTGCTTCCATCTTATTTTGTTTATTTTTGTTTGTTTGTTAACTTCTTTAACTATAATGTTTGTTCTTTATAGAATTTGTTTTTAGGAACTCACTGTTTCTCTGGCAGCTTTCAGAAGATTCTCTATACTTATATTTTCCTTTTCTAGCATTTCTACGTTGGTCTCCGTACTTCTATGAATCTATATACTCTTTTCTCCTTCCCCAATCTATATGTTCATCACTTTCACTCGCTCTTTTAGATTCCTCTTTATCTTTACGCTTTTTAATTTTTGCCATGAGCATGTAGTGATCGGGAAATGTCTCTGGTCCTCTCTTAATCTTCACGTCACACACTTGCCTTTTTTTTTTTATTAAACTGTGACTTACTATGCTTCTTCTGTAATTGATGTTTGTCGAGTAATTGTATAGATTTCTTTATGATGGAAATAGGTGTTTATCTCTAGGTTGTTCAGAAGGTAATATTCCATTAATTTTATACAGTTACTATTTATCTTTTCCTCCTTCTGTTGACCAACCATTCATCTGCCTTTTCATTTCTCACCCTACAATTCAATCACCAGAAACATGAATATTCATTCTTTCAAATATCAAACTCCATCCACTTTCACATTACATACCCATTTGGTACCGTCAATAATAATTTTGTTCTAACACATCGTCACTCGTTTAAAAAAAGTATTCATTCCTTCCACATGTAATTCTTTTAGTTATCATGTTGTTTTATTTTATTTTCTACCGTTCCCACTTATATTCGATATAGAGAGATGACATGTATAAAAACTAAGAGCTTATGGAAAAAAATATGTTGGTGTGTAGGTTATCTAAATTGAAATAACACAAGAATTATGCAAATCTTATAGACCTTGCAGAAAAAGGTATAACTTTCATATAACACACAACTATTCAAAAATAAATCACTGAGGAAGTTAAATTGTTGAAATTTGTACGGTCAAAGAAACTGACAAAATAAACCATTCCACTTACCAGGGTAATAGAAATCAACTATTTCGGCCTAACAAGTATTTTAATTTATGATTACAGCCCTCTATATGAAACAATCATTTGCTGAAATTTACCAGAAAACTGTTATAATTTTTATTAGGAGGTAAGCTAACGATTAGTTATATTAATACAGATAGTAAAATATCGAGAACAATAACATTCAGGTTAATGATACTTATAGAGTAGAAAGTCCACCGCGATATATAAATCCGCTACCCAACATACAGTTTTTATATCAATGGTATGTTATGGAACCCAACGCAGTTGTTGCCAAATTTCGGGCTCAACAACGTCATGTTGACTATTTGTATATACCGTATATAAAATTTGATCAGGGCGCCCCTACATGGTCCTTCCCGGAACTATTTTGTCTATTTAATTATAGGGATAGTACGCTATGGAGCCCCCCGCGAATTTGAAGTTTTAGGGTCTACTGACTATTTCCAGCCATTTAAAGCTGAGATACGCCTCGGGTACGTTTTTTGAGCCCGACCCCGGGCTCAACAACGTAATTTTGGGCTCCACAGCGACCGAATTTATACATTCAACGGGCTCATCAACGACTGTTTATATTTTTATATATATATATATATATATATAATATATATTGATATATATATATATCCGCTCTAATTACTAAACATTATTGCGTCAGCTTTTATTTTTTTACTACTTGTGTATTAATTTCGAAATATCACATATCCGCTGTGACTCACATATACGCTATTTACAATAAGCGGGCCCTTGCGCCTGATTCCGATTCTGTTGGATGGCGCAATTTGGCCCGCTCTAAATGTAACTGTAGACTCACAAGGCCTTTAATACTTTTATTGCACCTTCTGCGACGATAATAACTTGGCAATGCATATTGAATTTAGGGGCCGTATTGACTATAAATTACGGCCCTATAAAATAATTATATGTTTATGTTTTATATATTTTTCAAACAGTATAAATTTACATAGTAAGCAATTCGATGTTACATGTAATTAAAGAATTTACATATTAAATGAGATTTAAATGTGCAAACAGGTAGTTACGCATATCGCAAATCATAATTCCATTTCTATTCAATTCGCTTAAATTTTGTCATTACGGTCCTCAGCAGTTTGTTTGCGTATCCAGGTAGTTATTACCGCAGGTGGTGCAATAACATCATTTAAGCCGTTCAAAGTTATATTCTTATAATTTGAATAAACTATACAGTCCAACCCAACGACTCGTGAGGGGTTGGGGATGAGAATGCGCCGTAGCAACCGAAGAAAAGTGGAGGTGGTATTAGTCTGTTGATCGCGTTTAGATCAAAGCGATATACAGCGGAGTAAAAATGGAAGTGAACAACGTAAGTGGTCATGCGTTAATAGTCAGAGTCGTGAAATCATTCATAACATTATTGAATTTATGAAAAAGGAGAAGTATGCAGGAGAGTTATTAATTCCATTGAGTTCTGTTCAAGAACGTGTTTCAGTGGCCACAATACAAAGAATTGTTAAAGAAAAAAGAATGATTAATAAAGGTAGGTAGAGTAATTTTGTACGTATTCGTAAAACATAAAGTACTTACGATTAAAGTGTATTTGCATATAATAACAATCATTGTTATTGTTTGAAATAGGCGAGTGTTCCGGATTTTTTTCACCAAGAAAGAAAATAAAGCAACCAAAGCGGCTTACCGTCGTAGGCGACGCCGACAAAGGTATATTAAAAAGAATAATTTTTAATATGCACATACAGAACATTGTTCCAACGTTAAAACCAATCCACACACAATTTAAAGAGGAGACGGGTTTTTAAGAATGTGTCGGAAGCCTGCGAACAATAATGGGCCGCATAGGATTTCGTTGGCGGAAAACAAGAACAAACAGGAAAAATATTAATGGATACGAACAGATATACGACACTGAGAACAGATTATTTACGCTCTATAAAAAATTATCACTCACAAGGGCGTCCAATCATTTTTATGGACGAAGGATTATTGCAACCTACTAGGAAAGGTCAACGCTTAATTATTGTTAATGCAGGCGGTGAAACTGGCTTTGTCCCAATGCATCTTTAATATTTAAAAAAAATAGTAAAACGGGAAATATAAATTCGAAATAATTACCAGAAATTATTCAAAATGGGTTGAAGAGAAATTAATTCCCAATTTACCTGAAAGGAGTGGTTGTAGTTATTGATAATGCTCCTTATCATAACGTCCAAAAATCCAACCACCACATCGACTTCCTGAAAGAGTGAAATGATAGAATAGGTTACAGGCAAAATATAACCTGATCTAAGAATATATGTATGTTGAATGTGACTTCTATAACTTAATTAAGCAAACAAACCCAGTTAAAACGTATGCAATGGATTTATTTCTGAAGCATGGATTTTAATGTTCTTCGATTACCTCCATATCATCCTGAGTTAAATCCGATTGAATTGGTATGGGCGTCTCTCAAACATAATTGCAGGAAAGAGAAAATACATTTAAACTAAACGACGTTAAAAACTTATGTATGAATTTTTTAATAAAATTTCCTGTAGAAAATGGCAATCACGGGGTAGCCATGCAAGAAAATGTGAAAGGATTTTTTATTAAGAGAAGTTCATATCGATAGAATAATCGAAGAGATTATAATTTAACCCTAATGAAGAATCTTTAGACACATCAGATTTCTCCCGACGATGACGAAATGATTTTAATTTTATATATATTTTTGAATTGTGTCTTTCTTGCAAGGCTTTTTTTATTTTTTTGTATATTTTTATTAAAATAAATGTTTTTATTTCCATAAATTAATTTGTTTCATTATATTATACTGCTGGTATCCTTTAGTTATTAAAATGTAGAAAAAAATAATTCGATACAAAAAAATGAAAATAAATATATTTCTGTTATTGGAACTCTAAAGCAATATTAATATCCATAATTCTTTTTGTCTATTTAAAAGAAAAAGTAGAAAAGGATATTTCTTAGATATTATAGGTACACAATATTATAGAAAAATAAATGATACTTGTCGCAAATAGTGTATATTTTGCACGCAGACCGTACAAATTTAGATCTCCCTACTCTACTTCTTTTTCACTTTTTCCAAGCTGTCGCACTCTGCGCAGAAAAAATCCTCAGCCCTCATGAGTCATTCGTTGGACTGTGCTGTATTATGTATATTGTAAATTTGAATTCCGTGCATGCATCCCACTAACAACCATCCCCTTTTTACTTGAAGGTCATAAAATTTGAACCGCAAAGATCAAACGATGGAGTTTTCGTAGATAATCTGTGGTAATTCTCTCTGTCACGCCAATCACCACTGGTTTTGGGTAATTTTAAATCACGTACATGATCAATGATTTTCAAAAAACCCGGTGAAGAAAATCACCAGTAGGCAAATATCCCCACTTCACATCACAGGGCGAATTAGAATATATAAATAAACCTTATAACGCCGATAATCTGTGACGGAGCGTTTAAATTTGACACGATTTGTACCGTGACTCCAATTAATTGTTAACTCAATCCAAATTTAAATTAAAGAAGCAATAAATGAGTAGTGCATAGTTATCAGAAACAAATCAGTATCGACTGTCAAATATATCTTGGTAAACGTTATATAGTTTTATAACTTTAACCTAGGTAAGGATATATTCTTTACTACGAAAATAAAATTACGTAATTTCTTTGCTTTTCAGAAAAATGGTGAAAGCATCTGATACGGGGGGTGTTGCGCCTATGAATCTTGTGGGCAGGTTAGGCCGAGAGCGTGAACGTGTGACGAGTATGACTGATGCTGAAAGAGTTTTTTCCGAAAGAATTTTTAAAGCACAAGAGATACCAGCAGATGAGCCTCGATTCGTTTTGGAATTGTATAAAGAAACCCATAATCCTATTCTTTAGAGCATATCGTTTTCCATTAGATACATTTGCAAAGGTTATAGCACCTCTGGTTGGCCAAGAACGAGCAACTAACATTAGTACTTTAAACCCAAAATTTCTTATGTTTACGTTTTTTGCATATGCTTGCACATACTACTTTAAATATAATGAAAATACTTGGTGGCAAGATCAGGATGGCGAAGGGTTGAAGGGCGTGAGCTGTTTTTGAAGGAGATCCAGAATACCCAAAACTATCTCAGCGTTCACAAGGTGCAGACTAGCATCCAAAGGTTTTAATAAATTTTACACTGAACTTGTAGAATGTGCATGTGAATTGTATATTGTAGTAATTATCATTATTAATATACCAGTTCATCAAATTATAAAATGATACCTTTATTACAAATTAATGTTTGATTTCAGTAGAAATCATCAAAGTTCTTTTTTAAAAAAAAAATATTGAAATACATATGCATAACATGGAATGCAAATGTAAATTAATGTATGTAATTAGGGAAATTTTGTTATAACATTACATATAAAATTACTCTTCAAATTTCTAAAAGTAACCCACTCTGCATCAGCACCACGCAGGAATTGTCAAGTTACTTTTTTACGATAACCGTGCGATCTCAACAAGAAAATAAAAAAATGGATATTGAAAAACTTATAGAAGTTTGCAAGTTCCGTGTGCTTTATGTACAGGCTAGTAAAAAGTACAGAAATTGAAAAAAATACTGGCAGTCCCCAAAATGCACGTAGGGTTCCGCAGTCGTCAATGGTACCATCTTCTTGGTTTTTGGAGTGAAATAACTAGAACCAACAACGACGCGGTTCCAAACAGAACATTGTGTTTCTCTTTAGTTTTGAATCTAGCTTAAACCAGAAGCAAAAGAAAAATACGTAGGTCTTTCGAAATAGACCATAAACATATGAGAATGCTAATGAAAACGGCTGTTATACGGGTAACTTATTGTTTCTTGAGGAACGAGCCGGAACTTTACATTGGCTTATAATCGTCTATTGCAATTTAACAGTAAGTTTGTCCGGTAAGACGCAGGTCGACTCGGTTAAACAGGCGAGAATGCTAGTGCTTTTGAACAAATAGATGTGGACACTTGAGAGTATTTGGCTGTAAAAAAAACAGCAAATGTAAACTCGGCCCTATGATATTTTAACCAGTTCACTTACTAAAGTATTGAGCAAATTTATTCCTTTTACTGCTTAAAAGTATTTTTACTAAGCAACATTTTTCATTAGATGCGATTACATTTATTTGTGAGCGAGGATTTAAACAAAAAATAAGGGCCAATTGACACCATGTCGCAATTGTATTATAATTATTTTCACATTGCAAGTGTAAGAGGTTCTTTGAAAGTAAGTCAAATTGTTGAACATACTGTATTTACAATTTCAAATAGTTTTTTTTTTTATAATACATGGAATGTAATAACAAGGTTAGAATTTTATAATTTCAGGTATACTAAGTACATCTACAAGTTTAAAAAGCAAGCATTTCATAAAGAAAAATATAGTGTAATTACATGAAAAGAGCTTGTTAGTAGTAAATTTCATACACTCGCACTTAAATAAACGAAATCTACTAGCAATAAAGTATTAATACATTACATTTTTCACGTTGAAATAATTTAGGAGAAGGCTGATTCATCCTAAGTGCTTTACAAGTAAATGGTGTAAACATATTTGAAATTTTTAGGAAGCCTTTAAAATTTACAAATTACTTCAGTATTTATACATTTTTGATATAACTTATAATTAAATTAAAACTTGAATTATTAAAAAGATTTCCCACGCTATCCACGGTACTCAGTTGACGATTTTACAACACGGTTGAAAAACTTTTTTTAATCAGTTTTCTATTTGTAAGGCCCGATTTACAAAATTGTTTTTTGGACCATATTTTTGAGGTTATAAATTGTAATGAAAACGAAAATACCTATATCGTAATTAAATGAATGTATTACGTGATTTTTCAATTAGTTACTTATCTAGTTATCTTCAGTGTTTAGAACAAAAAACTAGTATCATTGCACATAATTATTCTTCAGTAAACATGAGGCTTTTTATTGTTATACAATAAATAGTAGTATAATAATATTTATTATAGTTAACAGCAGTGACAGCTGGTGGTGTCATAAAAAGGGAGGTCAATTAAAAACGCTTCCATTTTCCCCGTGTATTTCCGTTGCAGAGTACAATGTATGTTGCGATTGCACAGGTAGTCGAAGCGTTGCAATGCAGCTCCGCTGCCCACAGTGCTTCAGCTGCTGCAGGTTAATAGCAGTGGCGGTCGGTGGTAATGTAAAAGGGAGGGTTCGGACAACGATTAGATTCCCCTTTCGCACTTCCGTTGGGATATCGTGTACATTGACAAAAATATACACGAAGAAATCGAAGCGTTGTCCGAACCGTCCCATTTACGTCATCACCACCGCTACTGGTTAGTAGACTGTATTCAATTTTAGGTGTTAACACTAATACTAAAATAAAGAAATAAAATTCCGATCTATTCGGATCCTTATGAGCAAAAAGAAGATAGTTAGAAATTTGAACCTCTTGTTAATAAAATGAAAAAAAACGTTGGCTAGCTGCAGGTTATAAAAAAAAGGATCTTGAAGAGGTCAAAATCAAAAAATTTATTAAAATATAAATTATTGACTTCACTACTTTTCGATTTAATTAAAATTGTTTACCTTTAAAACGTTTCGTAATTTGGTTTAAAAGTAAACGGTTTGTTGAAATCGTATCAAATTAAGAAAATTTGCCAAAAATCAGCTAAAATACGAGAAAACCGCAATTTTAAAAGGTGTCGAAAGTCAAGTAAAATGTGGCAAAATTTAATTTTTTAAAACGAGTAGAAAATCAAGTAAAATTTCTAAAATTTGGATATCAGTAAATGTTAAAATTAAAATTTTTGAGAATTTGAAAATCAAGTAATACTTTTGAAATGTTAATTTATTATGTCTGTTCGCTATTGGGCTTATATGTAGTTACATTTTCTGTAAAGCGAGTGAAACCTGTACGAAAAAAAAAATAAACTTTCATTTTTTGTTAAAACGTTTCGGAATTTATACAACATGAAGTAGCAATTTTATTAACCAAAAATCGGCATACCCAAACAAAAAATCTTCGTGAATTTTTTGATTACCGGTTAGCAAAAAAAGAAGTCACACGTATATTTAGTGATATGTGCATTAATGATACATTCGTATGCACACAGTGGGCATACGCAACGCTATATATTATATTTAAGAGCGAAGTCTGTTTCGCATCCTAAGATGACCCAAATCTGTATACCACAAATTAGAAATTATTGAATAGTAGATACCAATAAGTTTAACCTGAAAATTCACAGTTTGGTTTAAAGCTTAGGTTTGTGGATTATATAGGAGTAGGTCACACTTTCTATTTTCACACAGAATCGTTTAAGGAAGTGAAATTGATCCTTGAAAATTGGAAAAACTTCTTCCAATTTTCCTAGATAAAAATGGATGTATGAACATGTGTCGCGCAGTTATTTTCCCGAAAAAATCTCATGCATGAATATTCCATATAGGTACTCCGAACAAGAGGGTTTTAGCTAATGCTGCCCCTGCAAAGCCACAAACAAAGACACCAACAACAAGAGGATTGATTTTTTTAGAACATAGTTTGAAGTGGATATTTGTGTATATCCGTTTTCTGACATGGGAGCGATAATCGTACCTACGTGTTATTCATTTTCAACATTATTGTTATAACTCTACATAGTAACCAATGAAATTTAAAACACAAATTTTTATGGATTTGAGTCTAAGGGCCGATTTCACTTTCTAATCCAGTTTCTTTTTAGCTGAAAAAAAGTTTCCTCTTTTTACATTTACACGTAATGTCAATATAAGAAATAAATAGTTTTCCTCTATAATTAATTACCACTGCGCTTACCCTAAACCTACCCCTGTAAAGTTTTTTTTTTTTATTAAATAAATATGGAAATTTCGATTCGAATAAACAGTTTTTTCTTTTTAATCAAGTTTACTAAGCATAAATAACACACAACAACGCATTAGCCAAATGTGAACACTTTTGTTTGCACTCATTCACCTACCCAAAGTCCATATCAAGAAATAAGTACACACGATCGTTCGCAAATCAATTGTGGTGTTTAATAATACATAAATACAATGCTGGAACAGAACTAACTGTCAAATAATACATAAATACAATGCTGGAACAGAACTAACTGTTAACTGAATACGCCTAACAGTTGGGATGACAACCTGGAAATCCCGATCGATTATTTGATTACATCTTGGAATTTTGGTTGATTTGGGGTGCTTTGAAGAAGATTAAGATTACACTTCTGTAAATTCAAAGTCCAAGTCAAGGTTGGAATTTATACAAATATACTCAGCCAAAATTTATATTATGACGATGCCACCTAGCTTTGTTCTGTTTATTTCACTCTATGGAAATTATTTATACTAGGCAATGATTCTGCTCCGTCAAAAAGAATTCTACTTTGAGAGTTAATGAAACTAAAAAAAAAAAAATACGAATTTGATCGTGTTCGACGCTATACGAAGCATGTTTATTACGTTGGATATACGAAGGCGGCTACAGGCAACATGGTAAACGTTGCCGAATGGCGTTGGCGCATGTTCGCTTTGGAGGCCGTAAATAGTTCAAGGAGTTTAAGCAACCTTGGCAATAATATTGACAAATGCGTTGGCAGTTCGTACAAACGGCACCGTTTGCATCTGTTTGTTAAAGCAGCGCACACTTTAGTTATAATGTTAGATATTAATTGCGCAGAAAATTTAAATAAATAAGACGGACTTTCATAATTATCCCCAGTAGCCAGAAACCCGAGCGTAACTAAATGCCCCTTTACGGGAATTGCTTTTCTCATGTTTGTGTCCCTTTTTCCTAGCATATGGCCTATTTTGTTTAATAAGTACTCAAAATCTGCGGACATTTTGCAAATGTTTTCAAATTTTTCGGAAAGTTCACTATTTAGATCCGAAAGTAGACCAGAATCGTTACATCTAAAACTAGACACTGTAATAACTATTCTAATTCTTAATAGTCGTTAATAATCAAGAATTATTATAAATTATACTGTGCATAATTGTAAATATGTATCTACTTTGACCTATGCCTGTTTAATGCTAACATCCACCATCTCCTCTTGTCTTTTTTTTTATATTTTGCAATAATTTTGCGCACGATGCCATAATTAACGCCGAATCCGCAACTACAATTTCGTCTTTGCATTCCATTTTTCTACTACATTTATGGAGTATCAACATTGGCAATAACGTTGACTATATGTTCGCTTATGTTTTAATAACCAACATTGGTTGTTATTCGAAATATCGTCTGGAAGTAAAATACATCACAAACGTATACGCATATCCAACTTGCGTCCAAGCACGGTCAATATACATTGGCCAACGTTGGTTGACGTTTGCCATGTCGTCTGTAGCCACCTCTATACTGATAATAATCCAGTTTTAGCTTGAATATACTGCGCTTCAATAGGTAATACCAGTAGCTGGCTTCACACGCTTCATGCTCTTTACCGCGGGAAAAAGCGATCGTGTAAATTTCACAAATGAAAAGAAATGCGCGTGCTCAATCATGTGCGCAAATCAAGGTGAGTTTGTGCTTTTCCTTGATGAAATTTATACTTACAACAGAAAACCGAACTTGCTTACTTCATAAGCACACGATCTGCCACGAGAATGTACTAATAGTTTGGCGACAAAATTTAATCACGGGCGATTGCATGCACGCACTTTCTGACGTTTAATCGCGTACGTAAACACTCTATTAAATCTACGGATAGGCCAAATCGAATGATTTTAATAATAGAAATATCGGTAATCGACACAATTTTACAATCAATTGATTCACTTGATTAAATATATAGAGATTTTCAAAAGCAATAGTCCGTAAAAATTACTCGTGAAAGAAAGCAATTGACAAATAGTATTAGGGTGAGGCGGGGTAATTATAAACAACCATCAAGTACTTCCATGTAGTAATTTTTTTTCAGGATGTGGTTGGTACTATATTATGCCAGGTTATTGCACTTCTATTGCATAGTTAACTGATCGATCAGAACTGAACTTCGTATCCATTTAAAGGAGATAGGGATAAATCGAGAATAAATTATGTTCGAAAACGTAGTTGCTCCAGTTACATTGAAGATGATTCCGATTTCTATATTTTTAAAAAAATATATTTCTTTGAATAGTGAACTTGCATTCCTGTGTTTGTTTTTCTTTATTACATTTTCCTTTGGAAAATTATTGTTTTCATTTACCCATAAAGTAACGGGATAATTGGAAACGGAAAAGGGAAATTGTAAACAATGAAAACAAATTTTGGTTACGTTTAGGTGAATAAAATATATAACATTATATATCGTGTACAGTGAAACAAATGGTTGATTAAAACGTTCCCGACTGTTAACAAAGAACTTATTTGAAGTACACGTCGTTCACAATTACTCCACCATACCCTAGTTAAAAAATAGTTGTACACATATAAAAATCTGAAAAAGAATCACAAGGGACTTTTCGAAATTATAAAAAATTCACTGGCACCATTTATTTTTTTCGCAAAAATATCTCTTTCAAGATGGGTCTACCATAAACTTTACCGACTAAAAATTGCGTTTTTTGAAGTATACAATTCTTTTCTATTTCCTGTAAGGAACTAATCAATTTGTTTATAAATAATAATCTTGTGTTTAAAAATTTCGATACGGTCTTTTATCATCAATAGAAGTAAAAATCTCGAAAAGTACTTGGGTAAAAATGTACACCTGCTAAATTTTAACTGATAGCAAGACAGAACTGGAGAACTTGTTTCTCTTATTACCACCAATGGGGTAATTAGGATATTGTTGTCTAGGGTAATAAGAAACAAAAAATGTCTTCCTCGTCATTTCATTGAATGCAGATAACATTTTGTCCACAAACACATTCACATATAGGACTCACAATATAAAAAAATATATAGTGTTCAGCAGTAGCAGTGGGTAATGGCGTAAACGGGAGGGCGCGGACGATTCGACGTTCCCGTGTATTTCCACTGCATAGTACAATCGAATCGCTGTCCGCATCCTCCTGCTTGTATCATCATCCGCTACCGGTGTTCAGACTACAATAAAACTGCTATACAAATATTTTATGCAAATTTTACCCCATCAGTTTCTTATTACCCCACCTTCCCCTAGATCTTTAAACGGCAATATTTGTCGTATAGCTAGCTATACAATGAGATCTTTTCCAGTTTAAACATTTATGTATACAATAGAAGCAATAGCACATACATAAGTATGTATATGCTACAGTATATAGTATTACTTAAAAATATTTCCATCAGAAGTTAATTCCAAACTAATTTAATAGATTGGAAAACTGTAATAAAACAAGTTTTAGTGCACTAATTTTCTAAGAATTATTATTTCTTACTGCTAACATATGACCGCAATGGATACTTCATTTTTTATAGCAGAAATATTGCTAATTATAGTTTCAAGTGAATAAAGCAAAATATAACACATATTTCTGCAAATACACATGTAATATATAATATAACTCAAGTATGTAATTATTAATACGTCTATAATACTACTAACATAGTGGAACAATTACATAACTTACTAAAAACCACTATAATAATGCTTCTTAACCCTTAACCCAAGGATCTCTTTTTGGTCTACAATTAGAAGTATACTACGGGTTAAGGGTTAAGTATTAGCAAAAATATTTATCGAATTATGAGATTTTGAGGTGATTTGTACATCGTTATTATTTAATCTACCATTGAACTTTTTACACCATATCAACTGTGTATTAAAATTATGCAAATACGATCATTCTTTTACATTTGAAAATGAACAAACTGGTAAAATGTATGCTAAATATCTCAAAATGCGTATAAGATAAACATTTTTACGTTGAAATTTTAATATTAAAGCGAAATATCTATTACAGTCATTCATTAATATAACTACATGTACATATAGTAGTTCCACATAACACTAGACGTATACTTATTATAAGTTTATACAGTACATCTTCAATCCTGAATTAAAACTGTACCCAGTTAGTACTTGCTGCTGATGGGGAAGGCTGCGGAGTAGACCTGAAAATGAGGTGACGATTGTGATTTTGTTATTCGTTGCAATGGCGCTAGACTACTGTACACTATATACAGTGAGGTCCTAAAGTATCCCCACCCATACTAACTTTGAACGGTAAAAAAGGTCGATTTATAATTTTTGTGTTATCAACAGTTCAATCGCATTCTCGGTATCACCGAAAGAGATGCCAACTTTCTTATCTTGAACGGCACATTCTGTGTATTCTTACGTTTTTGGAAAGAAAAGGCGAATCAAACGATACCACATGTTATACTTTAACTTAAGACAGACGATATACAGCAATAAAGGTTTTGATAATACTTAGTGTGAAGACACTAAGTAAATAATTGGCTGCCTAGATAGGATAAAATCTACAGGCCTAATTGTTTGACAGAAGTTAACAAGAGACAATTTTTTTGACAATTTGCTCTGCAACCATGACAAACGAAGTGATAATTGTTGGAATACTAAAATTGACCAAACTTTATTTTGTGTAGTTCGAGCAATGGCCGCCCTAAAAACAACATAAAAAACCTGTAAAATAGGCGTATTGTCTAAAAAAACTGACAATTTTGAATTTTACATAATTAATTAATTCCAATAGTTAGATAAAATGCAGTAACGACAATTAACAAAACAGAAAAAATAAGGGAAGTTAACGGAAACAAATCACTACAATTTTAGATACAGGTGAAACAATTACTGTTATTGTTGTATTATTGGGCGAAGTGTAGGGTTACGGAATATACTACGCACTTCTAGGCATCAATTACTATGATCATTAGCCAACCTCGCTAGAATTTTGCCGAATCTAGAGGTGTTCCAAGCTTTAGTAAGGATTTTTAACGTGCCAAACATCGTATTGACATGGAGCCTACGGTTTTACTTTCTTATCCGAGAAGAAGGCATACTCCGGTTTTTATTCGTAATTAAAAACCAATCGTCCCGGCCGGGACGGGAACCCGCGCCGTTCGGATCGAAAGGTAAGTATACTAACCGTCCGACCACCAAGACGGTCAAATAATTACTATTAAAAGTGGTAAAAAGACGACCGGTGTTACACTTTGTAACACCGATCGTCGCTTTAATATGCTGTGTTCGTTCAACTTTACACCTATTTTATATCTACATTATCATTTCACTATAGTCTTCTTAGTACCACAAGTATATATTACAAGTTTAGAAAAATAGTTTTAACAATTTGACAATTTTTTACTGCGTATATAACTCTGGCCTGAAGATGAGCGTATGCTCGAAACTGATCGCAATTTTGTATGAAATAGTTTTGTGAGAATTAATTAAATTATTTCTGTTTGCAAGCAAAATTTAAGTTATTCCATAAGGGCGACTGACTTGCACGGCGTGCCTATCTAGTGTGTGGGTCCGAGATAATTCTTTCCCTGAGTTATTTAGAGAAGAACTATTCAAATAAAAAATATTCAGACAAACCCTGTCTAACATAAAATTATATTCAAATTCAATTTCTGCTGCATACGCATATGATGCAAGTCTGGTGAAAATGGTTTCTCTATATTTATTTATAATTTTATACAATATTACCGCAAACTATAAATTAGAATGGACTCATGGATACAAATACTGCAACACATAGGAATATTGCATATTATTAGACTTCTTTCTAAAGAAGCATTCGGTGCAGATGGGTGGTTTTTCTGGGGAACCTGGATATAAACAGAGAACTTGCTTGTTGTGTTTCATGCCATAATTTCGATCATGTTCTTCTGAAAATTTCATGCAACAAAATATACATAGTCTTATTTTGTTAGTTGTGTATAGTTCATGAGCAAAACTAGTTCCGGTGTCCTCCTTCTCTTCACCGTAAATTTCACTTTTTTTAGTTTGCGTGAAATTAGGCTGTTTGGATTTTCTCTCCTGTTGCTCCTTAGAGTGCGAACCAAATGCGTTTTGTTCTCTCAGAGTTTTTGAATCAATCCCACAGTAGTATACCAGTTATTTGTATATAAGGTTCATTCAATAGCGTTTCGATTAGCTCGAAGACAACTTTATTAGCTACTGGAACACCAATTGCTTTATTCATGCTACAGCAGATTTTCATGTGGTATGTACAACCACTGATCTTGCACAACTTGAAAACTTTGAAACCAAATCCTTTTTTCCTTTGACATACTGCCAAAAGGCTATTCTTCCTCGGAACGGTATCACACTTTCGTCTATACAAACACTGCGTTCATTAGAGGCCGAATTTTATAAAGTCTATCTGTTTGGGGGCAAAAGTGCCACATCTGTAGCAGTATTTCAAACCGGTTTCTAGGCATAGCTTAGAAGTTGGATTTGCATATATCATATAACGGATCCAGTAATCTTTTAGGGTTGGTTTACGATCCAACCCCATCCAAATTATCACTGCTAAACACCTCTTCATTTCCGTAGCAGTTGATCTTTGATTTTGGGCTTATGGTGTCTCTACTGTTACAAATTTCAGGTAAATATCAAGCTCTTTACAGCCTCGAAGCTCGGCAACAACACTTGCAGGTACAGCGGAAGGAACGTTGAAGCAAAATTTCCGCATATCTGATTCCAACTATATACTTCGCCGCCAGTAGTTTCTATTTCTGGTGACGTATTCGAATTTATTACTTCTCCACCATTCACAACACAGTTTAAGGTGGAAGCTGTCACATTCTTTACACTCACCTTTCGCTTCTTACATGGTATTTCATTACTTTCAGAATCGGAATCATTTTCTCTATCCGCAAAAGAAACTGAATCGCCATCTGATTCAGCAAAAATTTTCTAAAGATTTTGACTACAATTATGCATTAGAAATTATACAAGTTTCTACTTTTTGTGTTCATTATGAAGCCTATGCGTATGAGTTGTAGTACATTACGAGGATCTATAAATTACAATAAGATTGATTACCATACACCAGTATGTATAATTTGCTGTAAAATAACTTTGGTGCTTCAAACCCAACTTCAACATTTGTTTCGGCAGTCAATGTGTTAAAGTGTGCACTAGGTGGACATGCTGCATATTCAAACGCACATATTAGTTTGAAATACAGTAGTGTCCGGATATAACGAACCGCAAGGGACAGAGAAATTCAATTCGTTATATGCGGAGTTCGTAATAAACAAAAGGAATGAAATACATTGGACAAATTAAAAAATTAGTGATATCTACATCGTCCAAACGATATTTATTTACATAAGACTACAGATTTTGAGAAGTACTGCATACATATATTTTAATATTACATGTATTAATTACTGATTAAGTCTGTAATTTCTGACTGTTTCAATTTCGCGCCAGCGCAAATTTGTTCAATATTATCCTCCATGTTGGCGGATATATCCAAAGCATCTTTAGGGGTATTGAGATTATAAAAAGTAGCGAAGCTTAACATATTGTAGCACTTCTTGATTAGTAGGGATTGAAATATCTTCGTATGTGTTACTTTCATCACTATTGGAATCGTCTACAGATTCATTGAGTATGCTGTTGATTATGGCATCGTCAGTTAAGAATTCGGTGATTGCAACTTAATCATTTACATGAACGAATTCGGTAAAATTGATGTTCTGCATAACACTTTTTACGACTTCATTATCAACGATAGTTAAATCAATAGTTGTTAAAGATGATTTTTGCTTCTTCAGCCATAGTGAAAGTGATAACTCATCATCAGAGTCAAAGTCATCAAAAGAAGTACAGAAACCAGCATGTTTGAAACAATTATTGATAGTTTTCTCCCTCACTTTTTGCCATGCTTTATGACTAAAATTTATTGCATCCAGTAAATTTATAGACCTAGATTTACCTTCGTTAATTGAATTAGTTAAGTTTACAAGCAAAAAATTTCGATAGTAGCTTTTAAATGCGTGTATTATTCCCTGGTCCATAGGCTGAAGCTTGGAACTAGTGTTTAGTGGCATAAACGCTAATTTAATATTACGCAAACCTTTCACTGGAGGATGAGCAAGGCAGTTGTCAATCAATAGAATAATTTTTCTATTCTTCAGTAATAACTCTTCATCCCCCATTTTCCGTTCTTCTATAAACAAATCACCATTCATCCATGCTTTTTAATTTGATTTATAATTCATGGGAATATGTTTGATGCGTTTAAAACATCATGGATTTTGTGACTTGCTTATCACTAGCAATTTTCTTTTTTCACTTCCCGTTAAATTAGCGCACAGAAGTAAAGTTAATCTATCTTTTGAAAGCTTTTGTATTTGTGCAGACATAGAATACAAACGATTCGATATACATATGAATGTGCTGGATGTTCTTGTCGGTGTTGCCCGGCTTTTCGAATATTGTATGTTGATGTAGAATCTAAACAAGTTCACTTTAAACAGAGACTGTTTCTGTTAAGACTTTAAAATTGGTTCGTATTATACGAAGTTTGTCATAAGCGGGTTCGCAATAAAAGATTTTTTAATATTTTTATGGCAAATATAGCGAGACCATCGGTTTTGGTACGCAACAACCGGTAGTTGGCTTTAAGCGAGTTCGTTTTAGCCGATCATTACTGTAATTGAAATTGTGAGTTTTGCAAAAATTTATTTTTAAAAGACAATATTTTAAATGCGCTAAATGCTAAATGGGAATTTAATTTTGATTACGTATTTCTTATTCTTCAGTGGTATATCAAATTTTTGGAGATCAACTAGTCAGCTTGTAAAAAAAGGTACGCACTGGCTTGGCATTAAATTGATTGAACATATTTGCAAAAATTGTTACTATAGATCTAAATATTATTTTATTTTAGTAGTAATTTAGTTAACTATAACAAATTCTACTATCAGAATGAATGTTACACCCAATATCAAGTCAATAGGATAAAGGTCACTTTGTGACAAGATTATACATATCAAGTGGAAACTGCAGAGGAAGTAAATTATTTATTATCAATTTGTACTTCCTATACTGCTCCAAATGAACCTACTTTGTAGAAGCTGAAGTGAATTCAGTCCATGAGTCACTAGAAGGATTAGTTTTAGGAGCATGTGCTGGTGAATTTGCAGGTGAACTACCTGGTGGCGCTGGTAATCTATTACTTCCTGGAGGTGGTGGTAATAATCCCAACCCACCACTAGCCCTTAATTTTGATTTAGGAGTAGCCGATTCTGTACCATCTTTTTTCTAAAATGTAATAAATTTTATCGTAGCAAAGTCAGTTACAATGGACTTACCGTTATTTTCATATTTATCTTAATCGTTTCTCCTTCTTTAAATTTTAAATTTAATTCAGGTTGGCTAGGTTCACTTATTAATTGTTTTTCTTTGTTTTTCCACTTAAAATGATCTTGTAATGCGACATTTAAGTCAAACGAATCTGATCTATCACCAAAACCTATACCAATAAAAGCAGATCGGCCTACAATATACATATGTTTTTATAAGAACTAAATTTTATTATATTTTCACCATTATCATCCTGAATCCGTAGAACAAAATACCTAGATGAATCATTAACAGCCTCAATAGAAGGACCAGGATATGCCTCTATAGGACATTTCGCAAATAATTCACCAGTTGTTTTATCTTCCAGTTTAATAAAACATTCTTCTCCTTTCGCAATTAACCTTAGACGTCCAATCCAAGTAGGTTCTCCTAAATTCCAATCTGCTGCTCTGTACAAAAAAAATGTGGTTATTTATTACAATTACGGTAAACTCTTAATTATCCAGGTTATGGATTATCTGTACAATGCAGACAATACATTTTTAAATAATTTTTTGTTTGTTAAAAATGTGACTTTTTTCTCACAACATTCACTGTCAAAAAATAAATAGATAATAAGAACATAAAGGGAGTATAAAATTATATATAATTAATTTATGAAGTAGTACTATCAATTAAATTGTAGTAAATATTTAGCAGACCCGTTCTTTGTGGATACTATATGAACGTTTCAAGTTTAAGATATTCGTTACTTTTTGTAATATTCTTTTAAAATAATAACCGTTTAATAAAAACATGAAGCAATGTTAAAAACATTATTACATACTTGTAACCTCGATTGGTTATCCGTGGAGGTATATTGAAAACAAACACTTCTTGTTTAACTAATAAAACACTTTCATATGCAGCCATTTTCTAATATTTATGCCAATGCAAAAAATTACAATAACTTGTGCACATCTGTAACAAACCGAGCAATTAATACAATACAAAATGACAAGAATACCAAATAATCCGATGACAGCTCACGCACAAGTTAGGAACGAACCAAATGTTACTAGTACTTTTTGTAATTGTTACCAATTGTTACTAAATCTAATTTACAGAATGATTTGACGTGGAGTTTTCATGATAAAATGATATTTTCATTATTATAAATTAACTAAGCATCAAAAGGACTTTTTAATTAATTGGTAAATGGATATAATTTATGTTACTCCCATAGTTCTGTTTAATTATACACTTTAAGAAATACATATTTAGTAAGTTTATATAGCCTTAAAGTTAAAATAATTCAAAAACTATTGCTGTTTTAGATAAAATTACAATTAATTGCTGCAATGGATGACGATTTACTTATACCTAAAAAAAGGAGTGTTGTCTCCCAAGCATGGACCAGGTTGTCACAGGTAAGCATGATTCGTTTTAAACTGAAATGTTGTGATATAAAATGGGTTAGTAAATTATATTACTATTGCACATGTAGAAATTAATTCAGGTGTAGTATGCAATATCTATAATCTTTATACCTCACTTAACCGTTGCTAATCCAAGCTGAATGCATATATTGCTATATGTACTTCAAGCTATTTCGGCAGTGATGATGTTTGATTAAAACAACTACCAAAAAACTATTAAAGTAGATATGTGGTAGTACGATATATTACAGTATATAAATTTCTATGTATTTCTTTTATATGTATAGTTTATTTCAAATTATAAGAATATAACTATAGACTTACAAGGCCTTTAATACTTTTATTGCACCTTCTGTGACGATAATAACCTGGCAATGCATATTGAATCTTGGAGCCGTATTGACTATAAATTACGGCCCTATAAGATAAAAAAAAAACGCTGTTAATTTCAAGTATGTAATAAAAAATATCTATACATTGGGTTTATATACAAAGAAAAAATAACAAATCGTGTGGCAATATGTGTAGTGGATACATATAGATATATAAAGCTAATTAGTTTGTAATACACTATAAAATTGTTATGTTAGTAAAGGTGTCACCGCATTTCATAAATCATCTTCTGTGATTGAGTCGCCTTGCAAATCGGTGTCTGTGTCTGAATCGTATTGCAAATTTATAATCAAAGGTGCTACTATATTGTACATGCGCATATATTCGTCCTCTTGCTATTGCGTGTTTAACAGCATTTTTCCAATTTACGGCAGTTATGTGTTCCATAGCATTTTTTATGTGTGTTACACTGCTTTCAATAAATGTCGGTGTTTGATTTGTTCGTCTTATGGTATTTTTAAGTTGGGCCCATATCAATTCAATGGGATTGAAAATGCAGTGGTATGGTGGTAAACGCAAAATTGTATGTCCTGCTTCTTTGGCTCTGTTATCCACATAATAATCCTTTAAATATTCTTTTGTCTTCATCACCTCTAATAATTGGTTTTTTGTATAATGATCCTCATAATATAAATCATTTGTTTCTAAAAATTCTTTAATATCTTTCTTATTATTACATTTTGTAGGAATTTTGGTTTGCTGTCGAGAATGATACGGAGCGTTGTCCATCACTATCACACTCTCTTTTGGTAAATTTGGCAGCAAAGTGTCACAAAACCATTCTTCAAATAAAGATGAGGTCATATCTTCATGGTAATCTAAACTTGAGGATTTAAAATTTTTAGCAGATAATAGCGACTGTCCGATCCATCCTTTTTCTGACCCAGCATGAAGAATAATTATTCTCTTCCCTCTCGAAACCGGCGCATCCAACTGACACATACTTGAACTATCTACCCAACCTTTGCAAATTGTATTATGGGTGTCATACCACGTCTCGTCTAAATAACATATGAATCGTCCTTCCTCTCTATACCTTCTAATTGCCGTTAAGTATTCATATCGAAGTTTCTGGAGCCTCGGACTTTCCATAATTGTGCGACGTTTATCTATTTTGGAAAACTTAAAACCAGCTTTCTTTAGCGTCCGCCACAAGGTGGGTTTGGAACACAGCATATTTATAGACTCATCACTGATTCTTTTATGTAAGCAGTTTAGTGTAGGTACAACATTTCCTCTGTAGAAGGAGTATACTTGCTGCTTAATAGTATCAATTTCATACTCATAAATTTTTCTCGGTGCTCCTTTGTCACTTCTTTGCTTTCGAGCACCTGCGTTATTCTTAATTATCTTATATATTGTTCCAAAAGGCACCTTGGTTAATTGCGACGTTCGTTGAATGTTCAGGGTTTGTTGTTCGTTATTTCCTTCCATCAGGGTACGATAGACATTGAAAATTATCTGTTTTGTATCTTCTGATAGATGCTTTCTCTGCCGTGCTCCAACAGTATTATCACTATCCACATCATCATCATCACTAACACGTTCAGCAAAAGGTCGCCACATGTTCGTGAAGTAAAGAGAGAAAAATCAAATATGTACACAGCAGATTAGATGTAATATATACCAACTCTCCTATAGCAAACGCCAGATTAGATGGTGAGCGGTGGGAGTATTAATTACTAAACAAAATGATATAAATAAGGAGATTGTAATGTATAAACAGGTATTTAAGAATATTTTACAAACAGTATAAATTTACATAGTAAGCAATTCGATGTTAGAAGTAATTAAAGAATTTACATATTAAATGAGATTTAAATGTACAAACAGGTAGTTACGCATATCGTAAATCATAATTCCATTTCTATTCAATTCACTTAAATTTTGTCATTACGGTCCTCAGCAGTTTGTTTGCGTATCCAGGTAGTTATTACCGCAGGTGGTGCAATAAACTATACATACAATGCTTGTTATAAAGAAACTTATTCTAAACATTCAATAACAAATTCTACGGGAATCATATTTATATCATTATAGTCCATTACATATTGTTATTGAGCTTTTATATCTTTGAAAGCTATGCTATAGTTGTAGTTTCTGCGTAGTGAGCATTTGAAGGTATCAGTATTGTATAAAAACAATTTACAAAATCCATTTGCTCTTTAACTCTTTAATTCTAAATGATCTTTTACTTGAAAAAAGTTTAAGTGTAAAGTTTGTTTTAAAGTAGCAACTGGATTTGCTTATATACATTGCAACATCATTTGCAAATGTTGCAGTTATAACAGTGTAATATCCTCTGAAATAAAATTCAATCGACCTTGTGTCGAGAACTGTAATAGAGCAACTGTATTGTTTCGTTTTAGCTCTACTAAAGTGAGAAATAAGAGGTTTGTTCGCTCGGGCTGTACTTTTTGCGTGGTGTAGTGTGAAATGACATCACTGGAATGGTTAGTGCAAGTACATGTATGGTTACGTCTATTTTTACACTGGTTACTCTGATCAGTTAGTGTAGGCCGAGCAAACAAAGCTAAGGTGAATAAGGCATATGTGCAGAATCTTTCATAGCCCAAATTAACCACAACAATTTTAGATGCATTAGTAAAATATTTGCGGAGATAGAACTATTTGTTTGTTACAATGCTGTAGTTGGATATTGTACCTATGAAAAGTGTCTGCAATGTTTGGATATGTTGTTGATTATACAAGCAAAGTTATTGAAACTTGCCAATCTGTAGAACTTTGTATGGTTTCTAGCTTTTCAGATTTATAAATTGATTACGAAAAATGTTAATGTAAGCAAAAAATTGAACACAGAAAAAATAGTTTAGCTATATCTGACTCATTCCCCTGTCGCTGTGTATCAATGAGTTTCACAAACTAGAGTGATCAATTAATATCATGTGTGTAGGTTGATCAAATTTTCTAATTTTTAGAGCCATCCCTATTTTTGTCAGTCAATTTGATGCCATGTCATTTCTGATGCCGTGCCGCTATACTCAGCAAGTGTGTCGGACAAAATGTGGCATTGGTAAAGAATTTGTGGAGTTGCTAAAACACTAATTTGTCAAACTCATTAATAGTCTGATAGGGGTTTTAAAAAGCAGTTTATGCTATCGATAACTCTTGATAGTACACATTAGAGGTACTACCCGCCCTCGTTTCGCGAGAATTTCCTTCATTTGGTACTTTGTTCTCCTTTTGGCTTCATTCGACAGCAAAAATCCTCGCAAGACAAGTTCTTCAACCTGTTATTGATAAATAAATAGTAATTCTTGCACCATTTATCAAAGTCATTGGTAATATAAAACAAATCTAACAAACAACTTTTTTAGATGTTACTTAGTTAATTTTGACATTGATCTTGATGTACCTAATCGTGTCAAATCAAAAGCAATTATCAATAGTGTATCATAAAACAAAGTTGCTTGGTAATATCTTGTATGAGAGCACGCTTTGTTTAAGCGATACACTATTCGTTATTTTCTCTTGTCTTCTATGTTTTTCTTAGTACTTTTAACAAAATCTCTAAATTACAATTACATAGGTACTAATTATGTTTTGTTATATAGATTTATCAAAGCACTCTTGATAGATGGACACCTTATACAAAGTGTAGATGGTTCTGCACCTTATCATTGCTCGTTTCGTTTGGATTAAGAGTGTTTATTAAACAGGTATTAATGCCATTTTGTTTTAGTGGTACCAAGGAGTGGTGGATAGGACTGTACCTTGGCAAATAAGCAGATGGATAGCCGCTGTGATTCTCATAGCACTATTTATGTGTAGAGTGCTTTATGCACAGGTATTTTTGCATATTCTCTTGTATAACTATATTTATTACGCCCCTCTCCACCACTTTTACTAAACAATAATTATATCTTTCAATATAATTTGTTCGCGATATGCCTTTTATGAAGATAGCCTGAAAAGTTTCCAGCCTAATACAGAAACAAGTTTTTTTTTTGGTAAAATTCAGTTTTATTTCACAACATAGTCTCCTTGTAAGTCTATATTGATCCCATCTCTTTAATCCGACGAAATAGTAGTTGGCACCTTGTTCTGCAAAATAGGCGTTTACGAATGTGATGACTCATTCAATGAAAATCTCTGCCCTCCATGTGAAATTTTGAGCATAGGAAACAGAAAAAAGGCGCTGGAGGTCAGACCTGATGAATAGGGTAAATGGTCTATCAATTCGAACACCAACTCGTGAATTTTTGCCGTGGCGACCGCTGAAGTGTGACGGTGCTTTGTCTTGGTGGAACGAAACTTTCTTTTTCTTGAGATGCGACTGTTTTTCAGCAAATTCTGTCTTCAGCTTGTCAAGTAATCATGCATAGTATGCCCCCGTTATTATTTTTCCTTTTTTTAAGATAGTCGATTAATACTATTGTATGACTATGCCAAAAAACAGTTGCCATAACCTTACCGGCCGATGGAACAGTCTTCGCTTTTTTCGGAGCCGATTCGCCCTACGCAGTTCACTGAAATATTCATTCGAATGCATGCTAACTTTAATTCGACGGTCGGCTAGTACCATTTGGTGAACTTTCCCAATGCTATCGGTAGTGGTTGCAGTTTTTGGCCGTCCTAAACATTCGAGCTTCAACTAAGCTCGTACGACCTCGTTTAAATTCAGCAGCCCAAAATTTCACTGTAAACAGCGTCCATCTCGGTTTTAATTTGCGTAGGCATATTGCCTTCCAAATTAAAAAAATTAATGAGGGCTCGATATTCGATCTTTACCATTTTTTACAGAAACATTAATATCGACTAGCGCAAATGGCTGTTAAACAACAACTGAGCGTCCAACATGGCTGAGATTTTCTAAAGTATCTTTCAACGCCAGAATATTTTTTATTAGTAACGCCATCTTCATGTTGAGGCTTGAAACTTTTCAGATTACCCTCGTACAATTACAGTTGCACAATAAACTAATATCTCTCTTTTTCTATGGCCGTATATCAATGGTTACATTCAGTAGACACAACTTGCGTTATCTTACAATACATCGAATAATACGTCATGATAGGTCGGCAGTTTTCTGGGGCGAGCAGCCATGTTTTGCAATGCTTGTATTTTCCGCTACTAACACGGAACATGTTGAGCAGTATTTTGTCCGACATTGACGTGACACACAAGATGCAGCACCCAGCGGAGGAACTAATACGATCCACTGCTATAGCAACCACTACCGATGAATAGGAGCACTGGTTTGCTAAATATGACTAATGAGCGCAGTCATCAGAAGTAAACATTTGCCAGCAGTTCCCCATGTATCTTCTGGATGCGTGTGGTACATCGACAGTTGTTGGTAGTGGACGGCTGTTTTGTAACGGATATTCGTTAGAGCGGTTTTGCACATGCCAATAAATTGGTCAATTTAGCGACCTTCAACTTCTTGACGTGTGTAATACATTTAAATAGATCAATAATTTGACGAAATTGATACGTTTAGAACCAGTTATAATTTCGTCAGTTTTTTAGTAACTGGTAATTTTGTGGATTTCGTTGTAATACCAACTCACTGTATTTGACGTTGACAAAGTGTTCTGTTGCACATACATATACACAAGTAAATATTAAATTTTTGTGAAATTCTTAAATGGTACCTTATCGACCCGTTATGTGGCAGGATCATATTAAATTTAAAAAAAATTACTGATGCTTTATTATGTATAATAAAATTAAAACAGCCGGTTGGTTAGACCATGTCTTGATCGTACGAAAGGCAATGTAAAATTAGTTCACAATGAGTTTGTTGTCACAGAGCCTGACCAATTTAAATTTTATCTTATGGATGAAGATGTGTTTAATAGATTATTGAATATGATGTAATTAAAAATATTAAAAGAGGATACTATTCTCTTGGTTTCCGGGTTGGAACCGTGTCGTTGTCGTAGCTTTAGCCGACGTTTCGTCCACACTCATATGTGACATCTTCAGGGCCGTAACTGCCTGCACACTGACTGGACTGCCCAGTCCGTGTGCAGAAGGCCCTGAAGATGTTACATATGAGTATGGACGATGCAGTTACGGCTCTGAAGATGTCACATATGAGTGTGAACGAAACGTCGGCTAAAGCTACGACAACGACGCGGTTTCAACCCGGAAACCAAGAGAATAGTATTATTGACGACCGCGGTAACCTACGGACCAAATCAAAGAAGTTATATCAGTAAGAGAGAAGTTAACATAAGATTTTCAGCAACTGGAGAAATAATCTATAGTTATTACTATTTGTATTCATGTTCCTGATTTACAACATTTACAAATATTTGCAAAGTACATGCAACACCAATGACCAAAACCAAATAGTATTACTTAACCTCAAACGTCAAAAAGATTTTATATACCATCCATTATTTACCAATAATGTTGGTTCATACATTCTTGTATATATATATACATATATATATCGACCAATTCCTTGATTAATGTAATGCGAATCCTCAATTTTCAATTTGTTGACCAATTTCTTGACTGATTAATTGTTTAGTATAATATGGTTCTTACACCACATGTGCAAATCTAATTTGCACGGCAGCAGTGCATATAGCAAAACAGCGATACGTTTCCAACTGTTGCCGATGTAGCAACAGCAGAAGAAGGTCTTCTGCTAAATATGATTAATATCACATTCCAGAAGCTGTTCGGAAGTAATAGAGAGTTTGTCTATCAAAAAATGACCGGAGTGCCTCTAAATACATTACTTTATACATCTGTAAAAAGTGAGAGACATTAGTTTCTTATGTGATTGAGCACGTTTTGGAAGTAATCAACTGGTGACAAGTTTTGTATTTTCCTTAAGTACTTCCCCTTATTTCTATAAAATATTGTTATCCACAGCACGCTTGAAACTTATTTTAAAAACTCAACTTACATCAATCGAAATTTGTTGTTCCTAGCAATATTTTGACTACGCCAATTGATAGTGTTTATTTAACCATTTCAATTGATATTTCGTTTTTTAAAATCGGATAGTAAATAATGGAGCTATGGCTTGGGGCATTTTTTGGCAGTCACCCGGTGTAGTACATGTATAAATTTATGTTATTATTTAAAAATTGAAGATATCTATATGGTTGTAAATTTAAATCTTGTGCTGTAAATACACAACGGAGGATTCATTGCTCTATTAGTAGCAGCAGTATGAGAGATTTGGCATAAATACGTAAAATTATCTAATTCACTACATATTGAAATGAATAACTTTGAGGGATTCGCGAAAAGTAAAAAATTAGCGAGAACACCAGACAAGTTAAAAAGTGGGAAAGAAAAACTGGAAGAAAGTGATGAACTAAAACCAATGTTGAGAGAATTATTAAGGAAAAATAAGAAGAAAGCCAACGAACTAGATGAAATGAAATCGCTGATGAGTGAATTGGCGAAAGAAATGAAAGAAACTATAAGAGAGAACAATGAACGCTCGGAACAAATGAAAAGACTAAAGAAAGAAAACGATGAACTTAGAAACGAAATGGCAGAGATGAAACAAAGTATGGGAACAGCAATGGAAATAATACAGAGAGAGAAGAAACGGAACAACCTGATAATAAAAGGCAGAGGAATAACAACGAGCGATAAAGAGGCGTTCAAAAATGACATACCTTCCTCAAAAGCACTTTAGATCTGGAGTTTGGTGACAAGATAAATGTGTTAAAAAACAAAAATAAGCTGAGTGGTAAAGAATACGACAACATATATATCGACTGTGATTTAACCATAATGGAAAGGGAAATGCAGAAACATTTAAGGGATATAGCGGCACAGGAGAGGCGTGAAGGCAAAATGGGTATAACTATTCAATCATTAACGGTAAAAAGAAGATCTGGAATGAACGATCAAAAACACTAGAAGAAACAGGAAACGATGCAAAGACAAAAAGCTAATTAGAACCAAAATAAGGAGAGAAATGGAAGGGAAAACGGCAAGGACTAGGAATATGAGAAGGACTAGCTGTCCTATTAAAAGGGGGCATACCGGGGAAAGAAGAAGAACTAATATCTGAGTTGGAGGGAGCAAAGATAAAAATGATAGATTCGACAGAAGCAAAGCTAAAAGGCAAAGGCACCAAATTATACCAAGAAGAACATGTAATATACTTGGGAGTGGACAGATCAGAAAGGGCCAAGGAAGGGGTTGCATGTATAATACATAAGGAATGGAAGGAAAAATTATATAAATGGAAGTACATAAATTCGAAGATTCTATTAGTACAAATAAAAAAAAGCGAACAGGATAAAATTGACTTCATAATAGCCTACGGACCAGATGAAAATGGCAAAAAGGAAGAAAAAGAGAATTTCGATAATAAGCTACAAGAAACAGTAGACAATAACAAGAAAAGATACGCACCAATAATAGAAGAGTACGGAGAAGAAGCAATTAATAGAAATGGTAGATTACTGCTGGAATTCTATATGGAAAATAATATGATAATAACAAACACTAAGTTTCAACATAAGACCATATACAAGTATATGAGAGTTCTAAATAGTAGAAATGAGAAATTAATAGACTATGTAATAGTAACGAGGCCACTACAAAAAAGAATATTGGGCACGGGAGTTACGGGGCAGCGAAATAGGTAATGATCACCACTTGGTCATGACAAAACTCACAGCAACCGAAGTGATAAAAAGAGCAAGTCAAGAGTACACAGTCACGTAAACAAGGAAAAAATTCAGGCAAATATCAGAGATAAGATTTCAGGAAAACACGGAAAGAAGCCAAAATATGACACACGAGACTTGTGGCAAATGTTTAAAGAACATTTTAATTGAGAGCGCAAAAGAAGCGTGCGAAACAACAAGACAGAACTGTAATAAAAACAGACGAAATGGTGGACAGCTGAAGTAAAACAATCCGCACGAGAGAAGAAAGCAGTCTAGAAGAAATACTTGAATAATCAGACAACAGAAAGATATGAAGAGTACAAAAAACATAGGAAAAATGTAAGAGACAAAGTAGTAAAAGCAGAGAAGAACGCATGGGAGAAGTTCGGAATAAAAATGGAAGAAAACTTCCTAAGCAAGCAAAAATTAGTCTTTAGGGTACTGAAGAACTTAAGAGGGAAAGAGCACGACGAACTTGATTTCATAAGAGATAAAAATAAACAGCGGCTCACAAAGGATGCCGAGATTATGGAAAGATGGCGGGAATATTTCAAAGAGTTATTAGAGGACCTAAGTCTAGAACAAGAGAAGGAAAAAATTACATTGAGAGAAAGTTTCCATATGGCAGAGCTAGAGAACGTAATAAGGCGTCTAAAAATAGGGAAAGCGATGGGGCATGACAGTATTACAACGGGGATGATAAAATACATCAGAGAGTACTAATGAACAACATTAGGAGGGAAGGGGTTATGCCGGCGGACTGGGAACTTGCAATTATAATTCAGATTTACAAGAAAGATGAAAACAGTGATTGCGGCAATTACAGAGGTATTTCGCCCAAGCGCAGTGGAAAAAATATATGAATACGTACTTACAGAAAAACTAAAAATCGAAATAGAATTAAATCTAGATGAAGCGCAAAACGGGTTTAGGATGGGAGAGGAACAACAGACGCACTTCATTTAATTAAAGAGTTAAGTGAAAGATTGATCGAAGTGAATGAGGCAATATATCTATGCTCTATCGATACAACCAAAGCCTTTGACTTTGTCAAAAGAAATGATATTTTCACAATATTAATTAGGAGACGAGTAAGTAAAGGTCTAATTAGGGACATAAAGTGTTTATATAAAAGAACGGAGATCTATCTAAGAACTAAAAATAGAGCTTCGCATACATTCACAACTAATATCGGAGTAAGACAGGGAGGAACATTGGGCCCCTACTTATTCACAATAGTCATGGATGAAATCGTAAAATTATGCAATGAAAGAAGCAAGAATACAACATAGGGCTATTACAACTTTTACGTTGTAATTGCGTCCTCCATTTACAAAATAACTAAGTAATTATCAACTAAAATGATTTGCAATTGATTAGAAAGTGAACCAACTCAACTGAAAATGAAATGATTAGATGTCAGAAAAAGGAACACAAAACATACAGTAGCAGACAAAAAGATTTCACTTTTATGTTTTTTCAACGCAACTCTTTCAAAACTCAATGAATCGGTTTGGATCCCTTATACGTTTTAGTGTACTTTACACCATGTCAGCCGACATTTCCCAAATTCCGATAGCCGGAACGATAAAATGCGGGTAATTTTCGAAAATCACCGAAATCGATATTTTTGATTGACGAATTAGTTCTTCTTTTTTAAATTTGTTTGGCGTTTAGTTTTTGTTTTGTTTTTTTATCAATATTCATTATTTGTACGGCAATGTCGAGCACTTCCAAGCACCGTCGGTCGACTGATGCACAGCGCAGCGCCATCTTTGCCGTCAATTCTGGCACTGTTTCCCGTTGTTCTATACCAGGTCGACCCAGGAGTTGAACGAACACTAAGTCTCCGACATCAGTACCCGCATTGTTCAACGTCGTCTGACGGCCGCTGGTATCCCTGGGTACCTTCCTGTGCGCAAGCCGTTCATTTCCAACAAGAACAGAAAGGCGAGACTCGCCTTCGCTATCATTCATTTGAACTGGACTCATCAACAGTACTTAGACGTGTTGTGGACTGATAATAAAGTACATTCGACGGCCCATACGCAAAAGATTCCTTCCAAAGTACCAAGTCCCGCCGGTAAAGCATTGCGAAGGAGACGTGATAGTGTGAGGTGCATTCAGCGGAAAGGGAATCAGTCCCTTGCACAAGATAGATGGAATTAAATCTTGGTCGTGGATTCATCATGCAACAAAACAACGACCCGAAATATGCCTCCAAGGATGTCAGGGACCGGCTCATCAAGAACAAGATCACCGTCCTATAGTATATAATATTACATATATAATAATGCGTTGGAGATGTTCGACTAACAGGAGAAGGAGTAATTCCGCCGTTCGTGCTCGATAAGCTGATCGACACGATGCCCCGTAGGTGCCAAATAGTAATTGCTGCAGAGGGTTATACAACACGTTATTAGTTGTCGAGTTGTTATTAGTGTTTTTTGATTATTTGACCCGGTTATTGCAATGTTTTGTTTTATCAATAATGCTAGCAAGGACTATTGGGTAGTTTGACAAATAACACTAAGGTATCGGCACTCTCCGCACCACGCAAATTATTTGCTTAATTCAGAACGGCTGTTTCGAAAATTCATGGATTCCCATTGTTACCCTACCGTACGACTGAATATCCAGGAATTCTCGAAATTGTTCCGAATTAATCAAATAATAACTTGTTTGGTGCGAAGTGTGCCGATACTTTAGTGTTATTTGTTATGTTTTGTTTTATTGTGTAGTTGTCAGATACTTTGTTTGTCGAAATCAATAAAAATGACAATCTCATAAAGAGCTGTGAACGTTTCATGCTAAAAACTTGAACATTGTTCATAAGTACCTTCTGGAGCGTTTGTTCCAAACCTGAAGTCAATTAATAAAATTTGAAAAGAGTTGCGTAAAAAAGGCACAAAGGTGAAATCATTTTATCCGCTACTGTATATTAAATACGAAGCTACATAAAATTATTATTTGGCTTCACAATTGATGTAAATTTTTTAAGCTTTTAATGCTCCTTCAATTGTTTGTAGTATCAAATTCGAACGCTTCCGGAAAGTACTAACACCGATAATTTTCTCTGGACATAGTGGTTTTGGCCATTTTTTTGCCGAAATACAATAAGGTTTGGCGTATTTTAACATTTTTACTTCAACTTTTCTTGAGTAAATTTTCCTTTTTGTGGATATATCCACCTTAAGCGATGGAATGTTAAATGTAACATTTACGGGTTGCGCCAACCATCTGTATTGAAACATTTTTTAAGTAACAGTTATTCAGGATCAAGTACTCTATGCTGTAAAAATATTTTCATGTATACAGGGTGTTAACTTACATATACCAGTCGATTTCTTCCTTTTTATTTAATGGCTTTGTTTATTAAAACAAAATATCAAATTAGATGATATATATATTTGTACATATGTAATTGCAGGGATGGTATATAGTAACATATGCTCTAGGAATTTATCATTTAAATCTATTCATTGCTTTTCTTACACCGAAGATTGACCCAGCAATGGATTTTGATGGTAAGAATCTTTATATGATATATTAGTATTTGCTGTTGTAAGGTGCGAGTTAGAAATTGTAGAACTTTTTTACTTTTTTTTTCTCAAGCCGATGAAAATGGTCCGGAGCTTCCAACCAGAGCGAATGAAGAATTTCGGCCGTTTATTAGGCGATTACCCGAGTTTAAATTTTGGTATTCAGTAACAAAGAGCACAGTAATAGCTTTAGTTTGTACATTTTTTGATTGTTTTAATATACCTGTATTTTGGCCTATATTGGTCCTATATTTTATAACCCTCTTCTGTGTCACAATGAAGAGACAAATAAAGGTGCGTATTTTCTTTTTCAAAAGTTGAACTAAAATTTTAATATTTTTTTAATTTTAGCATATGCTTAAGTATCGCTATTTGCCATTTACTCACGGGAAACCTAAATACCAGGGACATGAGGATACTGGAAAAGTTATAGGAGTACCGAAGTGATTATGGTGTTATTAGTTTTAAGGACATAAATCAATATAGTGTTGTGCATACTTATAAATGAATTGTTATAATGTATTATAAACAATCTAATGAAATTTTACTTTTGTATCCAGCGATAAACCATTATAACTCAAAGCATTTTCGTAGGTTGCAGTATATCCGTTTAAAATCCGTTAAAAAAATTACTTATTTATTTTTCTTAATGTAAAAGTATTGTAAATAGAACATTTACAGACATTTAGTACTTTCATAAGTAATTATGTGATGTATTACACTTTTTATAAAAAAGAATGTGTATTTTAGTTAATTTTTCGTTAAATGCAGGACCTACCTTGCCTATTATGATAAGAAATATTTTCGTGAAACTTGATTGGATATACAATCATTTCTGGAAAGAGTGCAAAAGCTGTTGGCAATCACATTATATTATTATCAATGTATAGGTAAATAAAATAGCGATATGTACTTTGTCCATGTGTATGTCCATAAAATAAAGCACAAATTATTTACAAAAATCCTGTAACATGGTTTTTGTTTTTAATTTGCTGTTTTAGGAGGATTCATTTTGGAATAATAACGACATCATTTTTCTTTCTAATAGAACACTTTTTTCTATTTTTGGATCTTCTACAAAGAGCTGATTGAAAAAAATATCGGAATTGGTGTTAAAATTCATGCAGATTCAATAAAAACAGTATTATTTTCAGAATTATTTTCAATTAATAATAATACAATACTTAATGCAGGTTGACTTTTTAAGTAAAAAAGCTAGTGTACTTAAGAAATAATTTGCTTATTTAAATTTTTTGAAAACCACATACAGGCTCTCCCAGCTTTCTGGAATTGTAAAAGCGAGGAGGGGATTCCCTCCTCGCTCTCGCTGTATATATGTACGCTGATATAGCGATATAGCTAATTTCACATTTTCCCAATCGGTATGTAAAAGAGATATACATTTTTTATACAGACAAGATATATGGTACTATTTAAATAAATCGTTTCTAGTGTTTGAATTTGGCAAAGTTTGGTGTTCAATAGTGAACATGCTGTATATTTTGAAGGCGTACTAGCACCATGTCTAGATAGGGGCAGGTATGCAATTTAATTTCATAAAAATTTACGCTGGAATGTATTTGCATTTCGGATTTTTTAGGGAAATAGGTATATCTAAATTTTGGCGATTGAGAACAAAATTATAAAGATCTCGAAATCTATTAGAATAAATACATGAAACCCATTCTATATTGGTTTATTTCTAGAAGAGAAAACGTAATAATATACAGGATGTTTCTTTTAAAATAAAGTAGGTGTTTGGTTCGTTACTCATCGATCATCCTGTATATATGGAAATATTTTTAAGAGTTACTTAATGACGTCTAGTATATTATCAGAAAACGTTAGCTTCCTACACAATAGGCGCAACTTTACAATTCCGAAAGGCTGGCACACTATTACAAAAGCCTGCTAATTTTTGTTAAAAAAAAATAAAGCCCAAAACCTTTAGCTTCTATAATACTAACTCATTTTTGAATTACGCTGTGTTATTCTTGAAGATGGTATATCATTACTGTTGTTATTTGGACTGTTTTCATCATCTGGTGAATTTAAAACATCCGACGTTTCGGCAGATCTTCTTCTGCCATCTTCAGGGTAACCCTGATAAGGGTTGTAGGTTGCCAAACTCATATTGATAAACTTAGAACTTGTACTTTGCCAGTGGCCCTGTCAGTATGAGTTTTAATGACAACGGGGTTGGTTGACGTATATTGCCACGTATCTATGACGGCGGTGATGGTTGATGTATATTTACGCGTATTATCGGCAGCCATATGTCCTTAATCACAAGGCTAGGAGTACTGATAGGGGCGGTTGCTTTCGCCAGGTGCGTCGCTTCTAAGAACTTTCTTCGGGTGTTATTCTCTACATTTTTTGCTATTATTGACGCTCTATCCCGTTGAAAACGATGTTGTTCTTCCCATGCGTTTCGTGCAACTTGCGCTTTTTCTATTTCCCCCAATCTTACTAGATTTTGGTGTTCTTTTACTCTAACTTGCAGGGGTCTTACAGGCAGGGTACAAGTTTTAAGTTTATCAATATGAGTTTGGCAAGCTACAACCCTTATCAGGGTTACCCTGAAGACGACAGAAGAAGATCTGCCGAAACGTCGGATGTTTTAAATCCTCCAGATGATGAAAACAGTCCAAATAATAACAGTAACTCATTTTTGTGCTCGTTGCACCGGGTGGCCAAATAAGAATGGCAGCCGGCTACAAGTTTTCATCGTGTTTTGTCTAATTAACAGTTATCGAAAATATATGCATTTTATTCCCAATCCAATTCCATTTCTTTTTCGTTGAACACATTTTGTCTAAAGTAAAGTGGTGGGTAGATGTCAATTGCTTTTTAAATAAATGTTGGTAACTTCTGTTAGGCTTAACCGATTTTAACAATCTTGGCTTCGTTTAAAAGAGCTATTTGATCTATGAAGTGCAGTTTTGGTCTACTTTTTATGAATTGTTCCTTTACCACTAGAGGGCTTTATCTGATTTTATAACAAATAAAGCGACTTTTCGCAAACATTTTAGATAGAACGATGTTTCTTTTCACGCGGAAAAGAATAGAATTAAAAACTGATGTCAGTGAAAACCGCATCTCGATATCTTTTCTCTAATCGGAGATGTTAACGAAAAAATGTAAATATTTGTTGCACCTGGACGACACGGTTTTGCCGACTGTCTGCTATTTTATTTAAATTTCTAAATATAACCATATTAGTAAAAATAAAAATATATATCCTATTTCAAAGATAATTATTTATTTTACTGCCTTATAAATAAACTGAATCTCATTGTTTTATCGATTTCAACTTGAGATAAACAATAAAAATTTGACTAACCAAGTAAAAGAATTCTGAAAAACGAGTAGGTTTTGAATAATAATAGATGCAGAATAAGAAAAAATTACACGTTATGTGACAACGTTCAAAAGGCTCATGTCTTCGTTTAGACTGTTCTGTTAATGCTTTTAATTTTCTTTTTTTGCGTTTTTAATGTTCAAAATATGCGTCTTACAAGCGCAGCATTTAACATGATAGGGGTTTATTTTGAATGCATGAGAAATTCAACTGTCGCTGCCAGGGTATATGCAATGCAGTTTCTTGACAGAAGACGCCAAAGGATCGAGAAATACTATCGCGGATTTTGTGGACAGACGGGAACACCTTTAATAGTGATGGATGTGCCCATAACATGTATTACTGGTCGTAAATAAACGAATCCACACTGAATGCAGGAAGTCCAGTACCAAGGTCACTGTTCCATATACGTGTGGTGGGGAATTCTAGGTGGACAAATTGTTGGATCTTTTATATTTAATTAAGCCCTTACTGGATACGTTTACCTAAATTTTCTAAGAAACCTATTGCCATTTCTTTTAGAAGATATACGCTGGTAATTCGCCGTCATGTTTTTTTCAGCATGACGGGTGCCCGGCGCAATTTGCGATAAATGTTCGGGACTTTTTAGATAATGCTTAAACAAGCAGGTGGATAGGACGAAGAAGTGTATTTTCACGGCCAATTAGGTCTCCGGACTTAACCGACTTAGATTTTTGTTTGTGGGGAAGAATAAAGAACCTCGTCTTTGCTACCAGCCCCATTACAAGAGAAGACATGATGTTTTGTCCACTTGACAGAGAATAAAATCATGCGAAGAAAATGATGGAAGACAATTCGAACATCTAGGAAGCTACTGGTAATTCATTTACGTTATATTCTACAAAGGGGCATCACAGGGTTAATTAAATAATAATGTTTTTCGAAATTCGCATAGTAGGTTAATCACATTTTTATTGTTTATTTCAAGTTGAAATCGTTTGAAGAATGAGATCGAGTTTTTTGAAATAGCCTATATTTTTTATTTTTACTAATATGGTAATATTTAGAAATTAAAAAAAAAATAGTAGACAGACGGCAAAACCGGGTCGTCCAGATGCAACAAATATTTACATTTTTTCGTTAATATCTCCGGTTAGAGAAAAGATATCGAGATGCCGTTTTCACTGACGCCTTGAGTTTTTAATTCCCTACTTTTCAAATTTATACTTACAGGTCTCGCGTTGTAGGATGGCGAGTTCCGGCGCTGTCCGAAGGTACTATCGAACATTGTTCGGGAAAATTCAAGTTTGAATGTAACATGCAGTGGCGTAGCCCGACTTTTTTTTATTATTTTAGGATAATAAAAAACGACTATAAAATAATGTCTTGTATTTCCACCGCGCATCTGAAGCGTTCGCCATTCTATAACGCACAAACTGTACCTAAATAATTTTATTGTAAAATATATTTTACTGTAAAAATAAATCTATATTAGGTATATAACCTTAAATGAGCCGGGGACCCCCTGAGGTCCGGGGCCGCTAGGCACGTGCCTAGTTTGCCTTACGGGTAATCCGCCTCTGAAGTACGATTAATATCTAACGCTGGCCACGAGCGGTACCGCGCATCGGCGTAGAATCAGTTCGGACCGAGAGGAACGGTAGTATTACTTCGTCTGCGGACCAGTACGGACATTTTCGCTGCCGGTCATTTGCGCAATTGTTTATCTGTCCTAGAAAAATTATGATTTCGTCAGCAAAACGACCGCGGTCGGACAAACTTCGAAAATTTATTGCAGAAATTCCAGACTTAATATATGAAGGTGCTAAAATTAAATGTGTAATCTGTAAAATCCCGTTAATGTGTTGGTCCAGGCAACATTGTCTACGACACGTAAATAGTGAAAAGCATGTCTCAAAAAGAAATTGCGCACGAGACAATGAAAAATTTATATTTAATTTATGCGTTACATTTATCGCATGTAATATACCGTTTAATTTACTAGACAAGGAACCATTTATCTGATTTTGGAATAACTATTCGGAGTGCAAATTACCAAGTCGAACAACGTTACGAAGAATTGTGCCATCTGCGCGCCAACATATTAAACAAAAATAAAATCGGAGTTGAAACATCAAAAATTGTGGTTATGTGTTGACGAAACAACAGATCGGAAGAAACATTCTGTTCTTAATGTAATGGCACGCAAATTGGAATCTCATCAATCGGCACCTACAATTCTATTAGTCTCCAAACGAATACAACAGTGTACTACCGAAGTAATTTCAAAGTTAGTGTTAAATACGTTGGACAAGTTTGAACTTTCAACAAACCAACTCTTGATGTTAGTGAGTGATGGTGCTGCAAACATGCTTTCTGTAGGCCGGTCTCTTAAAAAGCATTCTGCTAATTTGTTACACATTACGTGTAAAATTCATGCTCTCAATCTTGTGGCGGATAGTATCAGAAAATGTTATCCTGAGGTAGACGCTTTAATAGCGCATACCAAAGCAGTATTTGTCAAATCACCGAAACGTATTCGCGAATTTCACAGACTGTGCCCCCGTATACCAGAGCCACCAGAACCTATTCTAACTCGTTGGGGAACATGGTTGCAGGCCGCGTTTTATTATCATAAATATTTTGACAATATTAAGAACGTGGTTTTACAATTCGGTACAAAGGAAGCTACCGCTATACAGAAAAGCCAGTCGAAATTTCAAGATAGTTAGGTTAAAATGGATTTAAAAATCATTCACGACAATTACTTCGGGCTAGCAGATGCAATAGAAAAATTACAAAATCCTGCGGTGCCGTTAGAAGAATCTCTACAAATAGTGCAACATGTTCACGCACGATTGAAGGCGCAAAAAATGTTTCTGTTCTAGAAAAATTTGAAAGTGTTTTTGAGAAAAATTCTGATTTTGGCACATTAAGACACATTTGTGAAGGTGCGTCAACAGAATCGTTAAGTTATTTGAAAGATTATTTTACTTACGCAAATATTACGTCACTAGATGTAGAACGTTCGTTCTCTGCATATAAACGCATTTTTTCCTCATGCCGTACTAGTTTTGTCGAAACAACAGTTGAAACATATCTATATATGTTGCAGATATTTAACAGACATTATTCACTTTGTGATTTCACGGAGGACTCTTAAAATGGTAAATGTTTGAGCACGTGAGAGCGAAGATGAGCGAAATTATTTGCGGCAGCAAACATCTCTATTAGCAGAATAACTCTAGTGGAACACAAGGCCTGGTCGACTCTATGCTACTGCGCGGTACCGCTCGTGGCCAGCTTTATTAATATGGTAGTACTACCTGATATGCGCGAGGCGGGGCTTAAGCACCATACGATACGTACTAAAAATGTCGTTCTCAAAAAGAGCATATAGGCAATACGCTATACATTTGAATATAACCTAAAAATTAATATACATACGCTTTCGAATTAAAATATAAACTAGAATCTTTATTTGCGATATTTTTATAAAAGTAAATGTTGAAGGTGTCGGTCGTTTAAAAATTAAGATATAAAAAATAAAGTTATTGAAATAAAGAAGGTATTTCTTTGAAAAGTACGGATTCTTTAACATTTTTAATTGCATTTATTTAACATGTACATTATAGAATTTCTTCTAAATATTAAATTACAAAAATCACATTATAATAAATATAATATTGCAGTACAATTAAAGTCATGTTCAACGATGGAACAAGTCCTGGGTGGCCTGACGAATGTATCTGTTTATATTGATAATGTAATTATTTCAGGTAGAAATTATGAAGAATGCAAAGAAAATGTATATTAGGTCTTAGGACGGTTGAATGAATATCAAATTAGAATAAACATGAATAAGTCAGTCTTTTTCAAGACACAAGTTAATTTTTTAGGTCATACTAAAAGAAAGGACTAGCATACTAAAAGAAAGGAATAATGAATGTACAATAGAACCAGTTGAAAGTGGCCTAAGCAAGGAGCCTAAAGAAGTAGCCGAGGAAAGAAGGGGAAGTGAGACAAAACTTGAAATTAGTACCAGCGCACAAGAGACGATTGAAGTCCCCACCAAAAGTACCTATCCCTACTAAAGAGCCTTCATTCAATTACCCTAGAAGATCCACTCGATCCATAAAAACCCCTCAAAGATTAAATTTATAAATACAACATATTCTGTACAATTACTATAAGCTATACTTGGTTATTGTAAACAACACTTAGTAAGGGAGAGAGAAATGTAATGTTTTAATGTTGGTACCAGGCAGTGATGCCAGATTTAGGGATTTTTCCCTATTTACGGGGATTTTTTATTCAATTAGGGAAAAAGGGAATTTAGTACATAATCTAGGGAATTTCGAAGTCTAATTGCGCCTTTATATAAAAAACTATAGAACAACAAAATTATTATCTTTATATTTTACTAAACTTAACGTAATAATGAAAGAAATCCTGACAACGTTGTAAACGAACTGTTTATCGTATTTGATTGGCAAAATTAAATTGTTTGCTGTGATTGGCCGTTATTTGTCAAGCTGTTTACCGCCAATACATTTAAAATTCAAAAATGTCTTTTTGTTCCGTTATTGTTATATTGCACAGAACGTTTACCTATTATAGTATACAGATTTGTTGTAACAAAAGATAAATAAAACTAAAATATGTAAGAATATTTAGTGTCTCTGTAAAACATCTGGCAAAATATTGCGGAAATTTCACATAGCAAAACTTTTATGATTTTTATTGTTTTATAACCCCTACAAAGGGAAGATTCATAATATAACCCAAAACAATTAAAAACACATATTTTTGCAATAACAAGGATATTATTTCTGTTACCAACCCCTTGGATACCATTGGACGTCTTCATATTTCATTTGTTTCTTGCTTGTCTTCGACTGCTAGTGCTACAAATATCTTATACCTTAAGCCTAGTTCGCACAGATAATCAGATATTTGTACGATACGAAAAATCAGAAAGGGTTAATTTTATTTGGTGATAGTGATTGATGGTTGATGCAACTAAATACGAATTATTATACTTAAATAATTTATATATTTAAAAGATAGCTACATCATCGTTTAAAATGTAAGTATTTATATTTAATTATTTTACTATTTCTAAATAATTATTTTTTTATACAGGGCACAACCGTCAACATCACAGCTAACTAAACAAAAGCCATACTTACAAAAATTTAAAGTAGAATGGCTAGAAAATGCAAAATTCAAGGGATGGCTTAAGGAACACACAGGAAATAAATATCTATGTAGATGTATTGCATGTGGTGTTGATTTAAAATGTGGGAAGTCCGATTTAGAAAAACATGCAGCAACAGAAAAACACAAGAAGAATGTGGTAAAAGTAAAAAATGTGCGAAGTGTCAATATGTTTTTCAGTAACAAGACTCCTCATATTCTAAATGTCAGGAAAGCCGAAATAAAATTATCAAATTTTTTTGCACATCATAACGTAGCTTTTCAAGTAATTGACCACCTGGTTCCTATTTTGCAAGATTGTTTTTCAGATTCATCAGTAGCTAAAGACATGCAATTAGGTCGCACTAAAGTAACAGATATTATAAAAAACGTAATTGCTGCAAAATGCACAAATGATCTGGCTAACAATCTTCAAAGAAAATATTTTAGCATATTAATTGACGAAACTACTGATATTTCTGTGAATAAATTGCTTTGTGTAATAGTAAAATTTGTTGACAATTGTGGTAAAGTTTGTGATAATTTGTTAGAACTAATTACAGTTAGTGCTACTAACACAGATGCGGAATATTTATTTGCTTCTTTTAAAAGGTGTTTGGAAACAAAAAATATCCCAATTAAAAATATTATAGGATTTGCATCTGACAATGCTAATGTTATGATAGGAAAACATAACTCGTTCATGACCCGTCTACAATCAGAAACTAATGCATTAATTGTAATACCTTGTATCTGCCATTCGTCAGCATTAGTAGCAAGTAATGCATGTTCTAAATTACCTAGGACACCTGAAGAATTTGTTAGAAGTGTTGCTAATTATTTTTCAGTGTCTGCGAAAAGGACAGCAGAACTTGCCGAGATGCAAGAATTCTTCAATGTGCAGCAAAATAAAATGCTTAAATTATCTGCTACCAGATGGTTAAGCATGCAGCATGCAGTTAAAAGAGTGCTTGACAACTGGAACATTCTTTATGAATATTTTCAGGTTGCCCATGTAGAAGAGAATTCCAAGGTAGCAACATTTATCTTTGAAGAATTAAATAATTGTTGCACAAAAGCTATTTTATTGTTTCTCAACTACATTTTAAATTTTTTTAATACATTTAATGCATTATTTCAAGGGAAAAAACTGTTGGTGCATGAGATAGCAACTGAATGCAAAAAAATATTCAAATTTATACTATTACATTTTGTAAAACCGGAATATATCAGTGATTTCAAAATTAATTGCAAAAATCCCAGGTATTTTCTAGATTTAACGTCAATAGACTTGGGTTCAGAGTGCAACTCATATCTTTTGAATTTGCCAGAAGATATTCAAACATCAATACGAAAGTCATGTCTTGAGTTTTTAATTACTGCGGCAACTGATATTCAGGCAAGGTTTCCTTTAACAGACATTTTTTTCGATTCGCTGAAGTTTTTAAATCCAAATATTGCTTTGGACTTAAACAAGCCACACAATTTAACATCTCTTAAAACAGTTTGGAGCAAATTCCTTTTAATAGATGGTATCGATGGTCCTCAGATTGATCTAGAATGGAAAAAAATAGCAATACACTTCAGTGATGAAAAAAATGTTCTTTTAACTAAAACTGTTGAAGAATTTTGGTTTGATGTAGGTAATTATAAAAATTTTAACGATAGTTATGAATTTTGTAATATAGGGAAATTGGCAAATTTATGTATGTCTCTACCACATAGCAATGCTGAAACAGAAAGAGTATTTTCGGTGGTTTCAGATGTGAAAACAGAGAAACGTAATAAGATTGGCAGTGAGGCTTTGAATGCAGTGTCGGTAATTAGATTTTCAAACAAAGATTGCTGCCAATCTTTTGATGTAACTGCGGAGTACAACAAATTAATGCAATCAAATAATTTATATAAGTAATAGTTAATAGTACTTGTTAATATTTTTATTTATTTAATACGTTTTAAGTTTTATTAAATGTTTTTTTTGTTTAAGAATAATATTTTAATGTATTGTAGATAGAATGATATTTAATTTCACAATAAAATATACCTATTAATATGATTTTACATTTGTTTGAAGATTTTTAGGTTAAGATATTACTCAATTGCATTGTATACAAATATAAAACGTACCTAATATAGAATTCATATAAGCAGCTTTCTCTTATTTGTAAAATCCAGTGAATTACTACAAATAAAAATATCTTGGTTACATATTAGCAAAATCAATGCTAATATTTTTTTTGTATATTATATCAATATAATGTTTTTAATCGACCTAGGGAATTTCAGGGATTTCTCAATTGAACTAGGGAAGTCCAGGGATTTTCTATTTAAAATATAGGGAATTTCAGTTCCTCGCATCTGGCATCACTGGTACCAGGGGAACGGGATTAAGATGTCTACTCTGTGTATGTAATGTGCATGTCTGTTAATAAACCTTTATGTTACGATTACGCTAGATGTTATTAATCGAACCCGTATAAATACACAGCAAATTCATACAGCTTGATATTTCTTAATTGCCCTTTGTTTTAGTTCTAACCTATCATTTTCTTTGGCAGAAAAGTAGAATATGCAACCAAAAGGAGATGTATGGAACTATTATTTTATTGGTACCAGCAAAGTAAAATATGTAAAATGCATATTTTGCAAAAAAGAGTATTTTAAACATACAACCAGATTGTTAAAACACCTACCGATATGCGAAACTGCTCCCAATGCATGAATGAAATAAATTTGAGGTAAATAGTAATAAGTTATTATTAACTTATACTGTTTACTTCAAACACTAAGCAGCAAGCTCTTGTAGTAGTGTATCTAAAAAGATACTCCAGAATGTTAGCAATATTGGAAACTATATTGATTCATGAAGTGATGAACAACAGGTAAATAGATAATTTGGTCATATTTGTTACAAAGCTATTTTAGGCAAATCTAGCAAGTAAGCTGGCTGTGGCTATATATGTGAGTGGTTCGCCACTATCACTAGTTGAAAATGAACAATGGACTGAGTTTTTTCATTATTTAAGACCAAGTTTTAAAGAACCATCTAGATACCAACTCTCAACAACTCTTAGATACAGAATATGAAAAAATAAAATTTCAGATTGAAACAAAAATACAAGCAGAAAATTTATCGCTTCAATATGATAGTTGGACAACTATAAATAAGGTACTACCAGGTAATTTGATATTTCTACATTCTCTAAATCAAATTTTATTTATGTAGAACTGAAGGAATTACACCAACTCCACTTTATGTGGATTCTAAAGAAGCAAAGTTAATTGATGAAGTTTTACTAAAATATAATCCAAATAAATTCTTTGCTATTGTGACAGATAATGCAAGCAATATGAGGGGTGCAGTGCAAAAGATTGAATTGAAATATAATTATATAATTTCGTATGGATGTTTTGTACATACCTTGAATTTAATTTTAAATTTTAAGAATGTCTTCTACATCGGCAGCTACAGAAAGAAGCTCTGTCAAGTCTATATACAATCCAAGGAGAGAAATCGATTAACCAATTTAGGAACTGCAAAAATAACATATATTAGACAAATTTATAAACAGCTTTGTAAAGGATCATTGCAATTATCAAACAGCTTTAAAACTACATATAATGCAGACATAGATGATGACATAATATATCCAGTACTTTTAAAATAACTTTCAGTTAAAATAATCATATATTTCCGTTTTAAGGGATCTGAAGTTTTAAATACCAGCAATGCATCCTGGACCTGTTACAAAAACCAAAGTTTCTGCAGCGATGTACCATGCGCGGAGTACGAACGATCAGATATAGAAGAAAAAAATTAATAGTTTTTAATATGTAAAAAATAAAATACAAAAAGAGTTACGTTAATTAGTTGTTTTTCCTTCTGTTATATTGTACTGCCATTTGTAAACTTAGTAGGCAATTAATAATTTGAATTTTAGAAATAGATTCCTTTAGAAATGCCACATGTAGGGTGAATGAATTACAAATGCTTTAAATGCTATATTTGTCAAGCATTTCCTAAATAATTTACAGAACTTTCAAGCATTTCCTAAATAATTTACAGAACTTTCAAGCATTTATAGCATAAATTTAAATGCTGAAGCATTTAACATCACTATATAATTTCGTACTGTTAGCGACATCTATATTCAAAAAGATTTCTAAATTCCCGCCATATTGGAGTTATGAAATTTTATATATTTTGACCCCCCCCGCCCCCACGTAATACAGACAAATATATCCTTTATTGCCGGAACTACTACCTTAAATCATCCCCGAAATTTAAAAAGTGTTCCCTCTAATTATATGTGTATATTATCGGATTATATTTGATTTACAAACTCTACTTTATATTGTGGCCAATGTAACAATCAATATTGCAATATATGTTTGATTTAAATACGCATTTTGTCCTTCAATCAAATTGCTTCTTATAGTATTCTTGTTGCTTAAGCTATTGTAATGTGTCGTAATTTTGTTGTATAATTTATTTGCACTTTTACTTCTAAATTGATAAAAGTAAAATGTATACGTAAGTTATATTACAATTTATAAAAAGCATTCGAATGTATAGGATGCATGATTTTAAAAAGTACACTTTGCTAATATACAAACCCATGTATTTTAAGCGTGTTACAAATTCTAATTACAGTTAAAATCACATTTCATCTCTAGATGACTCTGAAAGTCATAACCAATTATATTTTTTTCTATGATTGGTACGACTACGGTTGTTGAATTCTGTAGCATTCTGTAGGTTGTCTGGTTGAATGAAAAGTATCTATTTTCTATGGAACTGTATAGAACTCAATTTTGGATTAATCGAGCATCAGCATTACGCCCTATTTATTAAAGATGACAAACTTTCATGCAAAACATTTAAATAAGGTAATATTATCAGCTGATGTTTATGCTGTTTGCTTACAACATGCACTTACGACTGAAAAGGAGGAAATAATGGGGCTTTTAATTGGAGAAGTAAGCAATTCTAAGTAAGTTCTTATATTAAACATTCAATATTTAAATATTTATATTTCTAGGTAGATGACATGAACATTTCCCATATTTCAGCCTGTGTGATATTACATAGAAGCGATAAGCAGCCTGATCGTGTTGAAATATCACCAGAACAATTGTGCACAGCTTCAACAGCAGCAGAACACTTAACTCATAAGTTAAATAGACCAATGAGAGTACTAGGGTGGTACCATTCACATCCGCATATAACAGTTTGGCCAAGTCATGTAGGTAAGCCAAAAGCATGGAAGAGAACAAAGCATTTACTTTTTCCAATGTTAAATGTGTTGCAATTAGTACGAGATATTAAGCAAATATTAGATTATTTCATTAGATCTGTTAAAATCTAAAAAATGAATACATTGCATATGCGGATGAGAGGAGTATGCTTTTGAAGCCACTTATGATACGATGTTTTAATAATATCCTACAGATGTCGCCATTTTTGAAAACGACTTATCAGGTTTTAAAATGTAGAATTCAAACTCCTTAACAATAAAATGCCCGTAACTCAATTTTGTCCGTTTTCGGACTTACGAGGTTTTAAAATTAGGCCGACGATATATGACTTCGCAATATACTGAAATATCTTTCTCAGGGGTTTTACTCTAATTTTGTTAAAATTTCTAATTTAACTCTAATAAATGATTTTTGTTAGGTGCGAGGGTATCCCTAGATACCCTTGCGGCAATTTTGAATGAATTTGTAACTTAGTGAAATCAAATTAACGAATTTTTAAGATTTTAAAATTAACTAACCTTTAAACATTCGAACGACGCCAATGTATATAAACACTCTGTTTATGTACACACCACAGGAACTGCCTGTTCTGGATATTTAACCCTATTTACTTTTCTAATAATGACTTTGAATATACAAACTTTGATTCAACCAAGGCCGAATAAAGATTGATGAAAATTGAGGGCGTCGTTTCTCTTTCATTTATTTTAAATCGCGAAAGACCGGCGATTGTTTTCTTTCACAGCCAATTTTGATAATTTACCCAAATAGAAACTAACTTTTCGATGACTTTCAATAAAAATGATATTAGTATGCGAGAACGAATGCAGTGAATTAATCAGGAGGTTGTTTATTGATGATTCTGTGATACGAATTGTCACCAACAAGCTTTAAAATAGAAAATCCACTGCTAATTTATAGAAACCTTTCAGATAAAGATTTAATTGACGAAATATTATCTGTTGTGCTTTGAAATTTACACTGTAGCGTATTCCAGACGATTTTTACATTAATTTGGAAAAAATAATTGAATAGAAAACTTAATAACGAGTAGATTTATCCATGATACCCCACACTCGTCATTATCTGGACTTATAATTAAATTCTACCGTCCTCGCCTCAAAGACGGTTGGCTGAGGGGGGAATGGTAACGCAAAAATTACCAATTATCCCCGCAAGAGGGGTATTTGGTTGCCAACGAGTGGCCAGCCTGACATTTAGTCAGTACCGGTATGACAACCGAGAGAAGTTGTCGTCGTAAATACAACGTTGAACGTAACATAACAATACCTATTGCTATTCCGGACATATGCGCAGATTTGATTGCATCTACTGTATTAGTCATACAATTATGACATACATTGTATATATTTAATTAATAAAGCGTGACAAACGGTTGCACCCACAAAGGCGCCGTAAAAGGAGCTGTGTTTACTATGTACATACAAGGAATCGAGTGGACGTTCGGTTATTATCGGTTGATCGGTGTGCGTGTACTATTTATAATGTTCGAGAAACTGGTGGAACCGTCCGGGGCGTACCACGCAAAAGTAGACACAGTATTAATAAAAAAATAACAGATTCTTACCCTTTATTGACGTATCTATGACCACTGCGGTAATGTGCGGCTGCCATGGTACGCCGCGTAGTACTGCAACATAAGCAATGCCTCGATTGTCGATTCAGTCAGGCCTCAACGACGGTCTGAAAACGTTCTCGTATACTTTGCAAATGATCGTTCAGCATCTAATGAAGTAAGATTTGCGAAATTCAAATACTCCTGTATCTCTTCTGCGCATTCTCGAATTCCAGATATGGATCGAACCTTTTCTAAACCCGGAATTTTATTTAAAACTGCACGAAATTTTTGCGCGACATCTAGTCCTATAGGATTCGTCAAGCTTTCTAGAGCGGCTGCTAAATTGTTGATGTTATTTAACGAGTTTTGTATAGACTAGTAAGTATTTTTTAACTGCGAAATAGTTTGTGTCACTACAGAATAGTTTATGGAAATGTTATCTATTTCTTTTTGAACGTCCGAATCGGAAAAAAGTTGCTGACTCTCGCGAACCGCCTGAGAATTAGAAGAATTAAGTTTGAAAATGACATCTTTCACTTGGGAATAATATTTGCAATAGTAAGATACTGCCTTGATCCATGTTCTCCATTGCGTCAATACAGGCTGAGGTGGTAACGGAATTTGCGGATACAATTGCTTGAACACGCGGATAAGTTTGGGAGATTGTACAAACACTTTTTTGGTAGATAATATTAAATCATTCACCCTAGGATACTTGCTTCGAATTGTTTCTGCTACGAGATGACGTGTGTATGAGGCATGTTATGTGAAGAAGAGTCGGAAAGCATACTTTTAACATCCTGCCAGCATTCAGCATTGTTGTGGTTCCGTTAGAAACGAACATGGTGATTTGGGCTCCTACGATACAACATTCTTTTAACATATTTTTTTATTATGTTTACAGCGGTTTCGGCATCAGTTCTTTCAATCCTTTTACTGGCTAACAACAAGGAAGCTGCTGGACCATTACGTTTTAAAGGACGCGCCACAATATGAATCACGCTGTGTTTCTGAGCATCTGTAGTTTCGTCCACAGTGGGCCAGATTTTTTGATTTCTCAACCGCCAGTAATGCGGTAGACATTGAGCATTCACATACGTGCATCCCCCCCCCCCCCCCGTACAGGCGTCTCTGCGGGTGCAACCGTTGGTCATGCTTTATTAATTAAGATTTTTTATTGTTTCTTTAAGTATATGACTTTAAGAAAGTATATTTTGTTACAGACGTTCGAACGCAGTCTATGTATCAAACTATGGACCCTCTGTTCGTTGGATTAATATTTTCCGTTTTTCAAAGTGACAAAGGATCAGTTGGCAATCAATTTCAATTGACGTGTTTTCAAGCAACTTCTTCATCAGAAAGACGCGATGTTCAAATAATTATAAAAAATTCTCCATTGGAGCAATACAACGTACAAGGTATGTTTTCACATAGTTTTTTTGTTTAAAATTAATATGAAGTATTTATGCAGAAATTGCAAAACTACCACATATACTAGCACAGGAAGAAATAGAGAAACATGATGAAGAAAATAATGAATGTCAAGATTTGCTAGCAGAGCTTCACAATGAAGCTTATAAAACATTAAATCTTGTTCATTTAATATCTAAAGTATCGAGGCCATTATATGAAGATCTAGAAGCTAGATTAATTGCAACAAATATAAGAATTCGAGAGATGGAAAAGGTAAAGAAGAAATTAATTGAAACACTTGCATCATAGAGATCAACTACAAATAGAATAGGAGTAATTTTTTTAAATAATTTCATCAAACGTTTCTTCAATAAATTAAACTTCTGTAGCAATATTGGAAACTGTTTTTAAAGAGAACAAACCCAACATTTATATGTTGTATTTATTACACTTTTACTCTGTTTGCACATCAGAATGATAGTTTTTTTTTTATTTAAGTTCCATTTGTCTTTTAATTAATATTTCAAAATTAATTTTCATTAAAAAAGATCCATATACTTATATTATTTAAATTATAATACAATAAAATATTTTAGTCTATATGTATATAGTTTTGTCAAAGAAATGTGTAACTTCACAGTATAATTTGGACGAAATTGACAACGTAAACCACATGATCGAAGCTGACTAGTGAATGCCAGATATATTTTTAATTTCAAGCATTTGTTCACACTGTTTCATGTTATAGTGCGGCGTGTATAAATGATTTTGTAAATGTTTTTACATTCGTTGTTATCATATATTCACTATAATAAAGTTTTGACGTTGAAACAACGATATTGTGTATAAGTGTACTACTTCCAAACTTCACAAGTTTGGAATAAAGTATCTAAACACGTCGATTCTGCTTTTTTGACGACCTTTGGAAGGCATTCTCCTTCCCCAGTACCCTCCCCTTCAACCTCCTGAACGCTAACAACTACTTATGATACTTCATTTTAAAGCATTTACGTTGAATTTAACAAAAAAGAATGAAAACCGCGTTAGCAAATGAAGATATTGAGCAAAATTTAATTACTTTAAATTTGAACATATCAAAATCAAAGTAACGCAACATATCGTCTTAAGATATTGAAGTGTTGCTTGTGAAGTCTTCCTTCACGGAACAAAAAAAAAACAGGCCTGGGGGATTATTCTCTAAGGATCGAGAGTGTTGCTTTTCAGTGTCGTGTCGAAACGTCAAATTTTCAATAGTACTTTTATGATTCTATTATTTTGCGACAGTGCACATGTTAATGGTGTAATGTCACTTGTGCTGCAATTGTTTTTGACACGTTCCAAGGTGTTGCATTAGAAAAGTGGTATCGGTTTTGCCGTTTCGTGTCCAATCGTGTTTACGTCTTTTGCGTATACTATACACAAGGTTACCAACACCCGACAAAACGATATAAATACCACAATACAACACTATTTTATAAAACGTGAGGTTGATGTCACAAATTTTTAGAGCGACAGCGCATGCGAGACAGTCGAAAATACCTCGATTCTTACAGAATAACCCCTTTGTTTTGTTGTCTATTGCTCCTGCACAAATATCTATTTTTTTTTGGGAATAGCTGGTAATAGATTACAAACCTCCCCAATGTATCTTATAGTTTGTGAGACAAATACCACACAAACTATACTTCAATTTTAATGAATTTGTGTTATATAACTATTTTATTACCTCTTATAGTAGATGTAACTACATACATGTATCAAGAAATTTGCAACAATAATGAGTAGGATATTAAAAGAAAATAACAGCTGTCTGGTTAATACAAAGGGCAATTATTACTTTATATTTTAGACAAATAAAACAACCATGTTTTTATTTCATTTATTTTATGTACACAAATTTTGCTTATCCAGATAATTATAAATATATTATGCAAATTTAACAGCTGCTAAGTAGTAAGCTCAATAATTAAAAAAAAAGAGAGAAAACAATGAAGTGCTTACAATGTGTATCCAGGAAACTTCGCTTCTAATGGTTTTTGTATGTCAAGAAGTAAATACATAGGACCAGAAATACCTTCGAATAAAGACAGTGGGCGATCTGGTGGATACTCTTCATGGTCTTTAGTATAATCAACACACCATTCCGCAAACTTTGCAGCTCTATATAGATGTTTCAGATCCTAAAAGCAAGACTGTTTCCCATAATATGTACACACTAAATATTTAGAAGTACTTTAGTGGTTTGATATAGTTCTAAAAAACAATATGCATTTCCAGCTACACCGTGACAGATGCTATATCCTTTTCTTAATAAACCACGTTCCCATATAACATTTCCACATTTGAGTGCTAAATTTAGATATTTTTCATCTTTAAATACTCTATATGCAGCAGTATACATATACAGGAATCCAGGAGCACCATGACACCATTGGACATATCTATCGGATTCACTTCCTAGAGATGAAGGGAAATTGCCGCTAGGATATTGTACTGAGGTTAAACAATCTATAGTTGGTTTTATTAAATTTGTTAATTCTGATTCAGAAAGATATTCATGTGCCTGCAGGAATAAATATATAATACCAGATAATCCATGTGCAGCACCTAAATAATAACTATCGTGCCACTGGTACATTAAAGGAAATTTAAATTTTCCTGCTAATGCTTCATTTTTACCACAATCTAATATTGAGCCAATGATCTTCACAATAATATTTCGATCTATAGGGGGTGGTTTTATATGTTTATTTATGAAAAGCAAAGCAAACAAATACCCAGCTCTGCCATATAAGTACTCATTTGCCATGTCTGAATGACAATCAATAATTGGACCTTGGAGTGATAACAACCTGCATGAAAATGTAGTATGTACTTATTTTATCTGCAACTACTAGAGTATCCTAACTAACTCATCAATCAGCTTGCGACTATCAGCAACATCACCCAATTTGTTGCTTACGATTGCACCAATAGCAAGCGGGCCTGCATCTCCACATAAAAAAGAATGACGACGATATTTTAAGTGATCTAGCCGCAATAATTTCTTCACTTCCTAAAGATAAAAAGTCTTAATACACTATATTGAAAAATTCATTTTTAAAATACATACCAATAAATTAGCCTTATTTTCAGGATCTTTTAATAACTTCAAAAGAGCAATGCCCGATGTTCCTGTGTATACTGAATAGTCACCAGGATCCAAATAACTCAATTTTTTCAAAGTGGTATCCCATTTTTCATTAATAGAACTGATAACTTTAGAATTCCTATGAATCTGCATTACCTGAGAATTATTATATATGTATTTAAATTTGCAATTTACCTGATTATTAGAAATAGTGTTTTTAGCAGACTCCACAGAATAGTCTGGAAATGGATTACTAAAGCTCTTTTTTATAATTTTTGGCATTTTGTAAAAATTATTCCTTGTCAGTTTACTTAATTGTATGTTTGAAGTTCTTCTGCCAAAATTATTTATAAATCCCAATTTTATATCTATTCTTGCGGTATATCATGTAATTTAGACCACATTATTTCGTTTTCAGCAAACACATTTATGCTGTTTATACCAAAATTATAAATACACTGGTGATTGTAATTGTCAACATTCAGAGCCTTGACAACAACCGTTAAAAAAAAAGAAAATACGCCAGGGGTGCGTTCGAAATGTTGGGTAAAGGTAGCTGGGTACCGGTAATAGAGGTAATGGTCATGTGATTATTTCCCTGACTATTCGAACGCAAACGGGTGATGGATGCTGGAGTGGGGTGCAGTTTGAAATATTGTTGGATAGGTTAGATTTCAATATTTTGAAATGTTACGAAATTTGTTAATTGTATGCACTCTATAGTTTGAAATAATATAGATTTGCAAAGAAAAAAACGGGTTGTAATCATTGGCACATCGCTTGCATGTTTTTTGTGTTTCTATTAAAGGTTTTTTTCTTCTTTATTTAAATATAGCCTAATGTTTATTATATTAACTACTTATATTCTTACGTAAACATGTATATTATAACAAATACCCTTCCATATATATCCTTCAAAAGTTTTGTTTTGCTTTTTTAACGAATAAAGTAACACTGCGCATGATGGATAATTTTTCCAGACGTCCGGAGGTCGGTAACATTTGGGTAACGGTGGAGCATCTTCCCGCGTTCGAAAGGTAGGGTAAACACTGTCCATAGCATCCGCTATTTTCGAACGGGTAGGGGAGTACCTGGGGACTACCTACTGAATTTTCGAACGCGCCACTGAAGGAAAACTGGGGTGCGTTCCAAAACGTTGGGTATAGACAAGGTAGGTAGAATACATCAGGAATACATTTACTCTAAAGATCCATCAATTTAAACGTTGTTACGAACAAGTATATCTATACAGTGCATTTCAGATAACACTGGCCATAGGTATCTACATAGTAAAACCTTTAATGTCAATGGTTTTCATACGAGGAGTGTTTGTTTTATTCTTTGTCCGCATAGTTGGAATGATTTTCGTGAGGTTTTGAGGCATTTTATACTAAGCAAGTATTCAAACTGTTGACCAGACGCTACTAAACAGTGTCCGAATCTTTCTTGAAAGTGACGTTTCACATTCTAAAGATTTCTTACTGTTATTTCTAAAGTGTGACAAAAGGTTGCACCCGCTGTGTTTACTATGTATGTACTATCTGCAAAATAAGTAATGTCTCCCCCTGTCGCTCGCTGATTATCAATATTACCTTCCACGCGGGCTTCGGGTGTGTTCGGTGTTGTAGGTATTATGAAGAGCAGGTAGATGTAAATATGATTTACTTACTTACTGTTTCTATAATATATTCACCCGAGATTTTATGGTTTACATCGCTTCAAGTTTTAGTTTACGATTCCCAGTTACATATTTAAATTTTCTCTTAGTAAGGATAACATTATACTCTCGCTAAGTCCGTACTCTATCGTAATTAATATCTGATGCGTAAATAATTATCCGTAGATGCGGTGTAATTAATAATTCTATGTGGGGACTGTGCTTACTTCTCTTTAGAATAGTACTTATGCTTAATGTGAGAGAATGCACATGTCAATATATAATTGATTAAAATATTAGAGGTATTTGCAACTGGTTGAGAGCATTCCGAAAGGTTTTATAGAAATGAGAATTAATTTTAGTATAAAAAGCAAAAATGAATTATTTATAACAGAACAAAATAATATACAGCGGACCTTATATGGTATTAATCCGGTTAAAATTTGTTTAATAAAAGAAGTGATAATCTCTTTAAAAAATTATAAAAATTACAAATTGTATGGTTCTTTGCTTATCGTAGTTTATTTCAGTCAGTTTCAGTTCAATCGCGTCCACTTGCGCTTATCTACTAATAAACTTGTCAATTTCGTTTTGTTTTCAGAGTAATGAATGTGTTAAAGTCAATTTAATATGATTACCTTAAGTTGTTTTTAGTTACTGTTCCTCTCAATATAGAATATACCACTTGATAATGTATACCGTAACAGAGAGAAATTTCTATTTTGTTTTAATTTTGTGTAGATCTCACAAGGTGCTTTCGATAGGAGCGAAGGAGCTGTTTCAGTAAAGCAAATATACAAGTGTCATATATCCTATTTAATCACTTGGTGTGCTGGTACCGCTCCGAGTAGCAGTTTGCGGAAAACTAAACGACCCATAATCTAAATTATGCCAATTATAAAGTTACAAAATACCTACTTTAGCAGATGAAAACAAAATTTACAATTGTTGTCAGACTTTATTTTCAGAAACAACAAATAAATATAATAACAAAAATCAAATAAAAAACCACTTCCAAAAAGGAAAGTAAAAATTAAAAAAAAAACAAAAAAAAACAGAAATTCTTAATAAATAAAATTGTATGCAAAAGCAAATAGTAAATAAATAGAATATTAAAAAAAACATCTAGATATTTATCTAGATGTTTCTGGTTAGAGTATTTACTCTGACCAGAAATAAAGTAAACACTTAAAATAACAAAAACATAAATTCGCAATAAATAACATTGCATGTAAATAAATAAAATATAAAAGAAAAACAATAACTAAGTAAATAATGTAACAATAAAGGATTCTAAATAAATAAAACAAAAACAACCCGTAACTGTAAATTACGAAAATAATGTTACACAATTTAATATTTTGTATATCCATGGCTGTCGATTCAGATTCGCAGACGATTAAGCATTGAGCGCACTAAGTTTTCGCAATAAGTTTTGCCACGTAGTAGCTCCCGTACAACAAAAACATGTTGCTCTAGATTCCTCACTGTACAAACGCTTTGCATGTCCGGAAAATTTTTCACCATCAACGCCCATAAACTTTCGATCAGGTTCAAGTCCGGCGACCTACTTGGCCAAGGAATTAGTACAATTTCGGGGTTGTTGTCAAACCAATTCCTCACTATCCTTGATGTGTGGATTGGGGAATTGTCTTGCAGTGGATGGATAGGATCTTCTGGGAAGATTATACGGACGGAAGGCAGAAATACCTCTTCCAAAATATCTCTGTACTCTTTCCCCGTTAACCGTCCCGTTATCCTAACAATTTCCACATGACCGGGTTCAGACATCCATCCCCAGAAGCCGCGACTGATTCTACCACGTCTTTTAGTTGTCTGGATATTCTGGGCTTCGTACCTTGTGCCGTTACGTCGCCATAGCAATTTTGGGGAATCATCAGACGTGGAGAAGACTTTCTCGTCCGAAAATATGACACCATCCCAGCACCGATTGATACTTATATGGGCGAATTGAAGTCGAGCAGCTGCATTTTCCGGTGTAATGGTTATCTTCCTCGCTGGTTTTTTGCAGTGTATGCCATTTTTATGTAAAAGGTTTCTAATGGTTTGCGTTATGCACATATGTAGCTGCTCTTTTATTTCCTTACGAACTGCTTCTTGGATACAGACCACGAGGTGTGGCTGATGCATATTTGAGCAATGAGGTCTCGAAAACTGACCGAAATGAGCAATTTCAGGAAATGCGCGACGAGGCCGTTACTCAAATACGGAAGAAGCAAAAGGAGATGACGGAAAGATATGATAAGAAAAGTTCCAAGCCACCTGCGTTCGACGTAGGTCAGCAAGTACTTGTACAACGAGTAGCAAATACGAATGATGGCAAAACCAAAAAGTTGCTGCCTAGGTATACTGGTCCCTACATGATGACCAAAATTTTACAGAATGATAGGTACGTCATAGAAGATATACCAGGTGGGAAACATTCTCAAAAACCGTACAAAGGGGTGTACGCTGTGGATAAATTAAAATTATTTTCAGGCACAGAAAGCACTTCCAGTGAGATTATTCTTCTTGTGAGAATTGAGTCTATGGAATGTGTTTCTATCAACGTACATGTAGGAATATATTATTTCTAATTTTCGTTGTTTAATGTCTAGGCACAGAGATCAAGCCCTGCGAGGACGCTTGGGCATGCAGCATGGCTAACTGAAAGAAAATGCTGACGTTAATGTTCTTCGGCGACGGAGAGAGATGCGGTCGGTTTGTGCTATCGCGGACGGCAGGCAGTTCAGCAACGCCAGCTTACTATTATGAAAGTTCTTACGTTATACTCGTCATATAGAAATATATTCTTAAAACATTGTTTTGAGATTTAGAGTTTTATTTCTTAAATTATACTTTGGAACAATTTGAGTTTCTAACAATAATGAGTATCTTAAAAAACTGGTGAAATTTTATCAGATATAAGAAGCAGATGAAATTCAGCTAAGGTAAAACAATTATTATTTTTAAATTACAACAAAGAAATTGTTTAATCTCTTTACGTTATAGCTACTTTTGTATAATATACTTTGTTCTTTTAATGAATCTGTGTTCTTTTTTAGGAATCTGTTTTATTTTTAATATTCAATCTGTTTTTTGAAGATTTAAATATTTCTATTCTTTTATTAGAATTCAATTGATTTTAAATAAATATTTAGTAAATAGATGTAGTTGCATATTTATATGAATTTGTAGTCTAAAGATATTACGCTACATATAGTATCTATCACTTAAACAATGTGCACGCATACCATGTTTATCAATCGGTTATATGACAGTTAACGTTCAACAGGAACGTCGCGAATATACCTAAATGGCGACGTTTCCGAGGATAGTCGACTTGCTTGGTTCCCATGTCGCACTACATCGCACCGTTCCAAAGTAACGATGGAAATGTTTATCGTTTCAGCCACGTTACCGTTTCACAGGAACGTCGCAAATGTAAACCATTACCATTCCCGCGTCGCGCGACAGCCCATCTTTCAAAATGACGAGTTACTTTGGTATTGAGCACGCAACACGCCGCGACAACAAAATACCGCTCCAAAATACCGTTACTAAAATACCGACCCACCACTTGTTAGTAATATTGTTTTAATGAATAGATGTTGAGCTGTTGAATAGGCAACTATATATGCATAGCTAACTAGAGTAAGGTATGCCTTGTATTATATAGTAAAAAGAGTTTTCTGTTATACCGATGTATCTAACTTTAGAGTTCACTGAGTGTATAGTTATTAATAGAGTAACCTAAACTTGCGGACTCGCATAGGCGTCGGTATTACGGGTTAATATAAGAGTACGAAAAATTCATAAATAAACTAAACCGGTAGAGAAGCAAGCATGTAGTGTCGACCTTGAATATAAATCATGTTAAACCGCGCTGAGAGAGATTTCGTTTTAGTACCGGTTGATGTGTTGCAGAGATTAGTCGAACGGTCAAGGTTATGTACTTACGTGTCGCTTTTGAAAATATAGCTGGTGTTTTTTGTGTGTTGTAGTATTATACCAAGTACATAATTAGTGTATCGTTTCATATAGAACTAATATTTACATACCTAAGAAAATAATGCCTCGTAATAGATTTGCTACTAATGTACATAAGTATGTGTCACTTTTTCCCCATTTAAAATATGACAGTAGTGCAGTTTTTTGCTTAATATGCAATGTTCGTTTGGCTGCATTGGACAGAACTGATTGCCAGAGGCATGTCAATGGTATTAAGCATATGAGAAATGGAAGAACTGAAATACCTTATACACTATTCCTCATACATTTATTAATTATGTTTACCTCTTGTAATCTTCCGTTGTCGTTGGTGAGAAAAGCAGCTTTTAAAACGTTTTGGCGACAAAACGTTTCAAAGTACCCATTACCCTCACAAACACAATTACAGAATTATTTGCCGCGAATGAAAGAGATGCTAGAAAATGTGTGTAAACGTGATTTGTGTTCCAAAAAAATATGGGTTACCGTGGATGAGACGACCGATATAAAGAAAAACAGTATTGTGAATGTAATAGCTCGCGTTTTATCTAGCGAGAACACCGCATCTCGATATTTGTTAGCTTGCAAACATGTTCAACAATGTACCGCGGAAAATATTCAAAAAGTGATAATGAACGCTTTGAAAAAATTTAAAATTGCCCAAGATCAAGTTGTGATGATTGTGACAGATAGTGCAGCAACGATGTTAAGTGTTGGGCGATCCTTAAAACATATATTTCCTAACTTAATACATATAACCTGCGTGCTGCATGCTTTGCATTTAGTTGGTGAAGTTGTTCGACAACATTATGGAAACGTTGATCGGATGATTGGAAGTACTAAAGCAGTGTTTCGTAAATCTCCTAAATGTTTAAAAGAATTTCGTAAATTTTGCCCAAGTATTCCAGAACCTCCTGAACCAATTTTAACGCGATGGGGTACTTGGCTAACAGCAGCTTCTTACTATTTGATCCATTTTCAACAAATTCAATCAGTTATAATGCGATTTAATCGGAATGAATCCAAAGCAATTAGAGAAAGTCAAAGAGAATTTCAAATTCCTCAACGTTTAGAAGATTTAACAACAATATGTACCAATTGTACAGTATTACTAGATGCCCTCAGAAAACTACAATGTACTGAACTGTCATTGCAGGAATCATTAGACATAGTGGAGAGTGTAAAAAATAAATTACACACATTAAATGATACGCCAGGATTATGCGCTAGTCAAAAGTTGGCGGATGTTTTAAGGAAATATCCCGATTTTAATACTTTAGAGGCCGTTTATAATATTAATAAGTGTAAGAATAGTGAACTTTTAAGTGATTTTGAAAAACAGTTTCTACATGCAAATGTAACTTCCTTAGATGTGGAGAGATCGTTTTCTATGTATAAGAATATTTTTTCTTGTTGACGCACAAGGTTTAAAGAAGTAACTGTGGAAACATATGCAATGATGCAAGTTTACAGTAGTTCACATCCTGATGCCTCTAATTTGTTGAATAATTAGCAAGTAAGTTTATTTATGAATTTTTCGTATTCTTATATTAACCCGTAATACAGACGCCTATGCGAGTCCGCAAGTTTTGGTTACTCTAGTTATTAAATAAAGAAGTAGCGTATGTTAACTTCTAATACGGTTTTTCCTTTTGTTTAAATAAAATAACTAACAGGTTATGGGCCCAGGCCACGTATCTTAAACTGTGTTAAGTATAAAAGAAGAAAATTTAAACAAAATGGCAAATGACGAATTTAGAATTCCGAAATTAGAAGAAGAAAACTATTACGCTTGGTCCGTGCGAATGAAGGCAGCACTGATACAGAAGCAGTGTTGGGAGGCCATTGACCCAGGTTATGAACGATCGGAATTAAGTGAAATTCAGATGAAATCAGATTTAAAAGCATTGTCATTTTTATTACTATGCGTAAATGATTCATATATTGAAGATATTGGGGATAGCAAAACTGCAAAAGAGGCTTGGGATACATTAGAAGAAATGCACACAAAGTTTGGGTTGTTACACACAGTAATGTTAATTAAAGAAATGGTAACAATTACAAAAACCGAAGGCATGACTATGCAAGATTATATTTCAAAAATCCAAAATATAAATAGGAAAGTTAAGGTAGGTATTGAATTCCCTGATAATCTACTCGCATGTTTTTATTTGATGGGTTTACCTATGAATAAATACGAAGGATTAGTAAGAAATTTGGAACAGGAAGAAGTGAAATTAAATACGAAGTTAGTAAAGGCAAAGCTATTATTAGAAGAAAAAAGACTACAAAGAAATGATGAATTGGACAATGACAATAAAGTGCTAATGATGAAAAACTTTAAAGGTAAAAGAAACTATGATAAAAGTAAATATCATAAAAGTAATGAGCAGCCGCAAAAGGTAGTATTCTGTTTCTCTTGTGGTAGAAAAGGACATATTGCAAAATTTTGTAGAAGGCGAAATGACAGGGAAGAAAATAAAAAGAAGGAATTAGACAAAGGTAAGGATGATACTGTAGGAAAAGTAGCTAATGTCACAAAAGAATTCAGAGCACTCTGTGTAAACGCAAAATATGACAGCTTTAAAATAAACAAATGGACATTAGATTCAGGTGCTACTGATCACATGACCCCATATAAAGAAATTTTATCGGATTTTGTAGAAACAAAGTTTGGTCAGGTAACAACAGCTGATGGGAATAAAGTAGAAGTTTTAGGTAAAGGAAGAGCATTATTAAATATAAGCAATGAATATGGTGGCTGGAGTATAGAATTACAGAACGTATTATATGTACCAAAATTAGAAGATAACTTGCTATCGTTAAGTAAACTAGAAGAAAGGGGATCAGAGATTATTTTTAACGGAGGAATTGCAAAAATAATCAATAATGGAGACGTCATAAAAGCAAAGAAGAGAAATTCATTGTACGTATTTGAAACAGAAGAAATAACAAGAAAAGTAGCTAAAGTTACAAGTCTAGATACTTGGCATAGAAGATTTGGTCATGTTCATACTGGTGCAATCAAAAGAATACCTGAATTAGACACAATAAAGAAAGAAACTTCAAAGGAATGCACCATTTGTATAGAAGGAAAAATGAAAAGGGCAGTTTTTCCTAAAAATCACTTTGAGAAGACAACTGAAAAATTAGAATTAGTGCACACTGACATTGTAGGAAAAATTTCACCTGAATCACTAGGTGAAGCACAGTATTTTATAACGTTTATAGATGATTATTCCAACTATGTAGCAGTCAGGATCATAAAGAGGAAGAGTGATGCTTTAGATGAATTTAAAAAATATCAAAGTAAGATGGAGAATCTACAGGATAGACATATAAAACAGTTACAAAGTGATAATGGTGGAGAGTATATTAGTACGCAGTTCAAGGAACATTTAGAAATGTGTGGCATCTTACATAGAAAAACTGTGCCGTATACGCCACAACAGAATGAAAAGGCAGAGAGGCAAAATTTAACATTACTTAATATGGTACGGTGTATGCTAGCGGAGTCAGGTTTGCCCCACACTTTTTGGGCAGAAGCATTGAACACTGCATGTTATATCAGAAATAGATGTCCTTCTAAATCTATAAACAATGACATTCCACTAGAGCGTTGGAGTGGAAAGAAACTTGACAAGGAGGAATTAGACACAATGAGAGTTTTTGGATGCTGTGTTTGGGCACTAGCGAAACAAGGAAGTAAATTGGATAGTAGAGCAGAGAAATGTATATTTTTAGGATATCAGGAAGGAACAAAGGGTTACAGACTGTGGCATATCAAAGACAGAAAAATTATAATATCGCGGGATGTGATATTTCAAGAAGACAATTTCCCATTTAAAGATAAAATTGGAGAAAATGAAACAATTCAAGAGCAAATTGTAATTCATATAGATAACGAAGATAGGAATGAAGAAGTACTGAACATTAATGAAGACGTAAGAAACAGAGAAAACAGCGAATCCGAAGCAAGTGAAAATGAAGAAGGTGCTATTCCAGGGGAAGTTAATATTTTACCAGAAGCAGAAGAAATACCTGTAAGGAAATCAGAGAGAGAAAGAAAGCCAACGAGTTGCCATTGTTGCAATCTAGTTCATTGTAAGGAAGATGAGATGTACGAACCACAATCACCTGCAGAGGCATTATCCGGTAAATGTTCGGAGAGTTGGTACATGGCAATGGAAGAGGAGATTAATAATATGAAAAGAAGCCAAGCATGGACGATAGTAAAAAGACCAGAAGGGAAAAATGTCATTGGAAGCAAATGGGTTTATAAAATAAAGAAAAACCAAGATGGACATTGCGAAAAATTCAAAGCTAGATTAGTTGCTCAAGGATTTAAGCAGATACCAGGAATAGATTTCCAAGATACATATAGTCCAGTGATATATAAAAATACTTTGAAAATGTTGCTAGCACTAGCAGTGGAGAAAGGATGGATGTGTCAACATTTAGACGTTAGATCAGCGTATTTAAACAGCAATTTAGAAGAGATAGTTTTCATGGAACAACCAAAATTCTTTGAAGAAAAAGATCCAGAAAACTTTGTATGCAAATTAAATAAAAGTATTTACGGATTACATCAATCTGGAAGAGACTGGAATAGATTTATCAACGAGAAACTACTAACGATTGGTTTAATGAGATCAAAAGCCGATACTTGTGTTTATTACAACAGAGAGAGAAATTTAATACTAGGAATTTACGTAGACGATTTCATCATAATAGGAGAAGAATATGAAGTACAACGAGTAAAAGAGATCTTGTCTACTGAACTTGATATAAAGATTTAGGAGATGTATCAAACATCCTCTCAATAAGAATAGACAGAAAAACACTTGATAGAATGGAATTAGATCAGTCAACGTATATATCGAAGATACTTGAAGAATTTAATATGAGCGACTGCAATGGAATTTCAATTTAATCCCCAATAGCAATGAAAATATGGAGAGTTTTGAAGAAAACACCTACCGAAGAGCTATCGGAAGTTTGTTGTATTTATCAAATGGTACTCGCCCTGATATATCGTTTGCAACAAGCTACCTCAGCCAATTTAACAACGCTGTGACTAAAGGACATTGGAGTGAAGTCAAACGCGTGCTTCGATACTTGAAGAAAACAATGGACACAAAGTTAGTGTTCAAGAAAACAAGTGAGAAATTAAAACTGTATGTGGACGCAGACTGGGCCAGTGATAAAAATGATAGGAAGTCGTGGAGTGGGTTCGTCATAATGTTCGCGGGTGCGGCTATTGTGTGGCGTACTAACAAACAGAGAAGTGTGTCACTGTCGACGGTGGAAGCGGAATATATTGCTATGACTGAAATAACTAAAGAATGGTTGTGGATTAAGAATTTTTTCTTTGAACTTGGTATGGATGAATTTTTACCAAACCCATATATGATCTACTGCGATAATCAAGGTGCAATTAGTCTAAGTAAGACAAATGTAATTTCAAACAGATCTAAACATATAGACATTAGGTTACATTTTTTACGTGATCTAGTAGAGAATAATGAAATAATGTTCAAGTATATATCAACAAGTAAGAATATCGCAGATATTTTAACAAAGCCATTATGTAGTAATAAAACAAAAGAATTTTCATTAGTTTTTGGATTACAGTTTTAATATTATATTGTAAATTGATGAATTTATGTATAATAGCTATTTTATATTTTTGTGTTGGTGACTATTCAACATCTCAACAAGGGGAAGTGTTAGTAATATTGTTTTAATGAATAGATGTTGAGCTGTTGAATAGGCAACTATATATGCATAGCTAACTAGAGTAAGGTATGCCTTGTATTATATAGTAAAAAGAGTTTTCTGTTATACCGATGTATCTAACTTTAGAGTTCACTGAGTGTATAGTTATTAAATAAAGAAGTAGCGTATGTTAACTTCTAATACGGTTTTTCCTTTTGTTTAAATAAAATAACTAACACCACTACCAAATACTCACTCGAGTCACATCGTTTCCTTCGAAACATTTCTCCGGGTTGGATCAATCCTCATTCGTAACAACGTATATAATAGAATTTTATTAAGAATCGTTACTTTGGAATCATTTAAACGAATCAGTAAAATTAATATGACCCTTGTATATAATTTATAAGGTTTGTTTCTGCAGCCGATTTGTGATAGTTTGATCAGAGGTTAATTTGGATTAATCTACGCGTGCGCAAACTAAAACTTATTTAACAATTTAAGTGCACGAACGCTTTTTTTACAATTATCAGGCGATGTGTAAGTTACAAGCGTATTTAATAGACATAAGAGAGAAAATATACTCAAATATGCAGATGAAAACAATAGATATATCTTACATTCAAATATTACAAAAAGAGGTAAGCGAAAACAGAAATAAACGCGAAATGTTTAGACAGAATTACAAATTTATTACAACCTTAAAGGAACTGTTAACACGCGTGAAGTGTGAATATATACAAAAAAACCTATAACAACGTTTCACTTTACGATATAACAATGCGCAGGCGTCTGATGGATCACTGGACGATAATCTTCAAGCTGGAGCAACTATCAACAAACGATTAGAAATTAATTTGGAGATCTGCATGAACGCCAAATTACGTCAAACTAGTAGCTAGAGTTTGGCGTTTTAACTGCACAAACACTATTTTTGTAATGCGCATGCTCTAACGATTTCAAACGATTTTAAATCGCTGCAGAAACAAACCTATAGTTACTCAACCAACATTTAGAATCCTTCTACAAAGTTGTGACACCAAGCGCAGGAATCATGAATGAACACCATACTAACCTAATAATGTGCTAAATATGTCATTAACGGATATAGCACAGATTATACCGGTGCGAAACTTTCTGTTTATGACTTGGAAATAAAAACGCCATGTGATTACTGATTAGTGGTGTGGGCGCGCGAAATTCAAAATTACAATAGCTGAGTTCGGGTATTCATTCGGAGCGGATCAAGAATACAGAGCACGTGGAGGGGATTAGGAGTAGAACATGAGCGGATGACGCAACCCATACTCTTAAGAGTATGGGTTGCGTTTAAAGGAATGGACGGAGTAACTCTACGACATTGCCGAACGCGAGTAGGGTATTTGGAGTAAATAGAGTTACTCTGAACGAATACCCGAACTCGCCTAATATACATACATATTCGTTATTCTGGTTGCTACCATTCTCTTTATTATCTCGATTTTTTAGTATTAAGTTTGCGAATGAGATATTAGTAATTTATGATGAACATAGAATAGACCAGGATGACCTTTTTGATAGATTAATCGAAAAGTAAAGTAGAAGAAAGAGGAATTACAGCGTTAGTCGGAAGAATGAATGTGACGAAAGTATGAAGTGCCTTAACAGTGCAATAGCACAATAATATGCGCTGTCCTTAAAAAAAGGAGATAAAACTAAAGATGTTAAAGCACTCGATGTAACATCTCACACTATTAGTACACACACAAGACAATAATTTGAATCAAACAATGAAAATAAACACAGACAAATGAAATCTTCGCCGTCCTTTTATGCCGTGGTATACTTTTTATAGACATTAAATGTTTTTATCATCTTAATACCTTCAAATGCAATATCGAGGTGGAAGGTAGACAGCCCTTAAACCACTAGGCACAGATTGAAGTTATGATGAGTTACGATAAAGTTATCGTAACGTAACGTTACAATAAAGTTCAATCTTGCTCTTTATCCCTGCTCTTACAGGACTGGATATATATGACATCACTAGAGCGGGCCAAATTGCGCCATCCAACAGAATCGGAATCAGGCGCAACGGCCGCTTATTGTAAATAGCGTGTGTGAGTCACAGCGGATATGTGATATTTCGAAATTAATACACAAGAGTAAAAAAATAAAAGCTGACGCAATAATAATGTTTAGTAATTAGAGCGGATATATATATATGTACACGCTGAGGTGTTTTTATTTTCATTATGATTTTTTATTTGATTGAAACGGTATGCGTTGTAAATGGGATGTAATAAGGAAATAACTGAGAAACTGAACGCTTTTTTTATTCTGTTGTACTTAATAATGTAACTGTAAATAAAGATATAATAAATAAATTCTATCCTTCTTAATAATGCGGATAGGCTTGTTTAAAAAGTTGCACCATCAGATAAGTTTCCACATTTGCCTCGGTGAAGGATGTTCGCCGAGACGAAAAAATGTTCTTATATTTCGAAAACGACCGTTCCACGTCTACCGAAGTAAGACAGGCGTAATTAAAATAATCTTTAGACTTAGTCAAGGAATCTGCAGATGCCCCATCGCACATTTGTCTTAATCTCGTGTAGTCCGGATTCTTTTTTAAAACACTATCGAACTTAGCTAAAACTCGTCCACTTGTTGCATCGTTTATACTGTGTAACAATGTACTAACTTCGTCCACGACTTGCACTGATTATACCAACGACAATCCAGAGTTTTGCAAATTTTCTATCGCGTCTACTAACCCTTTGTAATTGTTGCTAATATTCTTTAGATGTGTTTTCAACAGAAATATCGAGAAATCCCTTCTGGCTCATCCTAATAGCTCTAGCTTCGGCAGGGACGAATTGCAAAATAACGGATTTGACTTCTTGAAAATGTTCATTATAATAAAAAGCGGCTTTTAACCACGTTCCCCAACGCGTAAGAATGGGCTGTGGTGGTTCTCGAATACCAGGGCATAACCTGTGGAATGCCCTAGTCCTCTTAGGACTTTTGAGAAACACTTTTTTTGTGTTTGCTATTAATGCATCCACCTCCGGGTAACACTCTGGAATAGTTTGTGCCACAAGATGTAAAGCATGGACTTTACACGTAACATGCAAAAGTTCTTCACACTTTTCTTTAAGGGAACGGCCTACACTACACATTGTTGCTGCACCATCGCTCATGAACAACAACAGTTGACTGGTTGACACTTGAAATTTTCTAATACGCGCACTATTATATTCAAAATAGAATTTTTTTTGCAATCTGTCGTCTCATCAAGACATAGTCACAGCTGTTTATCTTTTAATTCGGCTTTAATTCGATTTTCAATGTCCTCACGTATTCGTCGAATATCTCTCCGTAACGCTGTCCGAGATGGTAGTATCCACTCGGTATTGTATGTACCCCAGAATTTTCGAAATGCTTTTTTATCAAGTATACGAAGTGGTAGACCACATACCATAAACGTTAAAAGCAATTCTAATTGAAATTGACGTTGTTGTGACACACCATTTCTTTTATTTCTGTGGTGTGCGCTATTTATATGTCTTTCACAATCACGTTTGCTCCAGCACAGTAGTTTTTTTTTACAAACTTTACAGAAAATTGTACTCCCATTAGTGTAAATCCACAAATTCACTAAGAAATTTATTAACTTTCGTAGGTAATGGCCGTTTATTTTTAATAGTTACGTTAGACATAATCACTAAAGCGAGCACACCGACGCTTGTTTCTAGTATGCCACGAAGTGGTGCAAACGTGACATCTGCAGACTCGTCATTTGTTGATGAATAGAGCGCGTCATCCGTAAATGAATAAGCGCGCTGTTAGTTCGTAGCCGTCGATGAATGAACTTTTTTTTTGTAGTGGCCCACTGTGAACAACGCCCTATTTATCAACGAACACCCAAACTGCAGGTGTATATTTGCGCGTCTTCACGACGTAATAGACAGTGGTTTTGGTCCTCGTCCTAATAATTACATATTTAAATTACCTATGTTTACATACATATATGCGCCCGGCAGCCTGATTGCGAACCTGGCGCCTGGCGCTCTTGGCCCGCTCTAGACATCACTGCGCAAAATTGTTCGTATCTCTTTGACATCCGTCAACGTTGTGACTTCCAAAATCGGATGTTATAACGTCTTCTGTGTTGAATCGTCGTCTAAGGACCGTAGGGAGGTGTGGAAAAAATTCTAGGAGGATGTTAAAATACAGTCATTCAAAAATGGTTTTGTATATTTGCTTCCGCTGTGTATTGTATAGACGGCGCGCATGAAATATGGTGCTGTATATTTTATATACAATTGTCAAATATTCTCGGTGCATTATGTGACACCCAGGCGGTCACAGAGTATATTGGTTTTTGTTTACCATTATTTCTGACATCCAAGAATTGGCAACAGTGCTAGTAGCTTTATGGTGTTTTTTTATCTCATATTTAAGGTTTACACGTTAACAAGCGCCGATATGTAGAATGTCCTAGCTGCATGGCTGATTCCTTATTTATGTTGTTTATTATTTAATTCAAATCAAATGGTGCGTTGGGCAACCGAAAAGAGTAACAATAAGTTATACACAGGATGGAGTCCAGAATTTTTGTAAATACATTATACTTATGTATGTCGTTGGTAACCTAAGAATTAAATGATTTAAATGTCAGTCCTTGGTAGAAGTATAAATAGTAGTTGTCAAAATTTAAGGTTATAGTTATAAATGGAACTGTATAAAATAAATTTTATAATTTATATGAAATTAACAATTATCCATAGGATGTACAATTTTGTTCACGGGATTTACAACTCCAGCATGTGCATAACTTTACATTTATAAAATAAATCCGACTATAATTGTATTTATGTGTATCGGGGGACACAGCTGGCTAAAAATTAATTGCGATTAACAATTGAATCTTTTCAATTATTTTGTATTAACAGTTAATTTATTTTTACTGAATATAATTTAATGAACCGACAACCTGTAATTGTACTTTGCAAGGGCACTAATAAATAGTAGCTTAATCGTCAACCCCATATTGTAATTAATAATTGGAAAAATTTAATAGTTAATCGTAATTAATTTTCACCCAACATCCCTGGAAGAAGGAATTAAGTGTGTTGAACATCTTTTTACTTTACATAGGATTAGCAATGGTGATTATGATTCAATCATGGTTGTCAATAGGCCTTTAATTTTATTATCATTTATTTTTATTGCATACAAATAAAAATTAAATATTCATACAGTTTCCTTGCATTACTCAGACAAAATAAATTGACATTAAAATTAATACCAAAAGTTTCAGAATTTCTTAATGAATATAGTACTATAAAAATACTTTTGGTGTAGTAATAGCTAAGTTGTTTTATTAAAAATAACTATAAGTTTACTATTTGATTATTGTAAATCGAGTACAACATGCCAACACGAGGAAAGTATATAGTAGCTATGGTTTGTTATAAAGACAAGGTGAGGCTAGAACAGCTGGAAGTACAACAGCCAATATAGGATACTACAGAAGGTTCGAACTTAACAGATGCTGATAGAAATAAATCGAAATCCTTTTTTTGCAGTAAGTCTGTTCTATGAAGTCTTATCGTGTTCATTTCACTTCATGGATATTAGAATTTACTCTCAAGATATGTAAACTAATATTTAATTTGCAGTAACTTTATTTAAAAGTTTACTAATTTTCGGAAACGCTAAAAGAAGTGCAAAGAATTACAATAGATGAATATTTAAGAAAAGAAGATGAATCGGAAGTTAAAGATGTTTATCAATCATTGACAGCAACAGAGAAAATGTTAGCTAAAAATATTAAACTACTTACCATGAAAGGAAGGTAGAGTGGTACCCGTAATCTTTGCCAAAGACAGGCTGAAGCATACCGACATTTTGTTGAAATCTAGGAAATTTGTGACTTGATCAAATCCTTACCTAGTCTTACAAAGTGTTGAAGAAAATTGCTGTCTAAACTTCTGCTTCTCATGGAAGAGAAATCATTGGACGAATTCGAGGTAAAAGTTTAAAACGCATTGATCTTGAAATTCCTGACTTTGACGAAACACAAAAATAGCAAACTAAATAGGAGATTAGCAAACCTAGAGAGGTTGAATGAAGATTATAATGAAGAAGGTAATGATGATGACCTGCAAGTATGAGAGCGGTAAAAGATTAAAGTTCAAATAAAACTAACAAAAGTCCTTCTAGTTTACAGAAAACCAAAAATGCTTACCAAGGAGTAGAATGAGTCTTCGTGGTGTAGTGATTAACACGCCTAACCGGCAAGCAGGAGATGCGAGGTTTGAGTCCTTGCCGTGGACATAATTTTAATTTCATTAATTAATTACGTCAGAAATTCCAAGGAAAATTATAGATTTCATAATTCACCGACGGAAGCCAAAATAAATATTAAAAATATCCATAGTTAACCAATAGGAAATAGCGCTCAGTATATAGATTTAAGTAGGTATGCTTGTAAGTAAACAATTTTATTTTTTTAGAAAATATGTATTTAGACATTTATTCTAATAGCACTTTAGATTCTTACTTTTCTAAAAATACTTCTTTTATTGAAATAAACAGATCTTTATTTCATTAGCGAAATTTCATTTCTGTACTTTTTCCCTTTGGAAGTGTTACGTGCAATTCGTAAAACAGGCAACATCGGCAAGATGTTACAAGGTCAGCATATTTTTCACCGATGTCACAAAAATGTTAAATAAAAGTGTATATCGAGTATACATCGGATGTCAAAGATATAGGGCGATACTTTTTTTTCTTTTTCGTGTATAGTTTAATTTTCTTTTTTCAATGACACTACCTCCTCAATTCCAAAATTTCATATTTTTACATTGTTTATTACAAATTTTTACGGGTTGTCACAAGATACGTTAGTCGAGTATATATATATATATATATATATATATATATATATATATATATATATATATATATATGTTGACCTCATTTTTGAATGTCAACAAATGCTTTTCATAGTCCATGCTCTTTGGATAATCAATTACGCGATTTAGGTAATGCAGAATACGACCTATGTAGGAATGTACTAGTAATATAAAATAGTTTGGTAGAAAGATATCAAGCAGGTTCTAAAGAAGTCAACCGAAGTCGATTAGTTCTCCGCATCAAAAATTATTCAAAATAACAGCTGTGAACAAAATCTGCAACTTCAAAAGCGCATATGAGATGTACCCATTTTCCAGCTGTGAGACAAATGAAAATCCCAATAAAACTAATTGATCTAATAAGACTTTCACAGAGCTTTGAAGGAATAACAGGATTAGAACAAGGAGACTTTTTTGCTGATCCTGAAAGCACTATCTATACACCAGGTGTAATATACTAGCGAACACACTAGATCATTACTTATATTTTACTATAACATAGGCGTAATCACGAAAACACAAAAAAAACTCCAGTTAGTGTTCAGCAAATTCGAACAAAATTCTTTTGATGGTGGATTTGTCACTAGTTCGAAGATCATGAATTCCGTTTATAGAAGCAAGTCTTTTATACTGTCCTGATAAACGAGAATTACGCGATTTTTTTTAATTTGATGCAATCATTTAAATTAATATTGCATAATAGTATAGCCCATGATTTTCTGGCTACTTTGCATATACAAAAATGGTAATCATTTATACCTATTTTTTTTTAACATAACTACTTAATAGTAATTTTCCAATATTACACCGATTAGTGACGACGTAGATCTTCGCAAGGTATTGTCTATAAAGCGATGAAATCTTCATTTAACATTACAAAATAAATTCTACTAAAAAGTGAAAGTGTGGCTATTGATATACTCTTAGTATATACCCTATATTCGTATTACGGGTTGCAGTGACGCCACTGCAGTGCGCCGTATCCACAGCGTCGTTGTATTGGTTGTGCCCCATAATGGCGTTAGTTTAGTGGTCGTCGCAAAAATGATATACACGTGAAAAAAATAATACTAGTCGTGTGTAAATGTATCCAACAATCTCTGAAATATTAGACGAGAATTCAATCTAGAAAAGGTAAGGTGTATTGTGGTTCGCTATACATAAGATGGTTTGTAACCTCTGGTTTGTTTTACCGATAAAGAGTAACTTGGAATCAGTTCTTACATTATAAGCAAACATTATTTTTTTTAGTAGGGTCTATATATTATTTATTTTTTCTTATAAAGTATTTTCGAAGTACCTATACACGTTCCATTCACTAATCGATAACTGTTTTGGGTCAGCGGGTTACTTTTTGTATTCTGTCCTAGAAATCTCCCTATCATTCCTCTATCATAACAAAATAATTACTATGAATGTTTTGTGTACTAGTTAGTTAATTCGGTTTGGCAAATTATAATTGCAGTACTTATTTTCACGCCCTTAAACTAAAACATTAAATTTTACTAGCTTTTGTACCAAAAAGTTTAACTGGTTATGATGTGAAAAATCAAAATCCGAGTTTAGAGAATTTTGAGAGAATAAAAAACTGTGCTCGATGTGCTAATATAAAATAACAATATTGAGTAGTAGGTATTTCGTCAATATGTTGCACATGTTTAATACTTAGTTTTGAGTTTCATTTTCTGATATTTTTCTTTGTATTAAAAATACTCCAATTAAAATAAAAGGTTTCATCTTAGAATTAGTGTCATGTTATACATAAGACTACAACTACAACTATTGATATTTGGAAAAATATGAATTGGAAAAGATTGAAAATTTGGTAGATTTCGATATGTTACTCTGAAAACTATGTTTCTTTAAACAGGATGGTCTCGGAAGATTGTGCCTGTGTACATTGAAGTGTTTTAAAGCGGCTTCTTTCTGTTATGTGGTCTGATTGTGAGCGTGTGGGCATTTAAAGAAATCGTTACTTCTCCAAAAGTGGGTATTTAATTAATTTTTAATTTTAAGCCAATAATAAACTAGTTACAACGAACTTCGAATAGATCATACATCGTTAAATGTCATTGACGTCATCGTATTCATTAGTAGTTCCAATGGCTTACTTTCTGGTTGATTTTAAACTAGTAATATGTTACATTTGTAGTTTTGCTAAAAATTCAGAACTAAAAGAAACAGGGTATTCCATTAAAAAAATGACTAGCAAAAATATGTCATGCCAACTTAAAGTAACATAAAATAATATCAATGTAGGTACCAAAAATCACATATGTTTAATGCACATTTCCGGAGAAATAACGATTTCCGTATGTGTTGGTTTTTTTCAAGAAAACCCTAATAACTCTGAAACCCTCAGTTTTAGGACAATAATACATTATTGTATTTTGCTTCGTAATTTAACGAAAATTCCAAAAGTGCAATAATATATAGCATGTTCCATTTAAAAATACAACTTTGGGTAGCTACGAACATTCTGAAGGTTTCAGTATAATTTTAAAACATGCCCACATTCATAAAGGCACAATTGAGATAATTTATAATAATAATCACACCATTTAACACGTTTATGGATATTTTTATGTTGATTGTTGATTAGTGGTATGTTAAGATATGTGAAATAAAATAGTTTTTCTTTCTAGTATTTCAACACTGATTGTGAATGGACATAATATACAACCTTCCGAATTGTTTGCTGCTGTGGCCAATATTACGACTACTACTGTACTTATGACAACGGTAGGTACTGTCCGAATGTGTACATTAAACTGATTAAACAAAAAAAATGTACTGTAAAGAGATGTATGTACCTCAACGGCGGCGTCTCTATTAAGTCAAATGACACGACCTCCCGAAAATATTTCCAAACAACTGACAAAACATTTGTAGTAATTTGATGAATAACGCTATTGTTTTTTTTTGTTTTTTTTTTATTCACTTAAATACATAAATAACATTACATTGTGTTACATACAACAGGTGTACTTTACTTGACTTCTCTCTTCTTGCCGTCTCTCTCGCGCATGCGCATCCCTTTTTGCTATTACCAACCCATGAAAAAATAAATACACAACATGCCCCCGCCCTTAAAAGATATTAGTCTTAACACTATACTCATAGTTCTGAGTTTTCTTCTTCGATTGGGAGAGGACACAGTTTGGTGAATGCTCGTCTTACGGTGCCAGACGATGTTTTGACTGATGCCACTCTGCTGACGTTGTCGGTTCCTGGAAATAGCTCGACTATTCGGCCTATGCGCCAATCTAACACTGGTAAATTCTTTTCCTTGACTAAGACGAGAGCTCCTTCCTTTAGGGCTCCGTGGTTGCATTTCCATTTTGAACGTCGTTGTAGTTTACTGACATAGTCTTTACGCCATCTCCTCCAGAAGTGTTCCACTCGTTGGTAACGGGAAAGACGTGCAATTGGGACGTCTTCGATGTTGAGTTCAGGTGTCGTTGTTAGTGGTCGACCAACTATGAAGTGAGCTGGTGTTAGCGGAGTAGGATCCGAAGGATCGGTAGAGAGAGGGGTAAGTGGTCTGAAATTTAGAATGGCCTCTATTTGAGCTAGCAAAGTAGTGCATTCCTCAAAAGTCAAATGACCATTCCCCATTATTCGCTTGAGATGATGTTTTGTCGACTTGACCCCTGCCTCTCAAAGACCACCAAACGCAGGCGCATAAGCCGGGCTAAAATGCCACGTTATGCCAAAATTATTAATTGATTCCTCGATTTTAGACTGATCAGTGTACAGATATTTTTTTACCTCGTTTAATTCTTGATTAGCTCCCACAAATGCGGTGCTGTTATCTGAATATACATGCGTGGGTTACCACGACGCGCAATAAATCTTTTAAAATCTAACAAAAATGTGTTTGTTGGCAGATCGCTAACTAGTTCCAGATGCAAACATTTTGTTGAGAAACATACAAATAAACAAATGTAACTTTTGATAAGCTTACTACTTCTGCCCTTCCTGTCCTTAATAAAGATAGGTCTGGCATAGTCTAGGCCTGTAACTTGAAATGGAAATCCTGAGAATAATCTAGACGCAGGTAAGTTTCCCATTATGGGCTGAATGCATTGAACTCGAAACTTGTAACATGTTATACATTCGCGAACTATTAATTTTGCTAAATTTCTACCGGATATAGGCCAAAATCTTTCGCGTAAACTAAAAAGCATTTATTGGGTGTTTTTTATCGAAATTAAATTGAGAATTATTCAGTCGCCCCCCAACCCTAATTGTGCCGTCATTATCTAAAAACGGATTGAGACTTAACAGTTTAGATTTTTTACCTACAGGTTTACCTTGATGCAAATAATTAATTTCCTCAGAAAATGAATTTCTTTGCGCAATTATTAAAAAATCATAAACGCTTCGTGAATTTCCTTTATCTTAAGTGGTCCTGCTTGACGTGATCCTCCTTTACAAAGACCATTATGCTTAAATCTTATGCGCAACAATGCTTAAGTTGTGAGAGGTTGGAAAATCTTTCGAATGGAAAGTAAGTGTTAGTAATTGTGGATGTCAATGCTCTGGCTTCCGATTTTAATTCGGGTGACGTTTCCATAATACGTTGCTCGTTCGGCCATGTATTCTTTTTAGTTCGCAGCCAATATCACCATAAATCCGAACTTTATATTAAACTGGGACGCACTTCCCTGGATACCAAATCCGCGGGATTGTCCTTAGTCGGTACATAGTACCAAATCGAAAATCCAGTTGTCTTGAATTTCTACAATGCGATTTCGAACAAACGGTTTGAGCAAATTAGCAGACGTATTGATCCAATCTAAAACGATCTTCGAGTCGGTCCAAAAAACACAACGATTCGGTTTTCATTTCAGAGAATGTAGTATCTTGTCTGCTAATTTGGTAACATGAGCCCCACATAGCTCTAGACGAGGGGTAGTGGTCGACTTTATAGGAAATTGTACGTACGTAGATGCAGCAACCGTACGCGTTTTCTGATGCATCTGAAAAGAAGTGAAGTTCTATACTTTGTGGGTCATGACACATAACGTGCCGGTTGATTCGTAAACGATATAACGACGATAATTCTTGCACAAATGTAGTCCATTGCGAATTCTGAGTTGACGAAACTGGTTCATCCCATGATAACTTTTCCTCCCATAATCGTCGTAATATAATCTTTACTATAATAACTAGAGCAACGCAAACTGCGCTGAAAGCCAGTGGCTGACGCATAAAAGTTTACACAAAATAAACACGGCCGGGACAATTCGGTATAAGCGTCAGTATAACTGCGACTCGAAAGCCGATCTGTTGTGTATGCATCTACGCTATCGTATACTACATCGTAGTTCTACGTTTGTTTTGAAAATGTTTTCTACGTCGCGAAAACGACCAAAGTTGGACACAATAAGAGAATTTATTGCAGAAATGCCTGATTTAAAGTGTGATGGCGCTAAAATTCAATGTGTAGTGTGTAAAATAGATTTAATGTGTTGGTCGAAAAGTGATTGTCTACGGCACGTAAATAGAGCAGGACATGTTTGAAAAAAAAATCCACACGAGATTATGACAAATTTAAATTTAATTTATGTGTTTATTGCATGTAATTTACCATTTCATTTACTAAGGAAGAAAGCATACGTCTCGTTTTGGAATGAATATTCGGACTTTAAGTTACCAAGTGAGAGAACATTACAGAGAGTTGTGCCGTCTGCTCGTGAGCATGTCGAGAAAAGAATTAAATCGGAGTTGCAACATAAAAAACTGTGGTTATGTGTGGACGAAACAACAGATCGTAAAAAAACATTCTGTGGTTAATGTAATAGTACGCACAATGGAACCACATCGACCGTCACCCTCAATTTTACTAGCTTCCAGACGAATACAACAATGCACTGCCGAAGTAATTTCAATGTTGGTGTTAAATACATTGGAAAAGTTTGAACTTTCAACAAATCAACTGTTGATGTTTATGAGTGATGGTGCTGTAAACATGCTTGCTGTAGGTCGATCTCTTAAAAAACATTGTGCTAACATTCATGCTCTCAATCTCATAGCAGATAGTATCAGAAAATGTTATCCCGAGGTAGACGCTCTAATAGCACATACAAAAGCTGTGTTTGTAAAATCCCCAAAACGTATTCGGGAATTTCATAGACTATGCCCCGGTATTCCTGAAGCACCGCAACCTATTCTTACTCGTTGGGGAACATGGTTAGAGGCTGCATTTTATTATCTTAAATATTTTGAGAATATAAAGAACGTGATTCGACCCAAAGGAAGCTGCGGCTGTCAATGTAAGCCGCTTGAAATTTCAGGATAGTCAAGTTAAAACAGATTTGGAAATTATTCGGAACAATTACGTGGGACTAGCGGATGCGATAGAAAAACTACAAAATTCTTCGGTGTCGTTAGTGGAATCTTTGCAAATAGTGCAACATGTTCATGCACAGCTATGCGCGATAGAAGACGCAAGAAATGTTTGTGTTTTAGAAAGGTTTGAAAGTGTTTTAGATAAAGACTCTGATTTTGGCACATTAAGACAAATTTGTGAAGGTGCGTCAACAGAACCGTTAAGTTATTTGAAAGATTATTTTACTTACGCAAATATAACGTCACTAGATGTAGAACGTTCGTTTTCGGCATACAAAAACACTTTTTCTTCACGCCGCACTCACTTTGCCGAAACAACTTTGGAAACATGTCTAATGTTACAAATATTAAATAGACATTATCCACTTTGTGATTTCACGGAGGACTCTTAAAACGGTAAGTGTTTGAGCACGTATCACATTTAATTTATTTTGTGTAAACTTTTATGCGTCCGCCACTGGCTTTCAGCGCAGTTGCGTTGCTCTAATAATAACGCAAGGACTTAGAAGGTCAAGAGGATCAAAAATTTTTGCTATGCATGGTAACATTTGACGTTTATTTACATTGCTTGATTGTGGTTCATGGTTGATGCTGAATACGAATGTATCTTCTGCACTGTTCCAATTTAAACCCAAAGTTTTAACTGTCTCGTTCTCCCCAAGTTCCAAAATGTGCACATCGGTAGTATCATTCGCCAGTGTTCCAAAGTCTCGGGATGGTTCGATCGCCATTTTCGCAAAGGAAAACATCCGGTCTTCAACACATTTGAAAGTTGTGCACATGTTCGTTTCGCTTAGTCCAAAGCGGAACAGCCACTTATTAAATCATCCACGTAGAAGTCATGGTTTATAATTTCCACTATGTCCGGTAAGCTGTTTCGACACTGTTCTGCTAATTCCTTTAGGCATCGAATTGTCAAGAACGGAGCAAATGCTGTACCGTATGTAACTGTGTTTAAAGTGTAAATATTTAACGTTTGATCAGGTTTTTCTCTTCAGAGGATTCTTTGTAGCGATCATTGGTCTGGTGCAATCATGACTTGCCTGTACATTTTCTCCACATCTGCCGTAAATACAAACGAATGTTGCGTAAATCTTAATAAAATAGAAAATAAATCGTCAACTTGCAGATGATTGGATCATCTGCAAGTCGTTGAACGACGACCTTGTTGTAGTGCGCGCAGACGCGTCGAATACCACGCGAAGTTTCGTTGTTAAACTATTTTCTCGTAACACGCCGTGATGTGGTAAATAATAAGAAACGTTGCTCGAACTGATGTCTTGTTTTAATTCCCATAATTTAGACATATGACCTAGCTCTTCATATTGTTTTAAAAATTCACGGTAGTTTGATCTCAATACAGGATTTCCGTGGAATTTTCTTTCCAATGAGAAAAACCCTTTTTCTGCTTAGTCATATGAATCACCCAATTTATCGACTGAGTCCTTTAATTGAATCGTGACTTGAAAACGACCGGTTTGTAACCGCTTCGTAGTGTCAATAAAGTACATTTCGCAATTGTTCTCCTCTTGCGACCAAGAACATTTGTTCGATACGTCTTCTAATTTAAAAAATTGTTCTAGTTGATCCTGAATATCATAACATTCCGACTAAAATTGCAAATAATGTTTTGCCCGTTTGTTACGCCACTGACCTTGCCTGATACGACCCACCCGAATTTAATGTTTTGTAAAACTGACCTATTGTGTCCTAGATTGATATGACTGTTACATATTATTTCCCAGAATACCTCCGCGCCTATCAGCATTTCGATTGGACCCGGGTTATAAAACGTTGGATCCGCTAAATTCAATGTTTTCGGAATATTTAATTCGGTAATGTCAATTGGTAAAGTTTCGGTAATTCTAGGCAATACGAGACAAGACAGCTTAATATTAAAGTTGTTATTTCTGGACCACACTGTAACTGCACTCTTATGTCTTACATTACACGTGCTTTCATTAAGACCTGAAACTGATAAACTAATGCTGCTGAATTTCGCATTTATCCTTCTACATAGTGCCTCCGTTATGAAGCATGACTGCGACCCACAATCCAATAGTGCACGCGCCGGATGTGCTACCTTATCTTCATCGAAAATGTTGACTAACACCGTAGAGAGCAAAGTATGTTCCTGTATTGTTAAATTGTTGGCTGTTAAAGCGACACTATTGTTGGCATCATCTTTAGCACCCTGGTTTTGTTCACGCACCTCTGAATGAAGCAAAGTATTATGTTTTTTGTTACACTTTTTGCATGACCCGTAAAGATGGCATTGCTTGGCAAAGTGACCTGTGCGTAGACAATTAAAACATAGTTTGTATTTTTTTGCTTGTTCTACTCTGAAATGGACATTTTAAGAAATTGTTCACACTGAAAATGTTTATGTTGCCTCTGACAGAATACGCAACTTTGTGCTTCTTTGTTTGAGAAGTTAATTGGATTTGACGCAAATAAACTTTTTGTTTCCGCGAAGTATCTTTTTTCGTTTTCCCGCTCTAATTTTTAAAAAATCGTACATATTACTTAAGCTCAAATTTTCTTTAGATGTTTTGTATTCTTCCCATTTTGCCAACGTACCGTCGTCTAAAATGTTTGTAATTAAATGAATAACTAATGTATCCCAAAATTCAACTTTTTTATTTAAAATTTCTAAAGCACGTAAGTGTTTATTGTATCTACCAATGTTCTTAATTTAGCAGAAGATGCTTTATTAATTTTTTCAACGTTAAGCAATGCGTCTAGGTGGTTGTGAATTAAAATGTTTTTGTTGTCGAATCTTTTACATAAAAGTTCCCATGCCGTAATGTAATTATTAGTTTGTTAAAAAAGCGGTACCGGATGGCAGTAGCGTAGCGGTAGCGGCGTGGGTAGGGGTAATTTTTAACTCGTAGTCGATCTCGACAGTACCGCGGGAGACTTCAAAGCGACAGTACGTTGCACGCTGCACGCCAAATAAGTACGCGGAGATGGGACGCCCAAAGGGTGTAACGTTCCCTTCGAATGTGAATAAGTATCTCAGGGATTTCCTTGGATTAGAATATAGAAGTACGCATATTTATTGCACAATATGCAATAGCGGATTGCTAAGTCGCGATAGGTTTGAATGTAGAAAACATTGAAAAAGTAAACGTCATGTATTGAATTTAAGAAACAGTATTCCATACTGGCAAGTTTTATTATGATTTTATTTTTATGTTAAGTGTGTGCAACATCCCACAACATCTAGTATCTAATGAACATTTTCGTCTTTTTTGGGCTAAGTACGTTCCCTCATGGAAGCTGCTGCCAACATCTATGCAATTACGATACAATTTGCCACGTGTGCAAGGTACAATAAAGGAATGTATAAAAGACGAGTTGAGAAATAAGAAAATCTGTCTATGTGTGGATGAAACAACTGATGTTCAGAAACACAGTGTCATTCATGTTGTAGCGCGTCCTTTAAAACGTGATGGTCCACTAGCTTCATTGTTGTTATCCAGTAAAAGGATTCAGAAAACTAATACAGAAACCGTTGACAAGATAATAAAAGATTCGTTGAGAGAATTTTGTATCACAGGAACCCAAGTCACAATGTTCGTTACTGACGGAGCCGCAACAACGCTGAGAGTTGGTAGGATGTTGAAAATATGCTTTCCAACTCTTCTTCACATAACATGCCTCATACACGCATGTCACCTCGTAGCAGAAACCATTCGAAAGAAGTATCCGATGGTGGATAAGTTAATAGCATCTGCCAAAAAAGTGTTCATCAAATCTCCCAAACACATCCGTGTATTCAAACAATTGTGTCCGAAATTACCACCACCACCTCAGCCTGTAATAACGCGATGGGGTACATGGCTCCAGGTAGCATCTTACTATCAGAAATATTTTTCACAAGTGAAAAATGTCATCTTGAAACTTGATTCAAATGATTCTGCAGCAGTTCGAAATAGTCAGCAACAGTCACTTATCTGCACGAGACGCATTAAATTGCATAAACAATTTGCAAGCTGCACTAGAAAACTTGACGAACACTATAGGAGTCGATGTTGCTCAAAAATTTGGTGCAATTTTAACGAAAAATCCCGATTTACAAAAGGTTCGGTCTATAACTGAAAATCAAGAGTGCCTAGATGAGGAAAAGGAATATCTAACATTTGCAAATCTTACTTCACTGGATGTCGAACGATTATTTTCGATGTATACAACGTATTCACAACACCGTCGACGGCTGAATGAATCGACAATGGAAGCGTTACTGATTCTACGCCGCTTACCAGGGCGGTTGCCAATTGCCACAGTGGACATCAAGACGACAGGAAAAGGTAACAATATTATTTTTCACTAATATTGTAACATACGTACCTACTTTTATGCGGTGCACCACTGCCGGTACCAACTTTTTAACAAACTCTAGTAATTATCCTCCGAAAATTCCAACGTACGATGCGTTTCCTTCTAAAGACGCCCGAAGATAGTGAAATTTCTGTATAGGTATTTGTTATTTCTTTGTTGTCATGAATGAGGGACCTAAATGTGTCTCTGTATTCTAACCATTGTTCATACGAACCAGAAAAGTTGGTCTTTAATGTCTGGTAACTTGACGGGATCTTTATTTGAATTTTGAAATGACTCGTTTGAATTTACCGCTTGAGTATTTATAGATTCACATCTAGTCGTTTTTGCGTCTGGTGAATCGTTTCTCAAAAAACACGTTGCGTTACTTGAAATACTGTGATAATTTTGTTCAAAATTGTTCCTTCCTTTATATTGATCGTCCGGCTTGTCTACTATAATTTCTAACTGCGTTTGTACTTCATTATACTCGTCAAATACTGTTTCTGCTTTTTCTATGCGTTCGTGCAATTCAATAATGTCTTTGTTCGTTGGTTCCTTGATAGTTTTATATTTATTAATGTAGTTTGAAAAGCTCGTTATTTTACTCTTCAAACTACTTTGTTTTTTAATTAATGTTTTTTCATCAAGTGAGGTCAAGTCTGTCATTGTTTTAATGTTTTGGTCAATTTAGGCAGATGGATCAAATGAACCTTAAGTTTAACAAATAAAATTGTAAATTTTGTTACTAAAAAACCCTGATTAAAAAAAGCGACCACAAACTTGGCAATAAGAAAAGAAAAGGAACGAACTCAGTTGGCGGCGTTGCTAGTTAATGGTGGCCGGTGTTCTACTTCTAGTAATTTAGTCGGCGGGCTTCGTGCTTACCCTCGAATTTTGGTTTCCTCTTATGCGACTCGAAGGAGCATATAGTAATTTGATGAATAACGCTGTTGGTTTTTTTTGTTTTTTTTTATTCACTTAAATACGTAAAGAACATTACATTGTGTTACATACAACAAGTGTACTTTAATTGACTTCTCTCTTCTTGCCGTCTCCCTCGCGCATGCGCCCCCCTTTTTGCTGTTACCAACCCATGATAAAATAACTACACAACATTTTTTCAAGTTATAATTCATATCTTCCTTAAAATGTAATATATTTTCGATCGTTTGTGTGTGCATGTAAGATATCTACGTACATATTTATTAAGAAAGAATAAAACGATACTCGGCGTGTATACAATTATCCCGTCGTAAATGTATGCATGCATCCATACATGTATTATAATCAATTAAGTAGCTGTATCCAAGTATAATTAGAAATGAGTACTACGTGGTTTTTGTGCAGCCGTGAGTGAAAGAAACGAAAATAGTCGTATTTAACGTTTCGATAATATACAGTGCAGAGCATAAATGGTTGGTTGAGTTGGTAATCACTGGTTAGTTGGTAGGTCACTAAATGTGCTAAATTCAGTACAATTCATATTCAGTAGCGTGCGAATAACTTTTTAAGCATAAATAGTGAAATGTAATGTATAAATAAACATAATCTCGACATGTCAAAATATGTACGAGATTTAAATTAACCATTGGAAACACTTATTATATGTCATTTCTTTATGAAACATCATTCTGGTTATATGTATGTTAGTTTATTTCTTGCAAAAAGACAGGGACTAATGGTTTGGTTGTCGTGTAATTAATTGATATTTGTTTTCTATATTCTTTTTTACCTTTAAGGTAAAAATGAGACAAGATAGTTAAATATAACCATTTTACAACACAGATATGCAGCACTTGTTAATTTTTATTTGTTGTATGATTTGCTACAAGTCAAAATTACTAATTTCAGAACATTTACGATTAATGTTGACCTCGATTCTGTAAACACAAACTCGTTCTTCTTTTGAAGCTTTCAAAGACATTTTGTAGGCACTCTACCGGAATATTTGCAATTTCATTCGTAATGGCTTCTTGCATCTCATCCAACTGTTACGAAAAATTCTATTCTTTAAATAGCCGAATAGAAAAAAATCAGGAGGTGTAAGGTCTGGTGATCGTGCTGGCCACAATCCTCTACTTATTATTCTTCCTGGAAAAAATTGTTGTAGAAATTGGATTGTAGCATTGGCTACATGAGGAGGTGCTCCGTCTTACTGAAAATACCCATCTTGTAATTCATCCTCACGTCGTTCATTTATAAATTGCTCCAGTATTATTTCTCTATATCATTGAGTGTTAATTGTCGCATTGAAAAAAAAAATGGACCTACTATACGACGAGAAATGGCAACCCATACACCAGTTTTAATCGGATGCAAATCACTCTCTATAAAATTATGTGGATTAACTACGCTCCATGTTCGATGGTTTTGGCTATTTATATATTCAGAAATATGAAACCATGCTTAATCGATGAAAAAAGTCTTGTCCAAGGTGTTATTGTCATTTATATTTTGTTCAAACCATTGGCAATATTGAACACGAGCTATGTAGTCGAGAGGAAGGAGGATAAGTGTTGTATAACAGATCTTATACGGCTTCATATGCAAATCCTTTTTGAGTGCTTTTCTACATGTTCCATATGAAAGACCTATGCAAAAAATGTGTAATCAATTACATATCCAACAGATTTAGAGATTCTTAAATGTACCTGTTTGCTCAGATAGTTGTCTTAGAGGTTTATTAGGAGTCTGTTCCATTCGTGCCTGAACAACTGCCACAACCTCCTCTGTAACTACTGTTGGTCTTCCAGTAGATTTGCCTTTAGAAATATTGCTAGTTTCCAAGAAACGCTGAACAATCCGTTTCTGATGTCGTTGAATCTCCGGGTAAGCTACATCATTTTCAGAATATGTTGCTTGAAATTGGTTGTAGCATTGTAGAACAGAATCAGAAAATGAACCGTCTTCATGTAGAACACCAGTACGGAAATATGCCATCACAATAAAAATATTTTGCTCCGTTGGGAAAGGCATCTTTAATGGAACTTATGTATGATATTTATACATAAATGATATCATAATTCCAACATCAAGTAACTCACCTCAATCATTAGATTTTTATTATAGACTTTGTTTTGAGAAAAGCAGATTTTGTACGGAATAAAGACAAAAATACAAAGAAAAAAATCCACGCCGCTGTCAACTACTCAAAATACAAATTGTTAGTGATAATAAAATCATTACCAACCTAAGTTTGGTTCCAAGTATTGCCAACTCAACCAATCATTTATGCTCGCACTGTATGTATGTATACATATCGGTTGGGAAAATGTGAAATTAGCTATATCGCTATATCAACGTACATATGTATATATACCGCACGAGCGAGCGTGCTATGCTCACGTAGCGTAATCGGCATTTTTCGGAAATGCGGGAGCGAAGTCGAGGTTTGCTACGTTAGTAGCCGATGCGATGTATCTATCAATTAAGGTGCAGAATTGAATTTGCGTTCACCGAATTTTGACAACCAAATGACGTTCAACACAGTACACACATAAATGTCATTTTATTGTATTGAATGTTAACATAATAACATAAGATTATTTAACAATAATAATAATATTACAAGTGTTTTCTTTTCATATTGATTTGTCTTAACGTTACGTATGGTTTATGTCAAAGTTGAGCAATTTCACGTTCCCGTGCGTTTCCGTTCGCGTTATGTGAGAGAAGTTATGCTACAAAAAACTATTTCTAAATAAATTAGATTTCAACAGGGCTATTTGCTATCTTTTATGATTGATTATTTTCAAATGCGGTTGGTTTGATTAATAAGAAGGGGTTGTAGATTAATAATATACCGTACTAGCGAGCATGCAATAATCACCTTGCGTAATCGGCATTTTTGTGAACAAGGTGCTGAATTTTCCTTCATGTAATTTTGACAAGCAAAATGTTCGGGTAAAATCGGGTGAGCATAGTACGCTCGCTCTTACTGGCTATATGTACGGCGAGAGAGTTATATGTACGGCGAGTGGGATTCCCTCCTTGCTCTCTCGTCGTAGATATAGCCAGCGCATACGGATTGGGAAAATGAACAAATTAGCTATTGTTAAAGTATTGTTTGTTGTTAAGAGAAAAGGCCACTGTATAGTTTCATCAATAAACTTTAATATGAATAACTTAATATAAAACTCTATGAGAGAATTCTTATCTCCCGCATCACTATGCTTGCGTACATATCATAGACTGTTTTGTTACTATATTCTTGTTACCAACTTAAATATATATTAGAACAAAAAGGAACTAAAGAAAGTATAACAGGTAAGCAATCTAAGTAATGATATATAAAATCACATATTTAACACACCTCCTTGATTTTATATAACGTTGTACAAACTAATAAACTTTATTGACAACAAATACTTAAATATTAGAAACATAATAACAATATCGGATTCATTAATTGCCATTGTGATAGTTAACTTTATGTAATCCTAATAAAGCTCTAAATTTAAATAGTTTATTTTTCCCTAACGCTTTAGTAAATATGTCGGCTACTTGATCTTCCGTCGATATTTTTTCTATATTAATTTCGCCATTTCTTTGTAGTCATTCACTAGATGAATCCTACGTCGTTGTTTTGAATTTTTGAAAATTACATTCTTTGCTAAGGCTAGGCTCCCTGTTGTCTTCGTATATTTTGGTAGGTAATTCAAGTTATATTTATTCCTCTAAAACTGCCTTTATTGGAATCGTTCAGTGCCAATTTGCAAGAGCGTATATCGCGTGGTCGAGTCTGGATACATCTTTTTTTTCAACTTTGCCATAGAGAACTGCGTATTCATAGGACTCGTAATATTCAAGTATTTGACTTCTATCTGTTACATACTGCACCCATCTGATCTACATAACATCTATCACTCCTTAACTTAATCTAGTCAATTTAAGAATCGTGTACATAAAGTATTTTTAAACACGGTAGCGCGTACTTGTAATGTGTGCTATTAAAGCTGTTTTTATAGCGACTCATATTTTTGAAAGATATGTTTGGTCGAGTTTGCGTTGCAACATATAACATTCTCCAATTTGATTCTATATTTAAATGTTACTGTATTCAGCAGGTTTAATTTTAGGTTACTTCCATAGGGTATTGTACCTTTTGGACTCTTTAATCATATTTTCACTGCTTCAATATACTTTTGCTGATTCAAACCCTTTTGTGTCACTGGATTATATTCGATTAATTCCTAAGTATTGTTTGGCTTGACTAAATCTTCAATTGAATTTACTTAACATCTTTTAGTCTGGGTATATCTTCCTTTTCTACCAAGAATCAGTAAAGATATAATTATTAGAATTATGTTTATGTCATTTCCGTTAATATTTCCTTATGAGGCGTAGTCATATTCGATCTTTTAAAATTATACTCATTCCATTAATGTAGTGAAACATTCATAATCAGGTGTACTTTCGCTTAATCCCTATAAATTTTGTATCAACATAATTCTTGTTTATTTTCATAATTCTGGGCTAAATTATCACTTCCGATTTTATTTTTCCATTTAAAAAAGCTTGTTTGGGTCCATTTTGTCTCCAACCTTTAACATGCAATTATAATAACTTTAAGTTTATTCATGCTACGGGGAATATTCTTTCAATTTTGTTTATGAACTGTTAAATCCTTGGCAACACACGTGTTTGTATTTTCCATCGGACTACCATATCCTTACTTCAATAATATTCTGTTTATAGGCTCATAATTCACCACTTTGTTTTGGTATTAAGCTGTCAATTCTTTCATTGCAGCTGTCCATTCACTGCTATCTGCAATTACTCTTCATAAGTTATCTTGGTATGATGCGTTTGGAGAAATTTACATAAAATTTTCGTCAAATTTCTTGGTAATCTTAATTCTCGTTTGACGCGTGAAATTGTCCTTCTAGTGGGTTGTCCATTTCATTTTCTGTTCAATGTATTAGATTTCTCAATTTTATTTAGCTGTCATTTAATATTCTTCCGTTTTATCTGATACGATTCAATGATTTTACTCACGTCTTCTAGTTCCTTAATATCACTCGTATTACACACATAAACATTTAACATATTACTTTGTCATTACAATATTTAAACGTGTCTGGTATCATTAATACCTTTTAGCCTTGGTTATTTTGAAGACTTGCACTCATCAAACTTTTCACTAAAGCTGTACATTCCATATAAGTGAAGTTTGAAACACTTACCTATTCCAAAAAAATTGTTGATTTAGTATTTTGTTACTATAATCGGTTTTCTAGGTTCCCCGTTATAGCACTCTGGCAAATTTTTATCATTTGTAGTTCGGATAATAAAAAAATTTGCTCGATTCTGATATTCGATATATCTTCCGTCAACACATTAAGCTGATTGTTTGGTGGACAAGTCGCATGACATACCTTATTGTTTTGTATATGATAGAATCTTTGTTTAGTATTACGTCATTATCGCAACTATTTCTTTAATTCTTTTACTGTTTGTTTTTTTGTTTTGCATTTTAATATTTGTATTACTACACAAATGATCAAAAATTCTTAGCTTTGTGTCTTTTTCTGCAATATACTACAGAATAGGTTTGCTAGTCTCGCAAGGAAACATAAATACCTGACCTTAGATCCCTTTGAGTAATTGGCCCTTGGTCATGTACAATTATTTCTAATACTCATTTGGTTGCTTCATTTGAGTTTTAAAATTTGTGTTTATGTATAATTATTTTGATAAACATATTTTCGCATTTTAATATTTTCCGACTTTAGGTGGCACTCTGTAGTGTGCCCCAATTATATTTTGAGATCCTTAAAATGTTAGTTCATGACCAAGATTTATGCCACTTATTCTTTATTTTTTGTTACGGTAACTACTTTGTTGTAGGTTCAAGCATTGTTGCGAGTGACTGTAACCCGATAATTCAATAATTTATTTTTAATGAAGCAATTGCAATTAATCGTCCTTACATTATATTTTACATTATTATTTTTAAAGATTGAATTTTTTGATTACAATGCTAGATACATTAACAAGTTTGACTCATGTTTGGACATAATATACATTTTTGATTTTTGTTTAATAAGTTTATCAAGACATTAAAAAGCATAACAAATTTCTATTTACAAGATTTAAAGAAACTCGCTTACTTAATATTCTGAATTATTTAAATAAATATTATAAAAGTACTTATCTGAATGCACTTGGATTTCAATTCTCTTTCATTTAAATTAGTAGCTTTCTCTTTCGCAACATTTTTGCAAATACTTTCACAAATAATTCGGGCTATTGTCGATCATCCTTTTAGCAGAAGTTTCATTAATTATAACTCTAATGTGTATTTGTGATGCTGTTCAACATATAATTTTTCTTAAATTTTTGTTTCTTACCATGTTCTTTTTGCAGTTTCTGCTGTTTTCGAACATAATAAAATCATTACATCCTCTTTCTAATATAATTTAACTGTACCTCATTTTCAAATTTGTTCCTCGAATTCGGTACAAATCTTCTTTTTCTCCTCGCATATTGTCTATTTCGCCTTATACTCTTTATGCTAAGTTATATTTCTTCTATAACTTCTAATATTCAATTCTTAGTTTTTTCACACTACAGACCTCTGCTACCATGTTAAAGATTTGGGTTGCTGTTAAGAGAAAGGCAGTTATAGTTTCATCAATACTTTTAATATGAATAATTAATATAAAACTCTATAGAGAATTCTTATCTCCCGCATCACTATCTGTGCGTAATATCTAACTGTTTTGTTTCTTATTTGTTATCACTTAATTATATTAGAAAAAAGACACAAAAAAAAACAGTAGCATCTATAATGGATATAAAATCACATATTTAACAGCTATATCGGTATCCCCTCCTCGCTCTCTCGTTGTACGTGCGAGAGAGCGTGGAGGGGACTGAGTGATATCCCAGCAATTCGATGCGGGAGAGCTAGTTCACTTGGAACAATGTTGGGATGTAGACCTACTGTGCGAAAAGCGCACGTAATAATTTGAAGTCAAGGTTGCCTGGAAATGAGAGCTTCGCATATTTATTTTGTTGTTGCTAAGACGAAATTAATAAGGACTTCTAAAGACGAAAATAAAAACAGATTCTGATGAAATGAAAGAAAAGAAAAACAAATACTCTAGTAAAACTAACCACATTGGTAACCTTGAGCCATTTATTGCCCGCTTGAGAGCGAGGAGGGGGTAGCGATATGGCTAATTTCGCATTTTACTAATCGGTATATGTACGCTGATATAGCGATATAGCTAATTTCACATTTTTCCAATCGGGATATATGTATTATCTTCTTCAAAACGAAAATCAACTGAGAAAAAGCTTGTCGAAAAGTGTTAAGGATAAGTTGAAGTTTTGTTAAAATTGTGAATGTTATTTAGTTGAAATTGCAATAAAAAATAATTAAAAAGGTAAAATAACAACATGCGACTACATTTTTACTGTTGCGTAAATGAATTCATTCATACACACAACAGTCGACTTTTCATTAACGCTTTTCAACAAACTTTTTCTCAGTGGATTTTTGTTCTGAAGAAGACAATATACAGATCAGTCCGCTCAACTAGATACACCCCCGAGCTGCGAAATGATCCGACGAAAATCGACAAATTCCGTGTAGGTACGCCAGTAGTTTTGACAGTTCGTAATGACATTAAACTTTAGCGATACGTATGTAAGTATTCAATTGTAAAGTTTTAATCAAATTAGAATCATTACAGCTTGTTGCGAAAAATCGGTGTTTTCTATTTCAATGCTAACAAATATTTCACCAGCCGCGCCGTATCGATATTCGGTGACAAGGCAAGCAAAGATATGTTGGATGTTTTCAGTTACGTTTCATCAGTTCTTCAGGCTTAATTTCAGTAAGCGTAAATGGATGTGTATGAAACAGTAGAGAAAGTATGAATTATTTAATTGGTTTATTCAGATCATCACAGAAATTCAATATTTATTTCATAATGCGTCTAACTGGCATTAAATAAATTTCGAAACACATGATTGTTTATCCCCATGTAACCATAAGAAAGAGCCACAACTGGTTAATAATAAAGAACAAGAATTACGAAAAATAGGAATATGTGCTCTTGCAGAACAAGATTTTACTCAGTCTAGTTATTCTATTGCCAAACAGTTTAAAATATCGCCGAGACACAATAATTAGTGCGCCAATATTTACTTAATATATTCGGAAATCGTTGAATAAGTAGTCCTGGATATATTCGTTGGTCAGCAAAGTCGCAGGATTTGTCCCCAATTGACTTAGTTATTTTAGAGGTAAGATATTTAGTATACCTGCCCAAAAAGCAAATACTTTGGATGAATTCTGACGAAAAATTCAAGGCGTGTTGCAAACATCCCAGCAAAATATTTATTCAAAATTAGGCATAGATTTTATAATGGATTGGGCTACTGTCTGCGCATGGAGATCGGGTTGAACACTTATTTTAATATTTTGTGTTATTGGGTAGAATTTAGTTCTGGTTCTTCGTATTTGAGCATATTACTTTTTGTTATGTATTAAAACTCTTTTAAAATAACAACATGCGACTACATTTTTACTGTTGCGTATATGAATTCATTCATACACACAACAGTCGACTTTTCATTAACGCTTTTCAACAAACTTTTTCTCAGTGGATTTTTGTTCTGAAGAAGACAGTATACAGATCAGTCCGCTCAACTAGATACACCCCCGAGCTGCGAAATGATCCGACGAAAATCGACAAATTCCGTGTAGGTACGCCAGTAGTTTTGACAGTTCGTAATGACATTAAAACTTTAACGATACGTATGTAAGTATTCAATTGTAATGTTTTAATCAAATTAGAATCATTACAGCTTGCTGCGAAAAATCGGTGTTTTCTATTTCAATGCTAACAAATATTTCACCAGCCGCGCCGTATCGATATTCGGTGACAAGGTAAGCAAAGATATGTTGGATGTTTTCAGTTAGGTTTCATCAGTTCTTCAGGCTTAATTTCAGTAAGCGTAAATGGATGTGTATGAAACAGTAGAGAAAGTATGAATTATTTAATTGGTTTATTCAGATCATCACAGAAATTCAATATTTATTTCATAATGCGTCTAACTGGCATTAAATAAATTTCGAAACACATGATTGTTTATCCCCATGTAACCATAAGAAAGAGCCACAACTGGTTAATAATAAAGAACAAGAATTACGAGAAATAGGAATATGTGCTCTTGCAGAACAAGATTTTGCTCAGTCTAGTTATTCTATTGCCAAACAGTTTAAAATATCGCCGAGACACAATAATCAGTGCGCCAATATTTACTTAATATATTCGGAAATCGTTGAATAAGTAGTCCTGGATATATTCGTTGGTCAGCAAAGTCGCAGGATATGTCCCCAATTGACTTAGTTATTTTAGAGGTAAGATATTTAGTATACCTGCCCAAAAAGCAAATACTTTGGATGAATTCTGACGAAAAATTCAAGGCGTGTTGCAAACATCTCAGCAAAATATTTATTCAAAATTAGGCATAGATTTTTTAATGGATTGGGCTACTGTCTGCGCATGGAGATCGGGTTGAACACTTATTTTAATATTTTGTGTTATTGGGTAGAATTTAGTTCTGGTTCTTCGTATTTGAGCATATTACTTTTTGTTATGTATTAAAACTCTTTTTAATATTTCCTGTTCTATCGTTTACTTTTAATAAAGAATACATATAGTTTGCTTTTTGTTTATACCTTTCAAGATTTTTTATTTTTAAGGCTTTTGCTTGAGCAATCTGGTATGAGCCTACACTTGTGTTTAATAAGAGAGTTATTGTTTTAGTTTGTTTGCTATTTAATTCTCATCATTTACCAACCTAAAAGATATGCCAGTACCAGTCTTAAGCTTAGTCTTAAGTAGTGCAAAAACATTTTATACGGACTATTATCGAAACATCTGGTATACACATTTAAATAATAACGCATATTATTGTTGGAAATATTGTTTTGTAGACGTACTACAATACAAAATTGATAATAAAATGCACTGTAGACCATAGAAGAGAACGTCTTGTTGCCTGACTAGATACAAACATGATGATTAAATTGGCCTAGCTTTGCGCGGCGTGTTAGCATTGAAATAGAAAACATCGATTCTTAACAACAAGCTGTAATGACTGTAATATTACAATTGAATAATTACATACGTATCAATAAAGTTTCAATGTCATTATTACGAACTGTCAAATTCTAAACTACTCGAGCACCTACTCGGAATTTGTCGATTTTCGTCGGATACAGTCGTATGATTTCGCAACACGAGGGTGTATCTAGTTGAGCGGACTAATCTGTATATATTATCGAAATGTTATATACGCCTATTATCTTTCGTTTCATTCACGGCTGTAAAAAACTACGAAGTGCTCATTTCTAATCACGTTTGTATACATATGTACGTACATACATACATACATAGTGGTGTGTTCGGTAGACACGGCTTGTTTCTCAGAATGACCCCGTTGTCTTAAATGAAGCTGAAGATTTTTCGAAAGTGCAGCTTGCATCAGGAGCCCGATGCAGTAAAGCACGTGTTCGTTGTTTGGTATATATTTTTCGTGTTCGGGTTTTGGTTTCGTTTCACCGGGTTATCGATGTATCAAAGGTTTTTCAAAAGTTTTGAATTTTACGTAGCAGCTATTCATTTTTATTTTGTTGCGTGTGTGTGCTTGTGTTGGAAATGTCGGTGGTGGAAAAAATGACAGAACTAAGAAGTGTAACCCCCGGTTTACACAACACTTTTCGATTTTAATAACAATAATAATAATAATAGTTAATCTCTAATTAAAATTTAATTCGTGAACTAATTAGGATTAAAATGATATTTAAGGCGGTCGGCAGCACAAAAATATGTTAGGGTGTATTAACGACTATACTTAGATGATTATCTGTTCTATTTTAAAGAAATTCTTGTTAAATTTAAGCAAATAATAGCAGTTTAGGTATTTTACTTTTTTTCTCGTTAATATTGACAGATGTCAACGTAGCATTTTTTTTTAATCACGAATTAATTTAATTGATGATTAAAGTTGTTTAGCCGTGATTAGTGACGTCATAAAATTAAGTTAACCAGAGGTTAACGTGCTAATTCGTGATTAAATATTTAATTCTTTTTCTGAAAACCGGGAGCTATTGAACTAAATTTTGAGAAAAAAAAATGATCACCCTTTACCAGAACTTAAAATTAGGCAAACTTGACAAAAACAAAGAAGGGCATCGTAATTTCCGTAGATCTATGTATGATTTTGTTGATTGGATTTGTGGTTATGATGTAAATAATGCGTTTTATTGCTTTGTGTGCATTATATTTTCGAACGATTCCAAAAGAACGAAAAATTACTTTGAAGTTGAAATATATATAATGCACCACAGGCAGTTACTTTTTTTAGCAATATGACCCCTGCAGAGAAATGGTTTCTTACATCAAGAAAATAGATTTTCTTGCAAAAATCAGTCTATTCAAAAAAATGTTTTTATGTGAAGACTATAAAAATGTATAATACGAGTATAAGAAAAATATTAAGAAAAATGTTAATATTTAAGTTTAATTATCCCTTTTTTTATTATATATTAACAAAAACTATAGTTAAATTAGTACATATGGTAAGTAGTAATAAAAAGAAAAAGAAATATTACATTGACCGGTATCTTTTGAAAATGTTTATGAAACGTTGTACGTTAAAGGTTATATCATTGTATGGATAAGTATGGCATCTGTATTCCGGTTTCTGTGGTTATTATCTAGGATGGCATGACTACATCTCTCGGAACTAGATGGCGCCAGGAAATGTTTCAGTGCTGTTTTTGAATATTAGTGACATAAACTGAGAGATCAACAACAATGTGGGCAGGGGCAAAAAGCGTTAGTGATTTTCTCTTCTCACATTGTTTTTGCCGGGAGCGATTCCATCAATACCACGAGCTATTTATATTAGAATTATCTTGGTTATTGTTTCTATACACTTTTTTCATGTGTACTTCTACGTTAAGTTCACTTTCATTTGAAAATTATTCTGTAGATAACCTCTACCTTAACCTTTTTAAAACCACAAGCAATAAAAATAATTTACTGCATTATCTACGGATATTGTAAGGACATTGACTTTTAACAGTTGGTAGTGAGTCGGTTAGTAACAGTTGGCAATAAATAGATCTATGGCATCTGTCAATAACATTGTTAACATGTAATAAGAATCTACATGTATGTAAATGTCGTTTATGTTCTGTTTAATACAAGTTTAGTAATTACCCAGTACGGTGTTATTAATAAGCCACCTACAAAACTGCCCTTATTTACATTGTGCCGAAACCCGACTAAGGAAAAGAAACTAAAAATAGCAAAGAAGTTAAATATGAGTGGGCAAAAATGGCTAAACTAAAACGGCCGACTTATTTAGCAATAAATTCCGATGTAAATATAGCAGTATCGTGGAAGCAATGGATTCAACAATTCGAATGGTACGCCACAGCGACGCAGTTAAGAAAGAAAAGTGCGGAAGTGCAGGTAGCAACTTTTATGTTAGTGATAGGGCCTGATGCAATAGCAATTTTTAATACATTTTCATCAATCGAAGAAGAATTAAGTGACTTAAAAAAGTTAAAGAAGAAGTTTGAGGCATATTTCGTACCTAAAATAAATGTATCATACGAGAGGTACATATTTGATAAATTAATGTAAAAAGAAAACGAATCATTTGACGAATTTTTGACAAGTGCCGGAAATTTATGCAAGAATTGTGAGTTTGGGGATCTGATCGATAGTTTGCTTAGGGACAAAATAGTCATAGGGATAAATAGTGACAAACTCAGAGAACGACTACTGGAAGAAGCAGATTTAACGTTAGAAAGAGCTGTAAATATATGCAAAGCTCACGAACAAGCAAGAACACAATTAAGTAATATGAAAAATGGAATACAAATAGACAGTGTAAAAAAGCAGTTGTCAATTGCACCTGCAAGAAGAATTCCTTATGCCATACGACAGCAAGTGAAAGAAGAACTAGATGACATGGAAAAGAACAAAATAATTATGCCAGTAACAGAGGCTACTCGAGCAGTGTCACCAATGGTTGTAGTCAGAGCTAAAGGAAAAATATGAATTTGCCTGGATCCATCTGAAATCATCTGAACTTAAAACGACGACATTTTCCACTGATAACATTAGAAGAGATAGCTGCAAAATTAAATGGTTCTAAATGTTTCACCAAATTGGATTGCAGGAAAGGTTTTTGGCAAGTGAGGGTCACTCTTAGAACCTCCAAGTATTTAACATTTTCTACACCTTGGGGAAGATATACTGTTTGAGGTTACCTTTTGGGTTGGCATCAGCTCCAGAAGTATTCCAGCAAATAATGTGCCACTTACTAGGAAATATAAAGGGAGTGGAATGTGCAATGGATGATATCCTTATTCATGCAGCTGACAAAGTAGAACTAAGAAAAATTACACAGTAAGTGATGGAAAAACTAGCAGAGGCGGGATTAACGCTAAATTCACAGAAATGCTTGTTCAAAAAACAAAAAATTGAGTTTTTGGGTCATTTATTAACGGACAAGGGAATCTTGCCGGATCCCGGCAAAATGAAGGCAATCAATCGTTTAAGTATCCCGCAAAATAAGCTGGAATTACAGCGACTAATGGGATGTGCCAATTACTTGAATAAATTTCTTCCGAACCTAGCGGAACTTACCGTACCATTAAGGTTACTACTACAAAAAAAAAATGAATGGATGTGGGACCATGCACAGATGGAATCATTTACAAAATGAAAACAGGTTCTGCAAAATCCGCCAGTGCTGCGATATTATCACAATAAATTACCTTTTACATTGTCTGTAGATCCAAGCAGTAAAGCTGTTGGAGCTGTGCTTCTACAGGCAAATTAACCAGTTGCATATGCTGCAAAATCGTTAACAACTTCACAGTTGAATTATAGTCAACTGGAAAAAGAAGCTTTTGCTATTCTGTTTGGTTGTAAGAGGTTTCATGAGTATGTATGGAGTTGTACTGGTTTAACAATAGAAACTGATCATAAGCACCTCGAATCAATAGCAAAAAAGACACTGCACGACGCACCTGCACGCTTGCAAAGAATATTGTTTGAAGTCAAACCGTACAACTTGTTGAAGCGAAATTGTCGTTAGAATGCGCTAGTTCTGTATATATTGAAATTGTTATCTGTTTTACCTACAAAAACCTATGAGCACACCACTTTAACCACATTCAGACAGACACTCTACCGACATACATACATCCCTTCTACCAACCTACATACATATACAACAACCCAAAAGTTAAGTGCATCAAAGGAAAAGAGCTCTATATTGCAGATACACTGAGTAGGGATTGTGAATTCGATGAAGAAGAAGATACTGATCCTATCTTTGAAGTACATTTAGTGGTGCCAATGACAAAACGAAGAAGAGAAGAATTAATAGACTTGACTGAATCTTAAAGGGTTGACCAGTTGAAGGAGCTGAAATGCCAGAAACTGCTTAAAAATACTGGACCTTTAGAGAACAGTTGATGGTTCACAATGAAGGAGATCGAACCGTTATTCCTCCTGCGATGCATAAATTAGTGATGAAATCTCTTCACGAAGGTCATAAAAGCTATCAATCTACCTTAAGATTAGCAAGAGACTACGTTTACTGGCCAAGTATTACACAAGACATACTACAGTTTATATCTACATGCAAGGTGCGCCAGAAAAGCGGAAAAGACAACCCTCGTGAACCCATTATGATACATGATGTACATATCTAAAAGACCATGGTCAATTGTAGGAACTGATCTATTTGACTTTAATGGAGATCAATATTTAATAATTCAGTTATTCTGGGTTTAATGATTTTGTACGACTTAGTTCGACTACGAGCACCGTTGTGATTGAGATACCGAAAAACTGGTTTAGCTTACATGAAATATCAGACACGCTACAGTCTGAAAACGGACCACAGTTTTCATTAAAACAGTTCAAAGGATTTGCCGCGAAATGGTCTTTTCAGCATCAAACATCTAGTCCATTACATGCGCGATCAAATGGGTTAGTTGAAGGTACGCTTAGGAAGCGACATTATTATTAAAAAGAACAACGATGGACAATTCAGACTTACAATTGGCTCTACTTATTACGAGAAATACACCGAGAGACGATCTAGGTTCTCCAGCACAGATGTTAATGAGTAGAAGAACGAAATGTATAATACCTGTTCTAGAAGAGTCTCTCAAACCTGAAGTTATCCCTGATGTGTCTAAAAAACTAAGTATTATTAGAGAAGAATCGAAGAAATTTGCTGACAGAGGAAAGAAAGAATTACCAACTTTTAAGTTAGGTCAAAATATCTTATACAGACAAAGCAATAGACAATGGAATGAAGGAAGAATTGCAGGAGTAGAAGGAAACCGTTCATAGAATCAGATGGAAAACAACTTAGAAGAAACTCGTGGTTCAAGAAGGATAACGGTAACGGAACAACAAAAAGAAATGCAGCAAGAATCATCGCAACAGGTAACAGATATGCCCGTGACTAAGAAAGGTGAAGGGACTAACAACTCGTTCGGGTCATGTAGTAACTGCTCCAAAAAGACTGGACTTATAATAATGTTTTTTATTAGAAAAGGGAGATGTAAGGACATTGACTATTAGCGGATGGTAGTGAGGCGGCCAGTAACAGTTGGCATTAAATAGATTAAATTATTAGTAATTAGTCAATAACATTGATAACATGCAATAAGAATCTACATGTAATAAATGTCGTTTATGTTCTGTTTAATACAAGTTTAGTATATAATTACTCAGTACAGTGTTATTAATAAAAAAATGAAACTATTGATTTATGAACAATACCTAAACGCCTTCTGGAATTAAGAAAACGATTTACTATCTTTAAGAAAATATTGGCTTGTGTTATAATGGCCATTTACTTATACTAAGAATCGCTTTCTAAGAGTTGATGCGCAGTTTAGCATGCCAAAACGCACTTACCCCATGTTGATGGGCAAGTGTGCCACCATAACACAAACATTTTTTTTTATTTTCTGGAAGTATCTCTTTATATCAGACATTTCGTTAAAGAAGTTTGACATGAATACTCTCACTTTTAGGTTTGTTTTTTATTAAAATTAACTAAGCCAATTTCGGGGTGTTGTTACCCTAACTTACCTTGTGCATTTTTAGTGCCTTAGTTCTACATACTTATTAATTAGGTATTTGCATTTTTAGCAAATCATGGCGAAAAATTGTCCTGGGGGCCATGTGTGTCACACCCCAAAAGAGTGCTGCAGGCAAGGTTGTTGCTATTCTCCGGACTATATTCCTAAAACAACTACTCCTCCAACAACAGGCAACGTATTCAGCCCTATCTTGCTTGGTCATTGGTAAGTGATAGATTATTGTGTTTTAGCTATTTTGTTGTTGGCAGTATATACACTCGTGGACAAATTTAGAGGGACTCCAAAAAACACTGTTAATTTTGTAACAGCAATGGCTTAAGCCAACTTTTTTGACACGCATTCGTTGATACTGAGTGATACTTTATACTTAATCAAGGTGTAGCGTGTTTTTGACACTTTTAAACACAATGAGATGTGTGATTGTGAGATTGACGTATCAAAGGTTTTTATGACAAATGTCATTTTTCTTTTCAAATAATCTTTGCTCATGTCAACGTTTACTGTCGATAAGCAATTTTAAGTCAAGATGCGAAGTTGAGGTTTCTAGAGCTGTCACTCTGATCGAAAGTGGATATAGTTATCGAGAGGTGGCCGAAATGCTGAATGCTTCAAAATCAGTAATCTTTCGTCTTGTGCGACGGCATCGGCAGACGGGACAATACCAAAGGCGTGGTCGAAAAAAAGCAACAACAAATAGAGACGACAGCTTTATCGTTAGCTACGCGCTCAGAAATAGGACTGCCATCATTTCAGAGATTAGGAGTAGCCTTCAACAAGCACGTCAGGTGAATATAAGCACAAAAACCGTAAAACGATGGATCAGGAATGGTTTCACGTATACCTGCCAAAGGTTCGTTGTTAACCAGGCAACACAGAGGAGTTCGTAAGGCTTTTTCTCGAAATCACTGACGTTGGTCCATAAGGAATTGGAGTCAGGTGCTCTTCAGTGATGAGCCTAGATTTTGTCTCCGGCCAGATGATGGAAGAGAAAGAGTGTGGTGGCGATCAGATAAAAGATATGCCTAACATATATTGTCGAAGGAGTTCCCTGTGGTGAAGGATCGCTGATGGGGTAGTATTTGTTTGGGGGCGCGCACAGTGGTTCACATTGCCTTAACAGCTGCAAGATATGTGGCAGACATTTTCGAAGACCTTGTTGCGGTTTTCGCACCGTATATTGGTGACAACTTTCTTTTGATGCATGATAATGAGACCTCACATTGCAGGCATTGTTACTCAGTATTTGCAAGAGGTGCAGTTGAACACCCTGGAATGGGCAGCGAGGTTTCTAGATTTAAACTCAGTAGAGTATGTTTAGAACAGGCTTGGGAGACAATTAAAGCATAGAAATCCTGCATCTCAGAATCTAGAAACCTAGAACCTGGAATGCGCTATTGGAGGAATGGGATCAAATTCCCCAAGAATATATTGATGAGTTAATTAGAGAATGCCTAAGAGGTCGCAAACAGTGGTAAGGGCAAGAGGAGGCAATACATGATGTTGACATCTTTTTCCCGTGCACCAAACATGAAATATTCGTTGTAAATTGCGTTGGTTAATTAGTTAATGTTAATTTTGTTCTTGGTTGAAATATTAGTTTTTACAAATTTCTTTAAATTTAGGAGGAAAAGTAAAATTGTACCTAAATATTTCTTGCAAATCAGCAGAAAATCTTGTAAAACATGTTTACGCGAATTGTGATATCAAGCATATAAAAAATCTATATTTTATTTTTCGTCGTTGATCTGAATTTGTTCATGAGTGTATTTAAACACACCACATGTAAGGGTCTAGGTTATCGCTTAGCAGAATATTAGTACTAGAAAGTAAAATCAGAACATTTGTCCTTGCAGGTATTCAATGACACAATGATTGTATCGACTATTTTAAATATATTAATATAGAAAAGACAGGTCTAAAAAGAACATACACAATGTGTTCGAACTTGAAACAACCTAAATACATTACATTACATAACAAAAACATTACATATGCTTTTAAAAGGATATACTTTTGGCGGGAATTTTGTCTATTTGTTTTAAGTTTTAAAGCCTAAATTTTATTAATCTCTGTTGGAGTGAAGGGGAAGATAATTGTCTCACCTAATTGTCAGTTTAAGTTCACTTATTTGTGGTGAAAAGAATATACATGTTATTAAAATAGTACGATGAGCTAAGCGTTTTCTCACGTAAAAGTAGTAAAAAGAATAGGATCAAAAGAGACAAATAAAAAACAGAAAATTCGAAAAACAGAACTAAATTGCATGCACAGAGCAGAGTTTACAAGTACGCCTAATATAATTTTTTATTTCAATATATCTGTCCATAGCTACTTAGATAATTATACATTATAAGTTATCACTTTTTGCAGAAGAATGCAGTTTGCTTTCGAAGTGACGTTGACAATGGCTTCTGGACCAACACATTAATGGGATTTTACAAACTAGACATTGAATTTTAGCGCCATCAAAAATTAAGTCCGGCATGTCCACTATAAAGTTTTTAATTTTGTCTGCCATTGGTCGTTTTCGCGACGTACCTAACTGCGACATTTTTAAAGCAAACATAAGCGTACAATTAAGTTACGACAGCCTACATATACATAGAACTACTCGCATACAGCATCGATTTAGTACTGACGCGTGTGAACGCGTGAAATAAATAATCGCCGACTCCGCACCACATATCTACTACACTGACTGTTACCGCTGTTTGCCCAGATTAGTTATAACTATTATAGGCTACCCTACTATAACGTGCCATCCAATAACGCGAATTTGAAGTTACGCGCTCAATGGTTTGCTACCTGAGATTCGCACACGCACAATAAAGATTCAATTTATTGTGCGCATGTGTAAATATCATCTACTGTGTAATGAATAATAATAATTTCTATACTAATTTAATTTGTTTATTACAATAGACGCTTTTGACTGGTAATTATATTTAAATAGCAAAAGTGTTGATTAATGATTTTTACGAGTTAGTAAGCTATAAATGATGACGAAATATTAAATTCTTCATCAAATGATATAACATTTTCCTATACGTAAAATGAATACTTGGGCAATTATTCGCAATTAATGTTATTGTATTTAAAAATTTTGCATAAGTTCGTAAGTTCGCTATGAAGGTTCGTCACCCATTTAGCGTATGTGTGTAAATTTATAATGACAGTTGTGTGACAATTCGATAATATCTTAGCAAACTTCCTAGCATATCGCAGATTTTCTAAGTGCAAGAAAATGTCATGTTTGGAATTGACAAACCAAGATTATTTGAATTTACTGATTATTTACGGCGAATCTGGAAGAATTTTAAGCAGAATGTGCGCTCTGTTTCGGGAAAGATACCCCGACAGGCCAATACCGCCTAAAGATGTAGTTCGATGATTGATTAAAAATTGTTTAGAATATGGACAGTTTAGGCCAAAAATTAAAAAATATAAATTAATTGATGACGAAATTGTGGAGATTGGTGTTATGGGATACTTTTATACCAACCCGACTGCATCTCAGTGTTAAAAAATACAAATGGAGACCTTTTTCATATCAGCAAGTACAAAACTTACATCCGCAGGATTTTTTCAGAAGGGTGCGTTTTTGCGAATTTCTCACAATATCTTGTCAGGATGATGAAAACTTCACGAGAAAAATTATATGGATAGACGAAGCAAAATTTACGATAGCAAAATTTACAATAGACACAACAGTCACTTTTGGGCAGACAAAAATCCTCACGTAATTAGACGGAGGGCATTTCAAGAAAGTTGGCAATTCAATGTATTTTGCGCAATTAACGATAATCGCATTCGAAAGGTATTTAGACATATTGCGCAATATTGTCGAAGAAGAACTTGATACATTGAGACACAAGAAATACTTCTGCTAACTGGTTGTATAGAAAATTGGAGTTAGTTCTCATTTGTAAAGATGCTGATTTATTCAGCAATAAAACAGGCATAATGTCAATGTTTGAACTGTCTACAGAAATAAATACTAGAAATAGTTTTCGCATTATATATTAAATATTGTTGAGGGACAATGCTCATCTTTACATTGTAGCTCTGAAATATCTTTAACCAGAACTTTTATAATGTTAGGTTGGTAGTAAAAAAATAGATATGACAGTTAGATATATGTAGATGATGTTATGATGTATGTTTGTATTATATTAGGAAAGGTAAAATAAAGAGCAGATAAAAACAGGAGTTAGTTTTAATATCAGGTGGAAAGAATTAACAGTGGTAGCAGAACGTAGTTCAAAATGACAAACAGTCGAGAAAAATTCCCCATTGTGCCCTTTGCTGGTGTAAATTTTAGCACGTGGTCGTTCAGAATTAAAAGTGTTTTAAAGGAAAATGGTGTATTAAAAGCTATTGAAGATGGAACATACAGTCAGAGTGAGACAAATTCGGCGAATGAGGCAAAGGCACAGGCGATAATCATAGCTGGCGTAGCAGATAGTCATATTGAATATTTAAGAAAGAACTCTGCATTTTTAATGTTCAAAAATCTAGAAGACAATTTCAAGAAGAAAGGTGTACGATCCAAACTATTCTTACGGCGGAAATTATCAGAAATGAAATATATGGAAAATTGCTCACTTATCGAACACTTAACACAAATGGAAGGAATTTTTACGGAACTAAGAGAGACTGACACAGATTTAACAGAGGAAGAAAAGGTCAATTATATATTATTATCAATGCCAGAATCATATGAGGGCATTCTTACAGCATTAGAAACTATGGAGAACTTAAAAGTAGACTTTGTCAAAAACAGATTACTGGGAGAAGAAGAAAAGAGGAAGAAAAATTCGAATGAGCCTGGAAACATGCAATGCACTAACGCATTTTCATGTTTCGTGTGTGGTAAACCAGGCCACAAGAAGTACCAATGTAGAATGAGAAATCGATACCAACAAGAACGAGGAAATCATCAATTTTGGTATGGAAATCAACAACGAGGTCGTGAAGATTTTCAAGGACAAGGACGAGCATACAATAGAGGCTTCAGACAAGGAAGAGGTCGAGGTCAAGGAAGAGGACACCAAGCATATACTGCAGCAAGTGATGAATCGCAAGAGATAGCCTTCTTGTGTGAAAGTAATTCTAATGAAGTGCATAATTGTTACACATCAAGCAAAGATATAGTATGGTGCATAGATTCAGGATGTTCTGATCATTTAGTTAACAATAAGGACGTTTTTATAGACTACTTAGAGCTTAAGGTACCTAAAAATATAGCTGCTGCTAAAAACGGTATAACATTAAAGGCTGTAGGAATAGGTAATATTAGAGATAAATGTTTTGTTGGAAAAAGGAGTACATATTGTACTATCAAAAATGCTTATTATGTGCCAGAACTTAGAAAAAACTTATTGTCAGTACCAAAAATGGAATCTAGTGGTTTAAAAGTTACTTTCTGTAAAGGACAGGTCAAAGTTTATAACAATAATCAATTAATATTAATAGGAAATACAGAAGGTAATTTATACACAGTTAGAATGGAAATTGATACGCAAAGTTGTAATTATTCTGTTGATAACAAATGCAATGAAATAGCAAATTTGTGGCACAGACGTTTTGCACATTTAGGCATGGGAAACATTAACCTTTGGTTAAAAAGAATCTGGTGAGCGGCTTGAATGACTTGAAAAACAATAAATTAGAGAGTGTGTTATGTGAACCGTGTTTATTAGCAAAGATGACCAGACTACCATTCAATAGGAAAGGAACCCGGGCACTTAAACTATTAGAGTTAATATACACAGATGTCTGTGGGCCAATCACACCGATTAGTAGAGAAGGGTATAAATATTTCTTGACTTTCATAGATGATTACACTCACTTTGTTATTGTATACTTAATTAAAAACAAGTCAGAAGTGTTTGAGAAATTTCAAAATTATTATTACTATGTAACTAAGCTCTTCAGCGCAAATGTATTAAAGCTTCGTTCTGATAATGGAAGAGAGTATGTGTCAGGAGAGTTTCGGAAATTTTGTGCTGAAAGGGGAATATCATTACAGTATACAGTACCATATAATCCGGAAATGAACGGGGTGGCAGAGCGAATGAATCGCACCCTGTTGGACAAAGCAAGGACAATATTATTAGAGTCAGACTTAGGAAAAGAATTTTGGGGAGATGCTATATTATATGCTGCTTATGTTACAAATCGAAGTCCTTCTGCAGAAAGAGAGGTAACTGCAAGTGAACTATGGACTGGAAAAAGACCTGATGTATCAAATATGCGAGTTTTCGGTTGTATTGCTTATAACCATGTTCCCTGGCAACAGAGACAAAAATTAGATAACCCAGGCAAGAAAATGTTTATGATTGGATACAGCACTTCAGGATATAGGCTTTTCGATGCAGAAACAAATAGAGTAGTGAATGCAAGGAATGTAATATTTGATGAAGGAAGGGAGAATGATCAGAAGCTATACCTACCAGGAAAAAGTGAAACTGCCAGTCGAGATAAAAAAGAAATTGAACAAGAAAGCAGAAAAGAGGGATCTCTGGAAACAGAAGAGCAAGAAATAGAAAATGAAACAGGCCAAGAGAAAAATGTTACAGAAAAAACAGTCATGGAAGAATCAAGAAAAGGGAGAGTTAAAAGAAAATTACAGAAGCCAAAGTGGCACGAAGACTATGTGGTGAATATAGATGAAAATAGTGATGAAGCCTTATTTGCTTTAATGACTAGTCAAGAGGATGCACCATTAGGTTATCAAGATTTAGAACAACGAGAAGATAAACAAAACTGGAGAAAGGCAATAAACGAAGAATTGGAGACTCTGAAAGAAAGTCAAACTTGGAAAATTGTAGCAACACCAGAGAAAGAAAAATTATTGGATAGTAAATGGATCTTCACAAAGAAAATTGTAGGAGATGAAGAAATATATAAAGCAAGACTAGTAGTACGCGGGTTTCAACAAAACCAATATTTGGAAGATGTTTATTCACCCGTTTTAAAATTACAAACATTAAGAGTATTATTATCTGTGGCCGCTTGTAGGGAATATCATATCCACCAAATGGATGTGAAGGGAGCATTTTTATATGGTAACATTAATGAGAATGTGTATTTGAAACCGCGGAAGCGTGTTAAAACTAACAAAATCATTATATGGATTGAAAAAATCGCCGAAATACTGGTATGAGAAATTTAATCATGTCATAACTGAATATGGATTTAAACGATCAGTAAATGATTATTGCTTATACAGTATGGCAGATATGTACTTATCATTGTATGTTGATGACCTTCTGATAGTAGGAAGTCGTGTACAAGACATAGAGAAATTGAAACATTTTTTATCAACAAAATTTAGAATGAAAGACATGGGTAGTGAACAATTGATGTATTTAGGAATCTCAATTGTTAAATGTCAAAACCAAATACTTATAAACCAGAGAAGGTATTTACAAAATATTTTGAAAAAATATAATATGACGGAGTGTAAAGGCATCACTACACCAATGGACGCAAACTTTAAAGTGGATGAGAACGCAACTACTGATATGAAATATGAAACACAATGTGGATCTTTGATAGGATCTCTCTTATACGCTACAATAGGATCAAGACCAGATCTAGCGACTGCCGTATGCTACTTAAGCCGATATCAGTCAAAACCCAACGAGAATCTATGGAAAGCATTAAAAAGGATTCTTAGATACATAAAGCAGACTCTTAATTATACTTTGGTGTACTCAAAAGGCAGTTCAAACACGTCATCACCATTGATAGGATATGCTGATGCCGACTGGGCGCGAGATAATGATAGAAAATCTACAAGTGGATACTTGTTTAAATTATACAACAATACTGTAGTATGGAGATCGAAGAAACAAACAACTGTGGCTCTTAGTACAACGGAGGCGGAATTGGTTTCTTTGTGTGAAGCAGTCGTAGATGCTTGTTGGCTAATAAAATTATTGGCAGACTTTAACGTTCCTATTCAAAATGTAACAATTTATGAAGATAATCAGAGTACTATGAAAACTGTTAAAATCCCGGATCAAAAGAGACTAAAACATATAGACATTAAATTTAATTTTGTGAAACAAAAGGTAGAAGAAGGTTTAGTTAATGTAGAGTATATTAATACTAAGTCACAATTAGCTGATGTACTAACCAAACCGCTGTCGAAGAATCAATATTATCAATTTGTATTAGAATTAGGTCTGAAAGATATACATTGAGGGAGAGTGTTGAGGGACAATGCTCATCTTTACATTGTAGCTCTGAAATATCTTTAACCAGAACTTTTATAATGTTAGGTTGGTAATAAAAAAATAGATATGACAGTTAGATATATGTAGATGATGTTATGATGTATGTTTGTATTATATTAGGAAAGGTAAAATAAAGAGCAGATAAAAACAGGAGTTAGTTTTAATATCAGGTGGAAATAATTAACAAATATATTTAAATGGAATAAAGTATCACACAATTCGGAAATAATATATTATAAATATAAACATAATAATATTTTGTTATTAATTACTGTCTGAAGTATCGTCTGACGTATCATCTTCCAAATCAATTATAATAGGATTAATATCTTTTCTGTCAAAGCCTATTTCACGATCCCACCATTGCTGTATATTTTTTTCAACGTGCGTGATGAAATTTGACCACATTTTTGGAGTAATACGTTGCAGAGCTTCGTCCCACATATCCAAACCGCCTGTATTGATTTTCCACTTCTGCCGATGTGTCAATTATAATAATTTTTACTTATTCCCCAAATTAATTTAATCGTATTAAAATTGCAATGATAGGGAGGTATACGTAATACTTTGTGGCCAGCTTCTTCGGCTAAACGATCCACTAAATATTGTTTCCGTGGTTTGTTTCTAAAATTACAATGCAGCTTTTAGCAAGTGTTCTCATTTCAACAAGTTTGGATCATACACCACATTATTTTCATTCAACCAATTTGTAATTTCTTTTTTTGTTTTTTGGAGCTTTTGAGACTAAAACACTATGGTATGGTGCGTTGTCCATTATAATTACAGATGGACGAGGTAAAATGCATAACAAATTGCGAAACCAATTTGAAAAATTGTCATGGTTCATTTCTCCATGATAGTCACCATGACATGTTGATGAAAAAATTAATTTGGCTCCTGGAATAAAGCTATTACTATTTCCAGCATGCAGAATAATGTATCTACAATAAAACTATAATTATTAGTTCATTCACATTCAAATAAATTACTGTTTAAACTAGTTTCTTCATTATATATATGTATTACAAACTTTCTTCCATCAACTTTGGTAGTTTTGACAGAACGTAGGTCACCATCTTGCCATGATCGTGATACAGTGCCATTTAGAAAAATCCACGTTTCATCCAGAAATACAAAATCATAGAGCTGTTCTGGCTTGTATTGCTGATATAATCGCAAAAAAGTTAAACGTTGCGAAATGATATGCGGCAACTCCATTAAACCTCTTTGAGGGTTATCCTTCTTCCATTTAAAGCCAATACTTCTGAGCACTGTATGTAGAGACTTCTGGCATCCATGAAAACGTCTGCCTCAGTAACGTTCTCTCAAAGCAATTTTAAAGTAATATGCTCCTCTGAAATAATATATTCGTTTGCATAACATTAAAGCAAGGAAAGGTATTTATACTTACGACGTTCGTAGATCTGATAACTTGTATTCCTAATAGCAACTTGTGATGCATCGTCAACTGATGTAATGGGCTTCGAACGTTTGCGTTTACGTTTGGGAGAACTTAATTGTTTGTTTGCTTTTAACGCATTGGCAGTCAGAGGATACAGCGCTCATGCTTAAATTCAATGCTGTTGCAACTCGCTAAAATTGTAAAATTATTAATAAAATATTCACTATTGTCAATAATTATACTATCTCTCTTACAACTCTTAAGGGTATAAATGGGCCCGCATTATCACGTTCCTCTTCAAAAAAAATGTATTAAAGAAGCAACCACCTTCTTTTCCCCACAACTCAATGGCTTAGGCATTTTAGTGCTTTAGTGGAGACTATTTTGGAATGTTTGTTCTAAAAAGAACACTTTTGAACAGCTATTTTTTCACAAACGATTAATGAAACACGAGCAACCACTAATGTCAAGCCGGTAAGCGTCTAATGTGTAATGTAAACAAATCCAGCGCGGCAACGCTGAAATAGTGAAAAACTTAACTACCAAAAATGTTAGTAAATATCAATGGCTTCGCATCAACGACTACTTTAGATTGGTATGAATTTACGTCACGGACGTCACGTGGGTCGTTTGTTATATTACAAGAACTTGTACTTGGATATGTCTTAGCATATTTTTGAAATGTTGGTTTAGGACGAATATTCATAGCCGTTTTTCGAATTTTACGAAACTGTTTGTAAAATTGCGAATAATTGCCCAAGTATTCATTTTAGGTATAGGGAAATGTAATACCATTTTATGAATTTAATATTTTATCATCTATAATAAAAATACATAGGATGTTCTACTTAAAATTACGTAGATATTAATGATCGAAGTTTAATATATTTGATCGATAAATACTGACACCCTGTATAATATTTGTGCAAAAATGGAAATACTTTTCAATAGTCCATATTTGTAGTTTACTAACTCGTAACAATTATTAATCAACACTTTTGCGTACCGAGTAAATATGCGATAAAATACTACAATGATTTTACTGAAATCTTCATAAAAATCAAGTTAGCTTTAAAACGGTAATATTTAGACTTATGGAAATAGATCGATTTTACGTCAAATTAATTGCTGAATTCAAATGTTTTATAAAAATTAGGACAATCCATTTAAGAAAATTAACTGTGCGTTACTTCTGGTGAACCCGGAAGTTGACTAGAAGTCCCAAAGTTAATGTGTATTTGCATTTTTTGTTAATTGTTTATTATTAAACATACTATATTTAAAGCAAAAGCAAGTTTTTGATTTAATGTCTCCAGTACATAAGGAACGAATCTCTAGTACATGTATAAAAAAGTGCATATTATGGGTATCTCTACAAAGCGCATATTTTTGGGTCCTTATCTTGCGCGTTGTAGGGAGAAATGCAAATGTAATTAACTTAATGAAAAAAAGATCTATCGAATTACTGCAGACAGGCATAGCATAAAAGTTATTTCAAATATATAAAAGTTACGATGATTAAAGTAAAACATGACGTAATTGTATTGTTGATATTCTTATTATTGTGTTACAACAGTGTCTCTATTATGTTTAGGTATTTTTGGGCTGCGATAACAGCTACACTCGCGGGCATAGTTTGCGCTTGTTCGCTTTGGAAACGGCACAATTCGAGTTTGATTTGCTGCAGGGATTCTGCTAGAGATGAACGCGCATCGGAACCAGATTCAAATGGGTCGTGCTATAATCCCCCCCAATACAGTAGATGTAACAGTTTTTACCAGGCGCCTCCACCATACTCAGAGGTATAACCAATTTTGATTAACTTTATAATATTTATCTAGATAGGTATTGCACATTTATAGCGCGTTTGGTTAGAGAGAAAAGTACATTTATGTCATACTCTCCGCGAAGAGATTTGCGTTTCAGAGTTTCTGTGGTTAAGCAACAGATACGCTAACGTCATGGACGGGCGTGTTGCTTCATCGCCATTGCAATTGTACGTGGCGTTAAAGTTAGTGCAAGCATTTGTTGGTTTAATTAGTTTTTGAATAGTCACGTTTCAATGACGTAATATACTTTTCTCTAACCAAATGCACTATACCGATTTCACTATACCGAGTATTTATGAGTAACTTTTCGTACGCTAATGTAATAAGGTAAACGTACCAGCGGCACACTTGTCTAGATACATATGGGTAATATGATTACTGATGTTGTATTGTCTCGTCCTTTTTGCGTAATTTTATTCTGAGGATATCGTTCTTCTCTTTTTTCCATTCCGTATTTCATGTTTAGATTATATTTTTAGAGATTTATTTGAAGAATCCTATCCCTTTTCCTATCCCTTTTCTGCGTTTAAAGATATATCCTGTTTTGTTTTATATTTTGTTTAACAAAAGTAGTCTTAAGTTAAGTTTTTTTTAAATTTACCCAGTAAGCAGAGATACAATAATACTTATAAATTTGAAAAGAAGCTCTGGCTGTAGTCATTGTGTCCACAAGGATAGAGTACTGGGTAAGGCAGCCAAGAATAAAACAATATATTCAATCGATCAGTTCTAAGCTTTTACAATCTCTTTGTTGCTTTATCAGAGAAACCAAAATGTTACGAGACATTATATTTAAAAAATCACAAAGTTACATGTGAAAATTAAAACTATAAAATTGAAGAGAAAAAGTTTAAACGACAGAACATGTGGAGAACGCTCGCAAAAGCTTTTTTAAACATAATACAATGTATTTTTTAAATATATCTAGCCACATTTTGGTTTCTCTGATGGAACAATAAAGAGAATATTGTTTTATTCTTAGCTGCCTTACTCACAAGGGAACATCCTGAACCCGAAAATTCGAAAAAATTTGAAACTTTGTGAACAAGTAGTCCACACCCAATGATGTTCGAAAGTATTTTCGTTATCGGCCCAATCTCGCTTTAAGAGGGTGAAACTACCCCTGAGTTTAGTAGATTTTCGGTTTTCTTAAAATAACCCGGCAATGGCTGGAACAAATACATCACAACTATATATCTATGTACCTGTTTTGCAATTATCCTTGAAATGATTTACTAATTTATAGAAAATCGAACATATTACTTGTTCAATATCTGGGAATTATGTCACCCTAAAGCATGTATCGTCGCTATTCTTACAACTGTTACTGCTAGGGTAGTACAAGTAAATAATTGTAGATAAACAATGTACTTGTTTTTCTAATTGAAACAAAAAAAGCCTATGTAAACATAACATGTCTATTTTGCACATGGATTCACAGTTATTCAAGGCGACGTATTGCAGGGCAAGTTTTATCTTTTACTTTAGAGTTGCTCAATTTGCGCCAACAGCCAATGGCGGGCGCATAAAGGTTTACACAAAATAAATGGTCAGAAATAAAATATAATACGTGTTCAAACACTAGCGTCTTAAGAGTCTTCCGTGAAATCACAAAGTGAATAATGTCTGTTAAATGTCTGCAATATTAAACATGTTTCCACAGTTGTTTCGGTAAACCGAGTGCGGCGTTAGGAAAAAGTGTGTTTATATGCAGAAAACGAACGTTCTACATCTAGTGACGTTATGTTTGCGTAATTAAAATAATCTTTGGAACAACTTAACGGTTCTGTTGACGAACCTTCACAAATTTGTCTTAATGTGCCAAAATCAGAATCTTTCTCTAAAACACTTTCAAACCTTTCTAGAACACTAACATTTTTTGCGTTTTCTACCGCGCATAGCTGTGCGTGAACATGTTGCACTATTTGCAGAGACTTAACGACACCGAAGGATTTTGTAATTTTTGATTTGGCAAACACTGCTTTTGTATGCGCTATTAAAGCGTCTACCTCAGGATAACATTTTCTAATACTATCTACCACATGACTGGTGAATGAAAGCACTAATTTTACACATAATATGTAACAAGTTAGCACAGTGTTTTTTAAGAGACCGGCCTACAGAAAGCATGTTTGCGGCACCATCACTCATAAATATCAACAGTTGGTTTGTTGAAAGTTCAAACTTTTCCAATGTATTTAACACTAACTTTGAAATTACTTCGGCAGTACATTGTTGCACTCGTCTGGAAGCTAATAGAATTGAAGGTGACGATTGGTATGGTTCCATTGTACGTACCATTACATTAACCATAGAATGTTTTTTACGATCTGTTGTTTCATCCACACATAACCACAGTTTTTTATCTTTCAACTAGGATTTAATTCTTTTTTCAACATGTTCACGAGCAGATGGCACAATTCTTTGTATCGATGCCCGACTTGGTAATTTGCAGTCCGAATATTTATTCCAAAAGAAGACATATGCTTCCTTGTCTAGTAAATTAAAAAGATTACATGCAATAAAGGTAACACATAAATTAAATTTAAATTTGTCATTGTGCCGTGTGCAATTTTTTTTAAAGAATGGTGTTTACTGTTTACGTGACGTGGACAATCCCCTTAGTATTTACGGCAGCGTACATGTATACACAACAGATCTAGTTGAGACTCGCAGTTATACTGAGGGTTGTATCGAACCTCCGCCACTGCCCGTTGGTGCTAGTGAGCAACTCTACTAATAACTGTATTACATAAAATAAAATATAATTTTTATATTGTTCGAAGAGCTCCGTAACATACATAACGTGGGATTTGAATACGCTCCTTATCGAAGGGTGGGGGAGGGCACCATAATTTTTTTAATGGAACTAGGGTGCTATTTTCATATATGTGATAGAGCTCGATGAGACGATTATTTTGGTATATAGTTGTGATGCATTTGTTCCAGCCATTGCCGAGTTATTTTAAGAAAACCGAAAATCTACTAATCTTTCAGGGGTAGTTTCACCCTCTTAAAACGAGATTGGGCCGATAAGGAAAATACTTTCGAACATCTTTGGGTGTGGACTACTTGTTCACAAAGTTTCAATTTGTTTTTAATTTTCGGGTTCGGGATGTGCCCTTGTCAGTACTCTATCCTTGTAAACATTTTTGTGGGATACAAAGAAGGCTTGTGCATTTTGATCCATAAAGTGTTTTGTAAAATATGTAAAAAAATATTGTTTGCACTAGATTTTTAGAACTATATTTTCCAAAATAATACTGGCGGAGCCACAAGTCAACAGCTTGAATTATTCAATTTTTGAAAATCGAGTCTGAAATGCGTTTGTTTTTTTGTTAAAATGAGCATTTTTGCTTTATTTAAAGGTGCTGTGATAAAATACACTGCAATTCAATTATTTATCATCAATCTTACAACAGTTGTAATTAGAACTATAAAATATAATTATTAAAGTAAAAACATTGTTACATATGAATTAGCATTTTTGTTTGGTTAAACAGTTTGCTAGGATTTCAAATATTTTATAATTTAGTACGTAGGCTTCCGCGGTCGTCAATAACACTATACACTTAGTTTCCGCGTCGTTGTCGGTGCTTTTGCCGGCGTTTCGTCCATACTCTTATGGGACACCTTCACGAATGAGATTGATATGGATCAACCCGGAAACCAAGAGTATAGTAATTTTATAATTTATTTAACTTGTATAAATAAGAAAAACTTAATAATGAAATACGAACAATATATAGTTTCTAATGAAGTTTTTCTTGCTGAATTTCCCGCGAATGTCGATTTTCACACAAGACGGTGGACTCACACTGGCCAGCTGTGTTTTTTTTAAATATGTCCATTCGAAAACCGATAGAAGTCCAAATACAAAAGATTTTAATTGAATAGGTATAAGTGTTAGGCAACCTATTCCAAATATCAGAAACAACTCTCAGACTATTTAAAATGTTGACAAATTGAAATATTTAACTTATTTTGATTATTGTAGGTCACGTCTAAACCAGACCTTTATCCGCTAGTGATAAATTGTAATGAAAATGGTGTTTTAAAAAACAATGGGACTCCAGCGGGATACCTCATGGTTCAATATTTTCGAAATTTCTTAGTTCGACCTGTAGGTGAGTACTTAAGCAGTAAAGGCATATGGAAACATATTCTAAGGCTTCACTCTTAATTCAAGTATAAAAACTAATTACTTTTTGTTGATTTTAGGATCATTATCCGCTACGACAACAATAGATTCATTAAATTCGAGTTTTATTTGCAACGCAACAAATGAGGTAAGTTTTATATACACTCAAGCCTGTGTTAAATACATACTTTAGTTGCTGTGTTCGAAGAGTAAATGTCAAACTAATCAGAACGGTCAGAACGTATTAAATAGAGCGATACCAGTTGGATTTCAGACATTAAATCAAATTACGTTTATTAATCTGTGATTGTTCTACGAACAAGCCTAATATTGGAAGACTAAAACATTCATATAATTAATCTTTAAAGTACTAAATTTTTCTCCAATTCTTCGATAGGTGTATTCGGTACCATTCTTGTTAAAATATTAGTTGATTCCTGTAGAGTATTGATGATTGTGTTTTAAATACAAACTAACACATGCTACCCTTTTCACAGTTTTAATACATTGAACACATTACAAAACATTATTAAATGACAACCATGATCACTCCTCTTGTTGGATTCTATTACCAACTGTTTTTGTTTTTACTACCAACTTTGTATTACAAAAATACACTAAGGTTATGTTTACTTCATCTTAACAATACTTTTATTTAACACAAATGCCTATTACAAAAAACATTGGAAAGTGCATTTTTTTAAAGGACAGCAGTAATGTCTGGGTAACATCTGGTTAATAACTAGATGCAAGTGTTTTATTAGAAAAAAACAGTGATCGCATGCATTCTTCTTGCAGAGAAACCCACCATACACCATATCCAATGAATGAAAATTTGGTAACGAGCACTTTTCATGAATCTAGCGTCATTGGAGATAATTCGGCGCTTTTCTTCGCAATTAATAGTACGATTAAAATCGAAACAAATAAAACTTTGCTGTTAAGAAGAGTACAACATTTATTGAAACCGAAAAATGCAAATTTTAAATTTTTGACATTCACATTAATTCACAAAATTTTTATTGATATTAATATTTTCGAATATATAACAATTGGCCAAAACGAACAATATCCTCTTAGGCTCTTAGGCTTAAAAGTAGAAAAAGAAAATCTTCTCGACTTTCTGCCGTGAGGATTTCGTGTAACCTGCTCTAAATTGATAGTTTTTAAATTCTTCAAAGTTAATGAAATTTTCTGATTTGTAGTTGATTTTTATGCAAAAATACACGACGATACTTTCCTAAGTATAATAAATGACACGAAAAAATTTTGAAAGATCTGTCTTAGTCAAAAGATTTTTATATTCTTCTTTTGGTTGGTTTTTTCAAAATCCAACGTATACATTTTAAAATTCAGATACGTTAAATATCAAAATATGTCCAGTTCGTATTCTAAATTTACTTGCGTATCCACAATGGCATAGGCTAATTTTGATGTGCGGTAATAACTTATGGTTTACTTAAAATTTGAAGTTCGAAATAATGGATGCGGGTAGAAATAGTCGCACAATCATTAAGAAAAACGATGGTGAAATTTTGATTTACTCGTCTACCGTTGTTGACTGCACTCTTTTTTAAAAATAAAAGATAATAACGTGAAAGACAGAACTACACAAAGAAACTACGGAAATTCCGAAGGAAGAGCAGCCAATAATACTTTGCCTCGCAAACTTACATTGACGTTGAATAACAAAAGCCTTTCTCATACGTTATTCGGACATATTAAAATCAATATGTTTGAATATTATTGATGATATTGTAATGCAGTATTTTTGTAATGATATTTGAATTTATTATTGCTTCACATTCATGTATACGTATATGTACTTTTGTATTTCAGGCTAATACAATTATACCGCCGCCATATTCTTGCATGGGTAGCTTAGAAGAAGTCAATGGTACAATTAATAATTCAATAACAATAGCGACCCAGCTTCCAATTTCCATAACATGTAATGAATTTTTACCACGAAACAGTTCTAGCATGCATTCCTATATTAGCACAACGAATGCCCAATCTTGTTATTCCCCAGCTACCTCTACAAATACTAATTACAATCAAATCATTCAACAAGCTCAAGACTTACAGAAAAAACAAACTTCATGCATAGTACAAAACGTACCAACTGAAGTAGCTAAATCAGAAAATGTAAATGAGGCAGAGGCAATACATAACACAAAATTTTCAACAATAAATAATCAAAAACCAAGTGAAGTTAACTGTGATGGTTTTCATGCCAATACTCAAGTTCACATAGTCAATAAAAAATTAAACTTAAATGTGCTTACTAAAGAACGTAGTGTCGATTCTGAAAGCCAAGACGACGATAACAATTTCTCAGATTTATTGAATTTGTCAGTATGTTTGCCAAGTAGTGTTATTCATTTGCCAAATGGTATGCAAACTCATGCTATGCAAGATCTTCAACAGTCTTATAGCGTTACTAATAGTATGACGAGTTCCGATATAAGTAGTCTAGCGAACTTAGGGACACCAGATTCGCCACCAAGAGCTACAAGTCCTACAGTCGAAATGAAGGAACTTTTAGACAAAATTCAACAGTTACCTCAGCAAAGAAGTCCACTACTAGATGTATACCATCGATGTAATCAACAGCCGCAACATCAGTATGTCAAAGTTAAAACTTGTTTTAATAAGTCGAAAGTTAAAAATTTATATATGCCTTTACAAAACGGACCTAATATGAACCAAGTTAAAGTGACACCGAAGATTACTTCCTCCGTTACAGGCATATTTGGAAAACATTCTCGAAGTTGGTTGTCAAGATCTGCTCCGAATACTCCTTGCAGCAATTTCGTGCCTAGCTTTTCTATACAAAAGCGAACTACAACTAGTCAAAGAAGTAGCAAAATAAAATTAAACGATGGAAGCCCTTTACTGCAAAACCACGATGAATCGGATGAAGACGTTCATAAAGACGAATGCCTATAAACCACCTTTTAAATACAACAATAATTATAGTAGAAATGATAGACGATAGTTAAATTAAAACATATATTTTTCATATAAAATTATTGTACATTACCAATTATACATTTAAATTTCGTACTGTTAATATTACTTTTTTAGATGTCCCTATATTCAGTGAAGTTTTGTTTGGTTACATCATGCTTTACTTATTTGTATCGATTAACCTTCAGATGCAAACAATTCCTTGGTTTCCAAAATGTTTTATTAGTTATTGTAAGAAATACAGAATGGAAACGTAACTAAATAGATATAAGTAGTACTTATGCATTATCTTGTAATATCTTGCGTGTTTTGCTTAGTGAATATTTGGACCTTACACATTTCATAAAACGGATAGCTTATTTGTATAAAAAAATAATACGATACGATTATTTGATTCTTCAACTGGATAGAACAGTACAACTCATGAATAAAATTTAAATTACATGATTTGGTTTGTTTACAAATTGAATTTTTATGATTTGTAAGCAGGAGATGTGGAAATCTATAATTTCTACTTTATAAGTATGTAAAATGTGCAGGATAAATTCCAATATTTTAGCATATTTCAACAAATTTTATTTTATTTAGATCCACCCTCTTTCCTCTCACCCTTCAGAAATCAAACTCTAGCAATACTTTTCATGATATTTCTATACGAATTGGAGAAATCTGAAAATATGTTAAATTACTAACACTAGTGAGGCTAACTCACTTAACACCTAGTATACTATATTTTTGAATTCTACGTAAAATTTTAATTATAATAATTTTATTAATCCAAAAATTTATAGGACAAGTTAAAATACAATTCTAAAGACAATACAATACTTTATCTGCAAATAGTTTTTGAAACGCTCGAAATTTTTATGACTTCAATTTGATGTTGGTATTTTATTATAAACTCTGGTGCTCAAACAATCTACGCTTGCCATTGCCGATTTTAATTTGGGACGATTATGGTAAGGGTCCAGACTGCGGCTACCTTCATAATTCATAATACAACTAAGGCGTCATAAAAATAAAGTAGACAGAGAATTTGTAGAGACTTTAAGGAAGCTTTATTGGTCAATTAATTGAACAAGTTGACCTTCGATTTTATCGTACCGTGTAAAACAGCAAAGATCTGGACGAACTATTTATCGTACGATTAATTGAATTGAATAGAACTTTTTTTGCTCTATTTTTGCCATGATTTTTCACCAACTCTGCTGTTTTAATACCAACCTACTAACTGAAAAGTATCTACGAATTTTGTTTAATGTTTTTAGAGTAAAGTGAGGGTAAAAACGACCAGCAAGTAACCTGCGGTGTTTTACACATGCCGCCGGTTTTTCTCCACGGCAAGTGATTGATATACATTTGGTTCCAGTCTAGAATTGAACGTTAAACGTAGAGGTTATATTATTTGGAAATATGAATATTGAAAAAAGTGGCTATTAGTCACCTTTTGTATAAACCCAGAAAGTATAAAAAGTCAATCAACAGCGAAGTATGGGTCCATCCGTTCCTAACAAAAAGGAGTACAGTAGAAGCTTGTTATATATATACACTTGGCATTTTTTAAATTCCGCGGATGATTTAAGTTAGTAGTTCCGGCAATAAAGCACATATCCGTCTGGATTATGTTAAGAAATTAGCGAATATGTCCTTTATTGCCGGAACTACCAACTTAAATCATTTGCGAAATTTAAAAAATGCCAAGTGTAGTCATACCAGTTGTGTCAAAAATATCTGGGTATAGAATACAGTAGAACATACACGTGTGCGGTACATATCTGATAGCAGCGCGTCGGCTCTTTATTGACGCTTCATGACACGATCACACACGATCGTATATCATTCCAATTCGTTACCGTTAAATAATAAACCAATGAAATAATAGTTTACATCTCATGTAATAATTTTAATTTGAATTGTCAAAAAAGTGCAAAGAAACATGGTTGTGTGCGTTATGTTTATTCGCCAACGATTCAATACATGGAAATTATGACAGAAAAAAGTGATTTTAGATAAACAAAACTTACAATTAGTGTGTTCCATAATACTTTACATGAAACGCTCACACAAGCACTTGCATACTTGTACCTTAGGATAGGTACTTAAAAGAATATGAACAGAAATTCATTCTTTTATAAACTTGACTAATACTACTATATTATCACATTACAGTGTCTCTCGCAAGATACCTCAGACCTTTTCACATTTAATAGCTTCTGAAATACAGGTATACATAAAGTATTGCGAAGCATCCCATCCTTTCATTTTCTTGTAATGTTGACAGTTTCCTGCTGCTCATCTGCTTCTATTAATGCGTCTTACTTATTAGCTCCGTTGGAGCTGATTATTGGGTACATAAAACAATATCGAATACCGCTAAGTCTTTGTATCTTTCTGTTAAACAATTCATTTTACAAAACGTCATTGTAACAGCTCGAAGCGTCAAATTTATAAATCTCACTTTATACGCAACCTTCAAAATTATACGCAATACCTCGCTGTACACCTACAGAAAAGCTACAAATTATTGAATGGTACTATGGTAGTAATTCTGCAAGTGATTGTATGAATTTGTTTATTTGAAGTATAGTTTATTTCAAATTATAAGAATATAACTTTGAACGCCTTAAATGCTGTTATTGCACCACCTGCGGTACTAACTACCTGGATACGCAAACAAACTGCTGAGGACCGTAATGACAAAATTTAAGTGAATTGACTAGAAATGGAATTATGATTTGCGATATGCGTAACTACCTGTTTGTACATTTAAATCTCATTTAATATGTAAATTCTTTAATTACTTGTAACATCGAATTGCTTACTATGTAAATTTATACTGTTTGTAAAATATATATACATAAACATATAATTATCTTATAGGGCCGTAATTTATAGTCAATACGGCCCCTAGATTCAATATGCATTGCCAGGTTATTATCGTCACAGAAGGTACAATAAAAGTATTAAAGGCCTTGTAAGTCTACAGTTATATTCTTATAATTTGAAAGTGAGAAGTGTCGAGGGCGAAAATAACAAAACCGTCGCAAGGGTTTGGAAACGTAATCGTTTAAAGTGTTTTAAATATCCGAAGACGCAAGAGATATTTCCCAAAGATAATTTTCGAAGAATGGAGTTTTGCGAAACTGTAATGGGAAAGGTGCATGAAAATGAGAATGTCATCAGAAATATTGTTTTTACTGATTAATCATCTTTCACATTACATGGAAAGCACAATTCTGTTGTGTGCGGGAAAACCAGCACAAATATTTTGCCAATTGTACCCAGCATCCTCAGAAACTGAACGTCTAGGAAGGAATCTTAGGTGACCATTTATTAGAACCATTCTTTATTGATGGCTCCTTAAATGCCAAGAAATATCTAGATTTGCTGCAAAATCAAATAGTTCCCGCTATTAAAATATTGGAATTAATCGGGAAAATGGTTCCAACAGGATGGCTGTCCTGCACATAAAATATTTAAAGTGAAGCAATTCTTATTCAGTACTTTTCCCTATCGCCTTATTAGTGGAACAGGCAGCATTCGTTGGCCTTCGCGATCTCCCGATCTATCTCCAAATGATTTCTTTTTGTAGGGGTACATCAAACAGAAAGTATACATTGCAGAAGCTGGTAGGTCTGGGAATGTAATGTTTCGAGAGTCAAAATAATAGAGGCTGTTAATTCTGTGACAATCGACATGCTTCGAAATGTGTGAGAAAGTTTTTATAACAGACTCGGACAATATCTTGGTGTGGAAGGAGGGATTTTTGATCCTCTTGTATAGTATTCTATTTATTTTTTTGAAAGAATAAACTTTATTTAATTTGCTAGAATTAATTTTTTGGTTTCATTAGAACTAGACTTTTATTTTCGCCTTACGCAGTACACACAGCTTAATACAGCTCTCACATTCGTTGCTATAGTATTTTGAAACGACATTTTCGTTTTGTAAATATTCCCTTTGTGGAGCGCATCATGGATAGATTGATCAACAACAAGTCGAACGACTGTACGCTACTAAACGACCACATAACTCATGTCATTTTGACGTTTTTTGAATCTTATGACAATGCTAGTATATTGAGATGTTTTAAAACAATTAAAAGTATTAAATTACGTGACAACCTGTTCCGTTTATTATTTCTGGTAGTTTACTTAGAAAGATAATTTTTTTTAAATAAAATTACTTAGAGTTATTCGTGTGTGTAGTGTATATATGCATAGTTTTCTTCCTCTTCTGAATCTTGATCTGCTCTTTTCAAATAAGAACTTGATATCCTCTTGAATAGACCTCTCCAATCCCCTTCTATGACCTGTTCGGTTAGATTTTGCGTGATTTATCTCTTGAAACTGTTATTGTTTAGTTTTAGCACTTTTTAGCTTATATTTAAGCTTATGTTGGACTTTTAAATTCAAATTTCTAAATGAATCGTCGAAAAATATCTGTTTACTGTCAGATTTATTCTGTTTCTATCTTCTTGTTTATGCGTTGTCTGGGTGCTGCCAATCCAACGAATTGATACTTTTAATTTTGATGTTCGTTTTCGATATTGTAGACGACGTAAAGGATTTTGTTGCTCGGATTCCAAATATAGTGTGTTTCGTATATGTGTTTATGTCATTTTTACAAATTAATTTCCAAAATGTAAATTACTTGAAATAATTTGGAACTTTGATTATAGCCTGTAAGATAACGTTAACGGAGTATTTCTTTTTTTTTGAGATTAATAATATAAATCATCAAAATGCCAGAATTCGAATAATAACCCACAATAACCCGCATTCTGCAAATGCTACGTTAAATTCCAATATTTTACGAATATTGATATGAAATTAATTGAAATTAATGTATTGTAGTGTGAACGCACGCACTTCAGGTGGGATGTCTACAATATATAGAAGTGGTGATTATCGCCGTTGCCACAGTTAATTCCTATCTCCAGAAGTTTATGACACAACCAGCATACTATTTGAAAAATCAAGATGTGATAATGATAATTTTTTAATTATTATATGTCAATTACATTATTACAAAAAAATTAAAATGAAACAATGCGACAAGAAACTGTTATAAGATAATCAATTTCCCCAGTTGAAATACTAGTAGTTCCAGCGAGGGTTTTGTCGTTTTGCACGTGACAGCTTTAGGGTTATGAGGACGGTGAAGTATTTAAAATATTACTTAAGAGTTTAGCAGAAAGCAAAGATGAGAAATATAAAGTACCACATATAACAAATTAATTTTAGAGTTAGCAAATAGGTATAAAGAGTAACTGAACATTAGAAAACACAAATTTTATTTCGAAATGTACATGATCCTTAGAGCATATGTTACAGCGGATAGCTCACTTGTTGAAATACACAAACATAAAATATAACACGTACACGTACAGATTCAAATATAATGATTAAAATTTAATGTACTAAACAAGTGAAATTGAACAACACAATTATTAAAAGAATATTCGTATCCCAGAGCAAAAGTGTATTTAGTTCAAAATTGTAGTTTTTCGGTTTTTTCACGCGGATTACTTCAAATTTCCTGCTTTATCAACTGGTATACTTACACCTAAAATGATAGTTGGAATAAAAACGTCTGATTTAGAATTTTATGAACAATATTAAGTCCACATTGCTTTTAGAGCAAAACAGTATTATCCCTCTTCTATAAGTAATAAGTCCAACCTAGTACATCCATTCCCAGAGCAAAACAGTGTTAAAGCTAACTGTATTAGTCGACAAGTCTATTCTTGCTTGTTCATTAGAATCGTTAGTGGGAGAAAGTTCGTAGAAAATGCTGGAGCTAACCCGGCAAAACAAAGATAGAAGCGCTTTATAGGAGGTATTCCACAAAAAGGTAAGTTGCATTACGTTACAAATTTTTATACAGATTAGTGTTTTCAAAAATCTCCAGATGAACAGGATGATACACTTTAGGTAGGAAACATAATGTCAATTCCATTAATGAACACGGTAATCTGGAAACATATTCTCCTACTTCGCTAACAAAATTAAATGATACAGATATATTTGTGGATAACAGTATCAACAAAGAAATTGAAATACAGGGAATTTCATACTCCCACTCTGCAAATGCTACTGATTGTTCGGACAAAGAAGACCCATTTCAAGATGCTGACGGCTCTTGCGTTCCTCGCGAACCAGCTAGTGGCGATAATGATGCGAGCAGAGAAAAGAAAGCACTAACACACGGATAGGTGTCTGCATACCCGGGGTCATCAGCGTGGTTACGAGCACTCCCTGTTCTGCTCTGCATTGTCTCTGCCTCTCAGTTTATGCCCCCAATATCCACAACAGCACTGAAAATATCTCCCGGCGCCCTCTGGCTCCAAGAAACGCAGTTATGCCGTCTTAGGCCGTGGCGACACACACCGGAGTACAGATGCCCGCCTCCTATCGAGCAGCTCATGGGCTGCTGAACACAAGATATCGTTGCGCGTAAGCGCTCGGCAACTGCACGAATGATTCTACCAATATATATATATATTAGCTTTATTTTTGGTTTTGTTACTGGGCATTTTTCCATGTTTATTTTTATACATCATGGTGAGCTTGAGGGATCATTTGTACGTGCAGTTGCCGAGCGCTTAGGCGCAACGACATCTTTTGTTCAGCAGCCCATGAGGTGCTCGATAGGTGGCGGGCATCTGTACTCCGGTGTGTGTCGCCACGGTTTAGGACGGCATGACTGTATTTATTGGCGCTAGAGGGCGCCGAGAGATATTTTCAGTGTTGTTGTGGACAGCGGAACAGGGAGTGGTCGTAATCACGCTGATGACGCCGGTTAGGCAAACATGTTCGTGCGTTAGTGCTTTCTTTTGTCTGCTCGTATTGTTTTTGCCGGGAATGATTTCCACCAATACCAGCTATAGAAGCATTATTTTTGGTTTTGGTACTAGGCATTTTTAAATGTGTAAATTATTATATGCTTTCTAAAGGACTGATCTCCATGAACGGTTCAAATTGTAGTTGTCACGGTTTTGCTGTTAAAAAAAAATATAATTAGCAACTTTTTAAATTTATGTTTTTTTGTTAAGACATGTAAACAGTGCTCAATGCAAAATACTCACTCATTCTCTCTACCTAATCTAAGTCTGGCTTAAGCTAACCATGAAGAGAAAATGCCTTGAATTTGTTTCTCCGTTGCTTCAGGTTCATGTTGACGTACGATTTGCACCACTAATGTGCAAATCCCGAAAATTTAAACATCTTCAATATACATTAGAGGTTAGAATTGCACATGCATACTTTAGAAGCTTATACATACGTTTTGTTAAATTATTGGGCAAATATAAGCATTTATTTAGTAAAACCAGCAATTGCACTTCCCATTACTTCTTCTCTTTGCTTATTTCAAAATACTGTATCAAAATACTGTATATTAAGACTAACACTAACAACAAAACCAAAATAGTGGGAGATTAAACTGTTAAAGGTTATATACATTTTTTGAGCTTTTTAATAAAGTTAATATCAATAAAAACAGCAAGTGAAATAAAATAAATTTATCCCACTTACTATAAAGTAAATTTTAATTTAAAATATAACATTGGAAATTTTATTAGATAATGAAAAGAAATTATTAATATTCAATATTGAGTGCTTTCATGAAGATTACATTTTAACATAAGGTTTGTTTCTGCAGTCGATTTGTGATAGTTTGATCAGAGGTTAATTTGGATTAATCTACGCATGCGTGAACTAAAACTGAGTTGAAACTGATTTAACAATTTAATTACACGAACGCTTTCTTTACATTTATCAGGCAAAGTATAAGTTACAAGCGTATTTAATAGACTTAATAGAGAAAATATACTCAGAGATGCAGATGAAAACAACGAGTTATCTTACATTTAAATATTAAATGTTTAGACAGAATTACAAATTTATCACAACCTTAAAGGAACTGTTAATTCGTAACAAAACCACAGGCAAGAATATAACACGCGTGAAGTGTGAACATATTGTACAGGAAATCCTGTAAAATACTACTTTTCACTTCACAATATAACAATGCGCATGCGTCTGATGGATCACTGGACGATAATCTTCAAACTGGAGCAACTATCAGCAAACGGTTAGAAATTAATTTGGAGATATGCACGAACGCCAAATTATGTCAAACTATTAGTCAGAGTTTGGCGTTTTAACTGCACGAACACTATTTTTGCAATGCGCATGCTCTAACGATTTCAAACGATTTTAAATCGCTGCAGAAACAAACCTATAGTCTTCGCAGGTTTCCAGTTATTAGCTGATCTATGTTGTTTCAGCATTTTCTTTAACATGTAAAATATTTTGACATACTGGGATGTTTAGTCTATTTCTAATTTTTAATAAGAAATAATTGCGAGAATAGTCTATAATTACTACTACTAGTGTTATACCTTTTCAAGTTGTAGGCATCACCCTTAATTTGTATGTTGCATGTCAAGATTACACAATGGTTTTATTTATCTCATTAAGGGTTATTTTTGTTACATAATTTAAATTACCGCCACTTTGTGCGGATGTTCTTTGTACATATTCGCTACAGCAGTACAATGCAAGCCGTTGTACAGTACAGTCAAGTACAGTTAAGATTTGAAAAACATGAACACGTGCATTGTTAGCCATTATTTATGAATTAAAATCAATGTAAAAAATTTACAGTTTATTATTAAATAACCAACAACATTTACAACAGATTTGTATTATCTTTTTTAAGTCACTTATATTTTACAGTCAACGAATCTTTAACTTTTTTCCTTTCATTGCAGTCGGTTTGCTTTTAATAGATGCCTGAAAGTTACAATTATCTCCGTATACTTAATCAACAGTTGTAACCTCGCTAGCACAAAGTGTTTCCAAATTCAAATTTTGTATGTCAATGTTATTGCTTTTAGGACCAATGCTTGTTAAAAACTTACAATACATTTTTGTTATTGGCCAACCGAATAGATTATTCGGTTGGCCAATTTCAAATTTCAAATTTCCAAATAGATTATTTGGAAATTTGAAATTATTCATTATTAAAACTTTTAAAATTTCGCGGATGATTTAAGTTGGTAGTTCCGGCAATAAATAAATTTGTATTACGTTAAGAAATTGGCAATAGCAAGAAATCACCAAGAAACAAAAAGTACTTTCATTTTTAGCTTATTCTGTATACTCTAGATGGCATACTTTAGAAGTCTGCGTTTTTAATTTCCATTAAAATGTGGGAGATTTGCTGTAGGGGTGGTAGCGTGGTAGAAAATTCAGCAGTGTGGGAAATCTTCTACTGTAGTGGGAACTATAACATCCCTGGTGACCTGTGTCTGAGAATATGACTATCATCACTGCCATCTGTTGAAGCATATCGACAATTAATTATATGATATTTTTATCAAACGTTTGCAATATATAGGACATATTTCCCAAACATTTCCAAGTAAACAAACATTTGCAATATATAAGGGACATGTTCCGAATGTAACATTTGAAATATGTATGATATGTTGTAACGAAAATGAAAGATTTTAGGAATATAACGTGCTGTGTTCCCAATTGATTGCTGTGCTTTACTCTTTTATTTTTCTTACTAGAAAAAGGCAATTCTCAGACGTAGTACAACAACATATATTAAAGAAGAACGTATACATAACTATCAAAATACAATATTTATATATCGGTGTATTTTTTCGCTGCTGCGAATATCTTTTGCCGGGTTGCAGGATAGTACACTAGCAAATATTCCCAATGATCAAAATTTAATTTCAAAATAATAGAAGATGTTAAGCATCTAAATGAATAATTATGTGGTTTCCTGTGATGTAAGCCCTGTAGAATCCCGAAGCTATTACCTGGAGATAGTTTTCGTACGTAGTCATCCTTATGCATATATTCATCATACAAAACTCCAACTTCACCAGTTAATATAAAATACATAGATGCATCGATTGCACCTTTGAATTGTATGTAGTCGCCAATAAAATATGACCTACTTCTTAGATTTTGTATAATTTGCCGTAAACAGTCAGGATGACAGTGTTCGAAAACCGGATTACATGCAACAATGTGATTAAATGCGTTATTCCATATCGCGTCTTTTAAATACAAAGGTGCAGTGTCTAATAAAGTGGAATAAACTTGTCCTTCTTGTATGGACCATATTGCTTGAATATATCCTTTAACTCTTTGAATAAGAGACGCTGACACATTTCCATTGATCAAATAATAAAATATTCTGTTTGCTTTCTTCTTGAATCGTGACTTTTGTATGTTCATATCGTAGGAAATAGAAAATACCTGGCAAATACACGTCATATGTAACATTTGTCCAACCAAGAGGAGCGCAATGAAAATTAAAATATGCGGTATTCCTTCCGGATGGTAGTTATGTTGAGAGGTTAATGTAAAGCAATTTGTGGTTATATATAAAAACGTTGTAAACAAGTCAAACTTTTCCATTGAAGACATTTGCCCTATCTCGTCCTGATTAGGTACGGTTGGAATGAGATTTTTTGGCTGAATACTGGAGGATACTATAGTAAGAACTGTAGATAAGCCAATGAGACTAAGTGAACTCCAAAAAATAATAAATGCTATTCTAGTTAAACGGACATTTACATTTATCTTTTTCCTTTCCTTTGCAAAATAATCAAGAACATATAATAGTCTTAACAAACGATTGGTTCTTAGTAGTGAAAATAGTTTGTTGCGACGATGTTCTGTTATAGGTAACAGATAAACAACAATATCAGCTGGAATAAGACTAATCAAGGTTATCCATAATTTCCGTTTATTTTTTCGATTATGCATTTTAATTAATCCTAAGTCCGTTACCAAGTTCCCAGATTCATCTTCGTATGCAATTCTATCCTGCGTAATAAAGTAAACTAAGAAGAGAACATCACTTGTTAACTGGACTGCAACAGTTGCATTAGAAAATTCATATACTGCGGCTTGATATAAATTCACTAAGATACTAAAAAAGCACGAATATATTAAGATAAAATACTTCCACATCAACATAGATTTACTGTTTACATCGAATGATCTTAGAAAGTAAGCACTTCGATATAATTCTGTTGTTTGAGCGGATACAAATTGTTCGATGATCATTTCATTTGGCACCGATGGAATGAAATTCAAATGGTACTTTCTCAATTCACAAAATTCTTCTTTAATTTGATAATAGAAATTTAATATTTCTTGGAATTTCAAACCAGAGATTTCTAATATTTCAGTATGAGTCATTGCAATTATGCTAGTACGAATTCTAATGTAACGTAAGTTTTCCATATTTCCGAATATCGCACCAGGATAAATGGTACTCAGTTTTGTGCCATCTGGTAATATAACATCTGCGACTCCCTTCAGCAGAAAATATATTTTATTCTCAACGTCGTTGATTGTACTTAAGTATCCTCCTTTAATTATAATGTTGTGGTTCATATGCAGTACTAGATTTCTATAAAATGATTTTGTTTTTGACTTGAATGGGGATGCTTTATAAATATCTACACCATAAAAGTCATATAAAATGTCTCCCTTTAAAGAAATGCTAAATGGTTCGATTAAAACATAAATGCTCTGACCTCCCATTTTTTTCCATTTTAATTCATAGTTTTTAATTGCATATGCTTTTAATTCATTCTTTACATTACATAACTTGAAAAATCTTTTCAAATGTTTAATTTGAAATTGGGTTTCCAGCAAATAAGCTATGCGGAATGTATAAAAGGTATGAATATATCCACATATAATTCTAAGTAAGTAAAAACCAAGGATACTCAGCCCGGTTAGAAAAGATGTTGCAAAGCTAGATTTTATTGAGTAACCTTGAAAACCACAAGTTGTTAGTACTGACGTTGTAACAAAGAGACCAAAGAAATGTGCACGCCATATATTTATTGGTCTCTCAATATGAGAATTTAAAAGTATGGAATCATTAGTACAATGCATATCATCCCTAGTAAAGGTACATTCTCTGAGCATAAAATAACTTCCACAGACATTTGCTAAAATTAAGAGAAGAGGTATGTATGACAGGGTAAAATATTTACTAGATGGCTTAATCACATTACTTTGCAAATGGTGCATCAAATGCACATATCTATGCAGCTGTAGTAATATATTTGCATTCAGTAAGTAATAAGTAGTACGATCACTTCTGTCACTAAAATATCGTAGTGGTAAAACGGCAACAAAATCTACCAAAAATCCAAATTTCAAGTAATGAATAGCTGTTTTTAAAGGATGTTTTATTAGCAATCCCTTGGCGTCGTAATAGCAGACATGTAACCTAATATATAAGTCAATTACTGCGGTTACATTCAGGACATCCAAAATAAACGTATTTCTTGTTATAACAATAATTGGTATAGTAAAATGCATTAGTGTGGATATTACTGCAAGAACCGAGCGTGAAATTTCCCAGTATAAAAGAAATTTGCTATCTGGAAAAATAGTAAACCTTTGCAGTAGAAATCTGATCCAAGAAAACGGGTATAAGTTATCAAAAGGTATGAAGTAATCGTATTCCTCAAAGGAATCTACTTTCAAATTGTATCCAAAATTATAAAATGACTTTTGTTGCATCTTTTTCATCAGCAATCCGGTGTTGGAGAAATTTTCTAATTGCGAAGTTCGTATTAAATCTCCTTTTATATTCTCGCAAGATTTTATAATAGAATAAAATTTTGTCATTTGATTAGGATGTTTCATAAGAACTTGAATCAAATCGTTGTAGTCTAGTTTAAAAATTCTGCTATGCGTTCTGGATATGCATGTGTTGTAGTTAGGTGCTCTAAATAATACTTCCAATAGGTTTACATCGCTCGGTTTGTCTACATGTTTTGAAACAGATCCATCGTATGATATGATTTCATAGCACCCCATGTATGTAATAATTATGTCTCTTGAAATATCGCCAGCGTGAGTAATTGGTTCATTTGGTGGAAACGACATTAGAGCAAGTTTGCCACATATATCTAAAAGCAGGTCGTTATTAAAGGTCTTAAAAAATTTCAGTGAGCGTAGAGTCTCACCGATAGCGTTATCTATAGTTTCATCATATATAAGCTTGGAAATATAAATAACAGAAAACATCTTGTGCTGAAACCCAAAGCATCTATTATCCTCCCATTGTGTTCGTAAGTAATCGGTAATGCGTTTGTTATATTTAGCGGATAATCCCTTCGCATTAATTTTTGATAACAAGTCATCACTCGTCTGTTGTATTTTAATTAAACTGTAGTTTTTTAGTATGTATGCAGATGCTATGCTGGCCAAAAATCCAAATCCAATCAACGTATAACAAACGGATGTACCCAAATAAAAGTAACTTTTATCAGAATATTCTTCAATTTTTAAATTTACTTTAGTTGCTATTTGTACAGTTGTGAAGATTAATGTTTCCAACTTTTGGTCGAATATAATGTATATGAGCGAAACAGAGATAAAAGACGTATACAGCATTACACAAGTGTACTTTACAAATCGTATTATCACAATATTTGCGCTGAATTGCTGTTCCCATAATTTAAAAAGCCTCATGACCCGCCATAGTTTCAAAATCCTATTTGTATGCATCCTGCTGTGTGTTTTGCTTGTGATAGTAGAAAGAATTATAGGAGAAAATACTTCACATGGAATACAGGTGTACATATCTATCCAAAAACCTAAGCTTTGCATTCGAGCGACAGCTATCTGCTTAAACTTAGTATATAAGCCACGTCTTGTCCTTAAGCTGGTAGACAGTTGAACATATAAATCGAACCAATACATAATAGTTCCTACATACAGTATCGGTTGATACCAGGGATCAGCTGTTTCCTTTACAAAAGCAAATATTGGTATAGCGAATGATAAGAATATGGCAAAGCAAATTACAAGTATTTCCCATAGTATTATTAGAATTGAAAATGGTTGCAATATGCACGGGAAAGATGTTCTGATAAAAATTGTGTCGACATCAGATTGAATTCTTTCAGTAATAACTAACATATCCAAATACATGGCTGTAAAAAGCAATTTATTAATCTTATCTTCATTTACTTCATTTAGTAGATAAATATTTTGGAATTCGTGTCGATGCGTGGTTTCCGCATCCCTCGACATTAACCTATGCAATGTATTTTTTATCCAAAACGTAGTATATGTATCAGTCTGACGTACACTTTGCTCTGTGTTGTTTATTCTAACATTTGCAAGTGCATTGGTTGCTTTCGCATATCTGTATCGATGTGCTATCACATTTTGAAGAGCTTTATATTCAGTGGGAAATTTACCAAATACCTTTACAAAAGACCTTTTTTCCAATGTATGTAGTTCACAAAATGTCTGACATCGTATGGAATTTGTTGATCTATAGTTGAGGAATAGCGAAGATTCTCCTATACAAGTTCCAGTAGTCAGCGACATTATGGGTGATTCTCCATCCTCTTCTGATAGTAGTTGTATAATACCCGATACGACATATATCATTTTACCTTTCCATTCATTTTTTCTTACTAAGAATTCACCTGGTAGGAAAAACTGTTGCCGAATATGCTTGGAAATATGTCTAAGAAAAGGTAAATCCATATTTCTGAATAGTTTTGAATGTTGAAAAGCTGGCCAATTTATGTCTATCAGTATTTCATTCTGAAGAGCTGGGGATAGTACAGTTAAGTCCGTATTTTCATCGTAGCCTCGACAGTGTTTCCAAGTTAATTCAAGCACGTCTTCAGAAGCTCGTTGTAAATATTGTGGACTCTTAAACAATCGGTGTCTAAGTTTTATAACATTGGATCTGTGAACGTACGATATTTTATGGCTAGCAGCTTCAATGGAAAATAAAGTTACTGTACTTAACCCCTGGCATATTATAAGTATAAATATCAAAACACAAACTGCTGAAGTAGAAAGTTCCCAAGCGATACTTATGTCAAAATAATTACATCCTCCTCCAATTAGTCTAGTTACCATTGTTGTCATGAAATATATGTGAACACAAGGATGGTACGTGCAGTCAAAAGTAGTACATTCAAGAGTACAGTAAATAGTATAGCAAAGCATAATTGAAAAAAGTGCACATGCACCCAAGCATACAATGTGTACAAGTAACTCTGTATATATCAAGCCACAAACGTGATAGTTAAAGTATACAATACGGATCATTCTTAGTATTCTGTTCATTCGAATAAAACAATATAATGTTGGTTTGGTGTTAGAATTCACAACTTTTTCCAATGGTACTAGCGACATTATCTCAAACATTAAGATGGTTATCGGTCTCACTGAAACGTCTTCCTCCAACTTTATGCCCGGAATAAACTTCGCGCAAATTGCCATAGTGATATCAACTAGGTACAATCCATCCAGAAGCAGGAGAACATCTATAAAAGAAATAAAACTCCTTTGATATAAGTATGTTACTTATTTAAAAAGGGATTAAAGGTATATATGTTTGCAACGAATTATTTTGAAATTCTTATATAGATAGAAGATAAATAAGTATAGATAAAATGGCAGTATGTATAAATAAAATCTGAACGGCAAGTTTACTATTCAACAATTAAAGCTATATGACATAAATTCGGGCACATTATAATAAAATATTAGACAAGTATTTGAACTCTGTGGCACTGGAACTCTGAAACGCTTCACTAAAATCCTTACCACAATACTTCACTTGCACTGGATGCACGTTTCAATAGCCAAGCTATTATCATCAGCAGTAAAACTGAACTTCGGCAGTGAAACACATACGGTAGTTAAAGCAACTACTAAACAATGGAAAGATAAGAAATCTCAAGAGTGGTGGAAGAGTATTCCAGGTCAGAGACAGGGCAAGCAATTTCTGATTGGATACAGGCCTACATTTGCAGCGGATCTACTAAGCAGACAGAAAGTCCGTTAGAACAATAATAGGTCAGCTAACAGGAACTGTATGTTCAAGAAACATGAGTAACCTACGCTTGATAAAGCAAACAGTATATAGATTCTGCCAGGCGGAAGAGAAGAGTCCACGTACTGCGCGACTCCACAGCACTGACAGGAATACGAGTCTCAAAAATGGGCTCGGAATATCCGAAACCCGAAACATACGAAGAGGCATCACTCACAAGGCTGCTAGGTCTGATGAAAAAGGCAAAGCTAACGTAATTGATCTAATGATAGAGGAACCTCAATTGATTTGAAAAGGTCGCAGTGGGATAGATCAAGAGCCACCTCCAGTACTAATCTATTCCACTATATAAGCACTCGCGATGGTAAGTCTGCGTTCCTGAGAAAAGAAGTCCCGACAACTGTCTCTTTGTTTCAAATTAAAAAGGATTCTAATAGCTCGTTTTTTCAACACAAAGACACGATCACCATCCGTTGATATACCCCAAGCTAAAATATACCATAAGTAGCGATGCTGTAGAAATCCGCATAATATGTGGTTTTTGCTGCGTTAAATGTTGAAATGGTTTTAACTATTCTTATGGTATATAATGCCGAAATTTAAAAAGTGCCCGCTCTATACATAACTAAGAACGTAAACTTTAAATTATGAATTGTTAAACAGAAGAAAGAGATTTTTGCATTTTTAAAACTATAACTTTTAACTTTTTCTTACAAAGCATAGTTTATTTTAAAGTTGTAGTAGCATTGGTTTCCTGTCAGTAATGACTAATGACTATATGAAAAGTGTGGCTAGTGTATATTATTATTATTATTTTCGTCGGGCCATGGCACACATGCCTTTAATCACTGCGACCTTAATAGATCTATCGTAATAGAATGCCCTTATGTGTGTTAGAATAGTTGGAGGCTTTCAATAAACATTTGGCGCTGTCCGAAGGTACTGTCGGACATAGTTCGGGAAAATTCAAGTTTGAATGCAACATGTAGTGGCGTAGCTCGACTTATTTTTTAAATTATTTTAGGATAATCTGAAGCGTTCGCCATCCTATAACGCACAAACTGTACTACTCTAGGATCTGCTTCCTTCAGTTCAGTAAGTGCAAGAAATGGCCTACTGAAGTGTTGGTGTCGTGTGCGACTGATGGCAACACATTCACATAGGATGTGTTCTGCCGTCTCCAGATCTTCTTGGCATAGACTATACGACTATATGAAAAGTGCGGCGAGTGTATATGTACATCTCCAACTTATTTCGCTGTTTTGTTTTTAGTAAATTAATTTCCGAAAAATGCTTTCCACGTTTACCGAAGAATATGGAAAGATGAGAATTTTTCATTAAGAAAAGAGAGAAAATATTTCGTCCCAATGGAATGAGAGGGTTCTATCTGCGGTTTTTCTAAAAATGAAGTTTTAGTCTGACAAGCTTCTATCTATGATATTGCATCAGTTCTAAAATTTCGAGGGACATGTAATAATTAGATTACAATGCCACATAAAAATTATTCTATATTGGTTTTTCTTTTGCAACAATTTTTAATTGTGTATTTGGTTTTTTCGCGGATTACTTGAAGTGGCATCACGAAGCACTAGTGCCCCGCGGACCACGGATTGAGAACCACGGCTTTAAGGCTCGATGTAAAAGCATATTGCTTCTTTACACAAATTCAATTCGATTCGCAGCAAACGAGTGTGTTAGTGCTTTTACAAGCAACCAGATAATTGGCCCTATTCCTTATTACTTGTACATTAGTCAACGTTGCCGCTAAAACCGACCTTGTTTGATTTTTGTGTTGGTTGCTGTATTCTGTATCAAACTGCAATTTAACTATGTAGTTAATAGTCATTGTTTACATCTATTTAAACGATTATATTTAACGAATCATTTCATGTAGACTTTAAGTTATTGACGACTTGTTTAGTAAAATAAAAATGGCCGTACAAATAGTTGGATAATATGTTTATGCTTTTATTGTTACGTTTTTTTTAAAGCAGTAAATTAAAAATTCTACGAAAAATCATTTCGACACGAGCCATTCATTTGGAATATCAGACTTAGAATTTATTAGATGTTTTAGATTAGGTATAAGAGTTATGGAGGCCCTGTTTGTCAGCAGAAGTATTCCAACAGAATTAACGCTTTGTACACCTTTAATTAAGGGAAGCAAATTTCTAGAACGGTCTAGGTTCTGAAGTGCTACCATTCTTGGGTCATGAGTCATGAGTCCTATCAGCGTAATGTTGGACACTGTTTTAATTTAGGAATTAGTCAAACAAGTATATGTAAAATAATATGCCAGATTGCAGATGTTATGCTGGAGTATGTAGTACATAAGTAGATTGTACAGCGTGTCCAATGTGCGTGGACGGAAGATAATTCCTCTCCTGAGCAATTTAGAGAAAAATCTTTCAAACAAAAAATATTCAGGAACAAATCCTGCACAACATGAAATTATATTCAAGTGTACACGGTGTTCACTTTCTCTTTAATTCATGTCAACTTTCTTGAATATTCCCTATGCCCATCTATCTTAGTTTTTGAGATAATAGATATAATTTCATATTTTTGCGAAATGACGTTGTTTCTTTAACGACCGATATTTTAAACGCCTTACAAGCTAGAACGGTGACTCAAATTTTATTCGATTGAGTATTTCTTGGAGTTTTCGGCAAGGCATCGAAGATTTTTTTAATACCAACCAGATTCTGCAGGAAGATGATGTCGATGCCCTCTATATTTTTAGAAAATCTAATAGAGCAGCTCTTCTAGAATCTTTTTTGTAAACATTTCCCTATACCTAAAATGCATCTTTCTTGAGTAAATTAAATAGGAAACTAAGCAGATAAGTTTTTAATTTAAAAACGTAGAGTGCTGCGAGGAAATACTGTAAAATTTTGTCTCGCTGAAGATATTCATTAAAGCAAATGTGTAAACGTAATCTGTTTTAGTACAATTCCATCTTCTACTCGAAGTCACCATTATTTTTCTACATACACTGTCTAGTAAGTTAACCAGCATGTGTAAATAATAAACAACGGAAATAAGTAGACCGATGTTGATTAGAGTTTAACATAAAAGCAATTGATTTATTTTTAACATAAAAGCAATTGGTTTATTTAAAAAGCATCTCACACTAAGTTTTTTCAGTAGTAAAGATATAATAAGAACATACTAAAAGATGTTCAATTTAGATAAATAGAAATGTTCCGTTAAAAAAAAATTAAATAGGATGAATGAAACATGGCAACGATTTCGATGGATATCTTGTATTCCTTAGTTGATATAAAAAAATTTTCGATGTATTGTCTGAAACTCGAAGAAATTCCCAATCTAATAAAATTCGGATCACTAACGTGGGTGGTTAATATATCGACCGTTAAAGAAACAGCGGCATTTCGAAAAAAATCTCAAATTACGTTAATTTTCTCAAAAAATAAAGATAGATGGGTATGGGGAATATTGAAGAGAGTTGACACGAATTGAAGAGAGCCATCCAAAAACGTAACAATATACGGGGTGTTCTAGCTAGAAAACCAAACTTGTATCCTGCGTTGCGGAAACTGAACATCCTGTATACTTGCGTATCATTTTATGCTGTGCAACATTTATCGCCGAATATTCTTTTTCTCTAAATTGCTCAGGAAGTAAATTACGTCCACGCACTAGGTGGACACGTATTTCTTCGGGAGGAGTAAAAAATAAATAGCATAAAGCTGATGTTTATATTAGAGATGAGCAACATCAAACAACTTTAATAGTCAAAGTAATTTATTCGATCTCCATTTCACTTCGTAAACTCCTAATTTGTTTTATTATCTCGCTACAATGTAAACTACAAATTAAGAAACTAAACATACATTGGTAAACGATTTTTCGAAAGAATGTAAATCGCATCGTAACGATTTCTCCATCTATCCTTTTTTTCTTCAATTCAAAATTGTATATCACGGAAAAAAATCACTTGTAGAATGTGCTACAATATTGTAAGAAAAATATTGTAGTAGTTACTAACACAATTATGTAACCCAACCGCAGGTTTTTGTTAGTTATTACATGTTGTTGTCACAGATAATACTTCAAGGTTATGGTCAAGCTTTTATTGTCGTCGGGTCGTAAGTTTTAAGCAAAGAATTAAATAATAATATAAAATGCAAAATATGGAAGATAGGGCACCACTAACCAATTCAAGATGCACAAAATTATTATCATCCCCAGTCAGAATGATTTTTAATATAAGCAAGATCTTAAGACAACTAAAAAGGAAAGGTGTAATTAAAAAAAGAAATTGAGCACTATGGCGATATAATTAGAAAAAAGAACAACATAGGCCGAATCAGAACGCATGCTAAAATTTAAAATAATTACAAAATTAAAGAAAGGTCGTTGTGCGCGCCCAACGAATCCAACATGGAGATCCGACCGAGGAAACTTCTTTAAGGGGTACTCGTTCGGTTTATACAATAGCTAAATTACAACCAAAGCTTCTTCAGAATAATTATGAACCATCTGTAAAAAATTCTCGTCTAAGTCGTCTTAGAATATCGATTCTAAAGAGGGGAGACCGGAGCTAAGCAAAATTTCCATTTTTGCGTTTTCTGGAATCTCCCTTTGTTGGAAATAATTTTCATTTTCCATATTATACTCTTATATGTTTTATGAATTATATTTACGAAAAAGTTTTGCAAAGCACCCTATGGATTGTGCATAACAAATTTCCTTTTATGTTAGTGCAAGGTGTGACAACACACCCGGCATTGGGGTGCCTAATCTGTTACACCGAATGGGACAACTTGTCACTAATTAAACTAATGTCGTAATTGACATAACCATCATCATTTTATAATGATTTTAATTTAATTTTAGTTATAAAATAACACAAATACATTACTTATTTACAAATTATCATCTGAATTACATTTATGGCAAGTATAAAAAGGATCTTTGTTTGCGTATTCTTCATGAGATGAATTCTACTACCAATGTTACTGTTCTTGCAGCAGTTAGCAAAATATCAGTCGATGGTGAAGAGCGATCCGATTTTTTCTTGTATACGTAATACGGGGCTAAGTCTCGCAGTGACAACTTGCACGCCAACAATGTGACACATAACCCCAAAGCATATCATTTTGTTTGAATTAATTTCACATTATTGCTATTTCACAAACCAACAAGATGTCATATAAAACTATAGCCAAAAGTTGTATCTTCAACAATATGCCGCAAAAGTGAGCGTACTATGATCACCCGATTTTACACGAACTCAGCGCATCTAAACGTGTGCTGTGTTGAATGTCACTGTGGAATGTCATTTGCTTTTCAAAATTGCGTAAACGCAAATTCATGTGTGCACTTTGTTCACGTTATAAACGGCGTATTCGTTCACGTACACGCGCAGGCCACGACTTCGCTCTCGTATTTTCGAAAACACCTTGCTCACGTTATACATTCACATACACGTGTAAGACATTACTTCGCTCTCGCATTTCCGAAAAATGCCGATTATGCTGGCTGATCATAGTACGCTCGCTCTTACTGAACTTCAGTTGACAAACTTTCACAAAATATAAGGGTAAATATTTACTACAACCTATCAACAATTTATAATGTGGATTACTCATGCGTCATCTATCGACTTTTGTTTAATTCTTGTGGGATAATAAGGCAAATTATGACTTACAAAGCGTGTGTTATTACGAATGTGACAATATGCTCCTGTGATAATTAGCCCCGGTCTCCCCTAACTCAAAATCAAAAATCCGAAGACATCATTGAAAAAAGAAAAATATATTTATTTCTTAGTAGCTATTAAGAAATAAATAAGTAGCTTCCCCCAAAAAGTTCTAGGATTACAAAATAGAAAAGTGGATACCTAAATGATAACAACACAGCTTTATAACTTATGACCGACTGATACGGAAGTAAGAAGTGAAAAATCAATGGATCCAAAACTGAGAGAAAATGACAGATGAAGAATGACAGGTGAAGATCGAGAAAATAGGAGGAGAATGTAAACTACTAGTATAGGGGCATCTAATCATAAAAGAGACAAAGGATCCCCTATGTCTATTAAATATTACAAGGTAAAAATATTATGGTAATGCAGAATAGTTGTGTGTAATCAAGAAAAAAACAGAAATAAATTTAGGTAATAAATAAAAATAAATAAAACAAAACATTTGAAGCGACAAGCAATTGCTTTTTGTACTGGTTATTTTGAAATCAAAAATGTTTACTTACTTGTATATAACTTATATCCAGGACTCACGCATTTTCCTTCTACGCTTGTGAGCAAATAATAAACTGTATTGACATAACATAATAAAATGATTGATATATACCAAACAGGCTCCGAAGGTAAGTTGAAAATCTGTTTCCATAAGATCAGTTCATTTGGTTTGTACGACCCTTCTTCGATAAGCTCTTTCGCATCTTTCGTTTTTTTCGCAATCTTCATTACGTTTTACTTGTTTGCGTAATGCGTATGGCGTACATGTGCCATAATATGACAGATATGCGTAAATGTTTATATTTATTGTTTTGTTTTATTGGAAGAGGCGATATTTACGGAATACTAGGGAGTGCGTGTTATGCTTTTAAATGTTGTCGAATTTGAAATATTATAAATTGCAAATGCAATCTCTTCCGTGTCAAATGTTGTATTGGAACAAAAGAAATTTTTAATAAAATCCTATCATCTACGCCATTCTCAGAGATCATTTATTTACGACTAAATTTGAAAACACTATTGTTTGTGTTATTGTGAAATTTTGAAAATTATGGTTGTCTATATCTAAACATAAAAGAGGCGCAGAATTACAAAATAAAGAACAAGATCTTTCAGTTTGTGCTATGATAGGATAACCACAATTATCTTCTCGCAAAATAGCGCAGCAGCAAATATTTCAGATACAACCCATCTGTGTCACGATCTGGTCACGAAATAATAAACATCTTACTTATGATTTGAGCCCGGTAACTGGAGAGCAATCGCAGCGGCGGTGTGACTGTGTTTAGGTGGGCGGGGAGGGCTGGTCGATTATGATACTACACGACAAATCATCATCACTCAGTTCAGTTTAGCATTGGAGAGCGGATAGGGCGTGTTGATTTTATTGATATAGACGTAGTTATCAATTGTAGTTATTATTTAGTGTAGTGCGTTTTGATTTTATTGATACAGACGTAGTTATTAATTATAGTTTTTAGTGAACATGTCAAAGGCTGAAAAACGACCCTTTCAAGACATAGTAAATAAGTTTATTTCTGAATTTCCCGATTTGTTTTACAACGGGAGTAAGATAGTTTGTAAAGTGTGCAAAATACATTTCATGTCAAATAAGAAGTAGAACTGTACAAGACACGTAAATTCCGCACCGCATAGAAAACGAAAATTGGGCATGCCACCGAGAAGTGCATTTTTTTCTGATGTAATTCTTATGTTGATAAACTGTAATTTGCCACTAGACTTACTCGATAAACAACCGTTTAAGGACTTCTGGGACAAATACAATCCCGAGTTGCGGTTGCCAACGGAGAAAGCGGCACGTAAGCATGTTGCATTTGTACGCGATGACGTGGAAAAGAAAATGAAATGCATATTGAAAAAACAGTTTCTTTGGTTATGTGTTGACGAGACAACAGACTGTAAAAAAATTCAACTGTAAATATTACGGTACGCATACTAGACTCTAGTAAACCTACATTACCACTGTTACAAGCTAGCCGAAGACTACAAGAGCGTACTGCTGCAGCATTTACGAAGGTTGTACTTAGTACGTTGGAAAAATTTCAAATTTCAGAAGATAAAGTGTTGATGTTTATGAGCGATGGCGCGGCGATAATGCGTTCGGTAGACCGTTCTCTTCTTGAACATGGTTGCAAGTGTTACGTGTAAAGTGCATGCTTTACATCTTGTGGCAGAAACCATTCGACAATGCTCTCCCGAGGTAGATGCATTAATAGCAAGCACAAAAAAAGTATTTTTGAAATCTCTCAAACGCCTATGATCATTTCACACAGAGTGTCCTGGTATTCGTCAACCACCGGAGCCAATTCTTACACGTTGGGGAACATGGTTGCAGGCAGCTTTTTATTATGCTGAACATTTCAAAATAGTAAAAGCTGTTGTTGCTCAATTCAATCCTGCCGAAGCTGCAGCTATTAAGGAGAGCCAGTCGAAATTTCAAGATATTTCCGTTGAAACAGATTTAAAAAATATTCGTAGCTACTATAAAGGATTAGCTGACGCAATAGACCAATTACAAAATAGATCGTTATCATTATTGGAGTCTGCAAATTATGGACGGAGTGCATACACAGCTACTGACGATACATGACGCAAAATATAATCGCGTCTTAGCAAAGTTCGAGAGTGTGCTACAGAAAGATCCCGATTTCAGCACACTAAAACAAATTTGTGATGGTGTATCGAATAATCCACTGACTAAGTACAAAGAGTATTTTAATCATGCATGTATAACATCGGTAGATGTTGAACGCTCTTTTTCAAAATATAAACTTATTTTCTCACCACGGCGAACATCGCTCACCGAGACAACTGTGGAAACACATCTAATGGTGTCAACTTTTTGCCACTCTTATCCATATGATGTTAATACTGATAATGGTGCTTCTAGTTTTACTGTTCCGTAGCCAATGATACGCGAACGCAATATCTCTAAAAATAATTCTAAATGCTTATAATTAAAGCTGGCCACGAGCGGTACCGCGCAGTAGCGTAGAGTCGACCAGGCCACGCGTTCCACTAGAGTTATTCTGCTAATAGAGATGTTTGCTGCCGCAAATAATTTCGCTCATCTTTCAAATAAAAATTAAATAACACGTGCTCAAACACTTACCATTTTAAGAGTCCTCCGTGAAATCACAAAGTGAATAATGTCTGTTAAATATCTGCAACATTAGATATGTTTCAACTGTTGTTTCGGCAAAACTAGTACGGCATGAGGAAAGAATGCGTTTATATGCAGAGAACGAACGTTCTACATCTAGTGACGTAATATTTGCGTAAGTAAAATAATCTTTCAAATAACTTAACGATTCTGTTGACGCACCTTCACAAATGTGTCTTAATGTGCCAAAATCAGAATTTTTCTCAAAAACACTTTCAAATTTTTCTAGAACGGAAACATTTTTTGCATCTTCAATCACGCATGCTGTGCGTGAACATGTTGCACTATTTGTAGAGATTCTTCTAACGGCACTGCAATATTTTGCAATTTTTCTATTGCATCTGCTAGCCCGAAGGAATTGTCGTGAATGATTTTTAAATCCATTTTAACCTGACTATCTTGAAATTTCGACTGGCTTTTCTGGATAGCGGCAGCTTCCTTTGTATCGAATTGTAAAACCACGTTCTTAATATTGTCAAAATATTTATGATAATAAAACGCGGCCTGGAACCATGTTCCCCAACGAGTTAGAATAGGTTCTGGTTGCTCTGGTATACGGGGGCACAGTCTATGAAATTCGCGAATACGTTTCGGTGATTTGACAAATACTGCTTTGGTATGCGCTATTAAAGCGTCTACCTCAGGATAACATTTTCTGATACTATCCGCCACAAGATTGAGAGCATGAATTTTACACGTAATGTGTAACAAATTAGCAGAATGCTTTTTAAGAGACCGGCCTACAGAAAGCATGTTTGCAGCACCATCACTCACTAACATCAAGAGTTGGTTTGTTGAAAGTTCAAACTTGTCCAATGTATTTAACACTAACTTTGAAATTACTTCGGCAGTACACTGTTGTATTCGTTTGGAGACTAATAGAATTGAAGGTGCTGATTGATGAGCTTCCAATTTGCGTGCCATTACATTAAGAACAGAATGTTTCTTCCGATCTGTTGTTTCGTCGACACATAACCACAATTTTTGATCTTTCAACTCCGATTTTATTTTTTGTTCAATATGTTCGCGCGCAGATGGCACAATTCTTCGTAACGATGTTCGACTTGGTAATTTGCACTTCGAATAGTTATTCCAAAAGCAGATAAATGGTTCCTTGTCTAGTAAATTAAACGGTATATTACATGCGATAAACGTAACGCATAAATTAAATATAAATTTTTCATTGTCTCGTGCGCAATTTCTTTTTGAGACATGCTTTTCACTATTTACGTGTCGTAGACAATGTTGTCTGGACCAACACATTAACGGGATTTTACAGATTACACATTTAATTTTAGCACCTTCATATATTAAGTCTGGAATTTCTGCAATAAATTTTCGAAGTTTGTCCGACCGCGGTTGTTTTGCTGACGAAATCATAATTTTTCTAGGACAGATAAACAATTGCGCAAATGACCGGCAGCGAAAATGTCCGTACTGCTCCGCAGACGAAGTAATACTACCGTTCCTCTCGGTCCGAACTGATTCTACGCCGATGCGCGGTACCGCTCGTGGCCAGCGTTACCTATAATGCTACAGTTGTGCGAGAATATTTGGGAAACACTTGAAATGATAGCTTATTAACTACATGTAATACTATTTTCCGACCCCCACGATCACCTTTCATAATGACTTTCTTCTTTTGGATCACGCTAAGTCTTCAACTTATGGCTTTCAAAATATATATATATATAGAGTCACTAATATTTCAGAGCTACAAGGTAAGGTTGTTAACTTCGTAATACATATTCTACATAAAATGTTGTCAAATGCAGGAAGAGACTTTTATGATATATTGGGATTTCGTTTATTCATATTTGGAGGTCGTTTCGAAAATTAATAGTATTTAACATTACTAGCATGGAAAAAGGGTTTTATTGGCGGACACAAGGATATGATTGGCGAGCCGAAGGCGAGCCAGTCATCTTCTGCAGCCGGTAAAATCCGCTACCCTGCATGTATTGTTGAATATTTTATTTGTTCCTCACTTGTAAATAACTATTATAAACTATTAAAAATTCTATATTTGAAAAAAAAATCGTATGAGCATTAGACGTATTGCCTAACTCAGGTCACTTATTTTGGCTGTCATTTCAAATTATAATAGTATAAAATATATGAGCACAGGTGTAAAATTTTACGAGCCAGTAAAATTTTTACAGGCTAGCCAGTTAAGACACATTTTCGAGGTGAATACAGTGACTTGATAAATTGATGTTTACAAATGAGGAACAAATAAAAGCAAATTTTTGCGAGATACCGGTATCCTTGTGCTACTGTAACCGTAGCATTTTAGCGAATGATATCACTGGAGGGAAATGCGTAATGACGTTAAATTTGTTTTTCTACTCCTATTCTAAATTGTTCACTACGCATTTGACAGTAGATATGTGATAATCTATTTAGACTAGATTAGTGTTGGGCGTAATCGATATATTTCAATAATCGAATTAATCGAAATAATCGTTTAAAATAATCGAATGATCATTCGAAATTTACTAACGATTTCGATTATTTTCCACGATTATTTGATAGAATCTGAGTGATGAGTGAATTATTTCGAAACTCGAAACCTCGAAGTTTCGAATACAGATTTCGAATCGTAATCCGTTTGTGTGCTCTTGCGCAGTCGAAACGAATAATAAATGATTTCTGAACCATAATCGAATGATCGATTATTCTGGTATAATCGATATATCTCGATTATATCATTCATAATCTCCCAACACTAGACTAGATGTATATTCTAAATTAATGCCAACCGAAGGAAAAACGAAAATTTAAATCGACCACTTATCCAAAATTTTAGGTGGTAATTAAATTTGGTTAGTTCATTAAAGTGGTCGAAATAAGAAATTAAAAAAAAATCGTTTTAAATTCTTTCTAATTTTGATTTAAAAATCTGATTTTTAGTAAATTTGTTTGTGTTTGTTTGTTGGCTGGTATTAGATCTAATTGTAACAATTTACAAGTGTCAACTGTCAACTGTTGCTCGTGTTGCGCGGTTTATGGCGCAGTTTAATACAATGTCTGAAATAGAAGAAGAATTTACGGCTACACCTCCTAAGATCACGGCTCAAGCTAATATGGTAATTAGTAATTTACTGCCGTCAAAGTAGAAGCAAAAGTATGTATAGTCTATTTTGAAACTTTAGGTAAAATATTGAAACCATCGTCATTATGGGGGACATATTCCATGTTAAGAAGTATTGTCAATATCAAGGAAAATATTGACATTACTCAATATGTGAAACTAGGTGCATACCTGAAACGTACCTCAGATGGATATGAAGCAAAAAAATCGTCAATGTTTACTTCTGAACAAATTAAACGTTTTGAGGAAGCTCCAGTAGTCCAAAAGTATTTGTTTTCAAAGGTAATTCATCCACATAAACGCGATATACCATTATCATTATCTATTTGTAGGTTGCACTGATTATTGCTTTTCCGGTGCATGTCGCAAAAAGGAATTAAAAGTTATGCAAATATATCATGTGAAAGACATGGAAAACGAACTTTACATCAAAATCCCTGACAGTAAAAATAAAACAGAAAGATCTTTTATTGTTTCTGGTCATTTCTATGATATTTGTAAGAGATATATGAGCCGCCGACCCACAAATGCTGACAGTTCTCAGTATTCTTCGAGCTATCAGAATGGAAAGTGCACTCGTCAAGTGGTTGGCATTAACAAGTTAGGTGACCAACCAACAATCATTGCAAAATTTTTAAATTTGGAACATCCAGAGCAATACACACATTGCTTCAGGCATTCTTCGGCGACAATTTTGGTTGATGGAGGGGGCGACTTAATGGCATTAAAGCGCTATGGCGGATGGAAAAGCCAGGCCGTGGCTGAAGGCTATGTGGACAATTCGATGGCAGCTAAGAGAAATACGTCAAATATTCTGTTCAACAGTATTGACATTGGACATTGACAATAACAGTGATAGGCCAAGTGTGGCATATTCTCAGTTTAATCGTAATGTAGAAATGGGACCATCAACTTCAAAGTGTGCGGCACCAGTTGCTCTTACTAATTGAAAAAATGTTACTACAAACATCAATAATTATTATAGCTCTAAGAATGTGTAATAACTTCGTATGTAACTTTCTAACAACTTGGTTTATGAATTCACTTTACTTATTGTTGGTTTTAGGGTAGATTAAAGACATGGTATAATTAAAGTCTGTAGTTCTTATATATTGTATTATATTTATTATATTACTTTGTTTCTTAGTCTACGTCCAAACACATACTCTTCCTAGTGTTTATATTAAAATGCATAGTTTCTATTGTTGCGAGGTAAAGACGGTCAAACAGCAGCGGATGTACACGCGAGTATCGATACATTGACCCGCACTGGTTTTGCTGATTGATGGGAATTTATTGAATTCCACTACAAGTGAATAAAAACATTTTGTTGAGGTTTATTTTATAATTTTCCGTTGCAATCGTAGAAAAAGTATAGTTCGCGACTCGCGGGCAAGGCGACTTACGTGCACTCGCGAATTATCGCACTCGGCTGACGCCTCGTGCTTACAATTTTTTCGCTCGTGCGTAATAGGCTTCTTACCCTACACGTTTCGTAATATACTATTTCCTACGACACTGTAAGAAAGATGTCAATTTCAGACAATTGGGTAGGCATGAAAGTTGACAATTTCATTCATCTGTCAATAATCACGTAATAATTTAATTTTATCAAGTATGTTGCTATTTTGTTTATTTGAAACAAGCGATCAGAAGCAAGAGAAACGTCAAAAATTTTCGGGCAAACCTATTACCACCTAAATCCAGGGACAGGTACGAGTTTTCCTACAAACAATTTATGGATTGGTGAAACAAAAAAGAAATAAAATCGTCTTTTCTGAAAATGTACTGATAGCTTACATTGGAGAGTTATCTGAAAAACTCAAACCCAGTTCTTTGAAACCACGTTCCTTCACAATTACCGGTGAATTTTATAAAATTTTTAAGAAATATGCGGCGCTTAGACTACCAAATACAAATGAGCATCGTTTCTTTTTAAATTATCAAAACCAAAAATGTATTAGACAACCGGTAGGTGTGAACAAACTTGGTAGCATCCCTAAACAAATAGCCATTTATTAAACCTTAAAAATCTAGAACTATACACAGGACATTGTTCTCGCCGGTCCTCGGCTACCATTTTTGTTGACGCAGGTGGAGACATCATAACTCTTAAGCGCCACGGTGGATGGAAATCTATTCCTGTCGCCGAAGAATGTATTGATGAATCAGTCACCAATAAAATGCAAATTGTAGATAAAATTTTAAATGCGGTTACTGATTCATCATCATTAAACATTAGAATAGAGCCGGAAATAATCGATTCCTAGCCTTCACATTCGAACATTCAATATCAACATCAGCAATATCAACATCAGACACTGACATTTTCAATAACTGTCACATTAGTAATCTGACCATTAATTTTATTCATTCTAAAAAATTAATATTTTTGCAATAAATGACTTTTTTCAGTGTCGTATGAAAAATAGTATACAAAACTCGCTGGAAAGTGTTTATCGTTTGCTCGTGAGATTTCCGCACTTGGCTGGCGCCTCGTACGTCCAGATTCTCGCTCGCACGATATTACTCACTTTCCATTCTCGTTATGTAATATACTAATTAAAAATACATGTCAAAAATAACCACAACTACTTAACTGCAACTAACCCTGCTCGCAAGCTGTGTACATTTCGATATGTTTATATGTCAATAAAAAACATAACCTGTTCATCAACGCACATTTTCATAATCTGTGTGAGAGAGGATAGTTTGAAACACAAGGCAGTCAGGCAAGTAAAACAAGCAACGGAAGGGTACATGTGCATTTTTTACATGATACCTAGTAAGAAAGACCTTTTAATGTAGTGAATAAATATTAAATCGAAACCTTTTTCAACTCCAACGATAATGAAAAAAGTGATTTTTGGGCCTATTTTTCACTAAGCTGGTAGCCGAGTGCGACAGTAGTCGTTTGCGACCTTGCGATTACAAATGTCGCGATTCGAATATTCGACTGCGTTGTTGTTCCCAAAATAGGTGTTGGGTTATGTATGGGTTATTGATTTTCTTTCGTTCCGTGCTCGGTTTTTGGACCGCATTGATATTTATTTTGGGCCGCGGATTAGATACTCCTGGTCCAGAGCAAGAAAATATTTGCATTGTTCTTTTAGCACAATGGTTAATAAATGGCGTATATTTCATGGACCTTTAAATGTTGATAGAGATTTTTGATGATGATGATGAGTATGATGACGATGCGATGTATAAATATTGCGAGGACATGGACAGGTTGTCATGCTAGAGGAACAACAAGAATAGCTAGATCCTACGTGAATCATGTTTGTGGATTATTTTAAAGAAGATGGTAAATTACATTAGCAATATAATTATATCTGAAGTATAATTAAAGATTGCATTTGGTTATTGGTTATGTATAATGAAGATTTCACGTCTATTTCTCTATTTCTTTGTTAATATCAACATCGTTCCCGCCATATTTACTTAGCAATTCCTCCCATGCCGCGCCGTTTTGCGCAAGTTACTGTCGGAATACGATGGGCACTCCATATTCTATATTGAAGGCTGAGTTTCGACATCTCGAATGAATTTTTATCTGTTGATTAATAATTACTTCTATTATATTATGTATTCGGTGTCAACTGTCACGCGCGGTTGCTCGCTTAGTCGGTTTTGCAGAATTTGCAGGTTTACCAATAACAGAGGTTATTGGCCAAACTATCATCATCAGCAGCTGATGATGATAGCTTGGCTATCGAAACGTGCGTCCAGTACGAATTAAGTGTTGTGGTAAGGGTTTTAGTGAACTGTTTCAGTGTTCTAGTGCCACAGTTTTAGAGTACTCGTTTATTAACCGCATCCCATTTACAAATATTCAGTTTCGGTTCATTTATTTTGTTGATTAGTTACGTTGTGGTTACGTAAATAGTTGTTTTTGATACTAAATTGCGAAATGACATTTCTGCAAGTTCGAGAAATTAAAAAAATGTGTTTGAAGGTGTGATATTCGCCCATCTTGGATATAAAATTAAGAAAGTGCAGCCGAGATTATGGTTTATTTATCTTATGCTGAAGGGGACACTAAACGTCAAACAAAATATATGTAGGTATAGGAAAATATTCCAAGTTAGTAGCCTATTTGAAAAATGTGTAGGATATTGTCCAAAAAAGTCAAAAGTTTTAAGAAAGGCGGAAATTAAGAAATTCTTACAAGAGGCTTGACCAAGCTATGGAAATGTCATTCTGACAACATCGAAAGGAGATCACTCAGTGTTTTGGTCTCCAGGCGCTAATTTATAACGTTTTATCGTTACTACTTATTCACTCATAAAAGGCTATATTAAAATATTCTTTTTTTCTGTAACAAATTGCATAATACGTAAAATACTCCAGTGTAAAAGATTTAGCAATAGAAATCACAAAAGTTTTAAAGAAAAAAATAATAAAGACCCAAAATAACATATGCAATATTTTTGTCTGTATATATATATTGTTATGTTACGTTCAACGTTGTATTTACGACGACAACAACTTCTCTCGGTTGTCACTTCGGTATTGAAGTAAATGTCAGGCTGGCCACTCGTTGGCAACCAAATATCCCTCTTGCGGGGATAATGGGAAGTTTCTTCGGTACCATCCCCCCTCAGCCAACCGTCCTTGGGGAGAGGAAGGTAGAATTTAATTATAAGTCCAGATAACGACGAGTGTGCGGTATCATGGACAATTCTACTCATTTATCAATTTTCCTATTCAATTATTTCTTCTAAATTAATGTAAAAATCGTCTGGAATAAGCAACAACGTAAATTGCAAAGCACAACAGATAATATTTCGTCAATTAAATCTTTATCTGAATGGTTTCTATAAATTAGCAGTGGATTTTCTATTTTAAAGCTTGTTGGTGACAGTTCGTATCACAGAATCATCACAAACAACCTCCTGGTTAAGTCACTGCATTCGTTCTCGTATACTAATATCATTTAATCATCGAAAAGTTAGTTTCTATTTGAGTAAATTATCAAAATTGGCTGTGAAAGAAAACAATCGCCGGTCTTTCGCGATTTAAAATAAATGAAAGAGAAACGACGCCCTCAATTTTCATCAATCTTTATTCGACCTTGGTTGAATCAAAGTTTGTCGTGAATCCAATCCAACGATAAGTGTTCGTGGTGTATTTAAAGTCATTATTAGAAAAGTAAATAGGGTTAAATATCCAGAACAGGCAGTTCCTGTGGTGTGTACATAAACAGAGAGTTTATATACATTGGCGTCGTTCGAAAGTTTAAAGGTTAGTTAATTTTAAAATCTTAAAAATTCATTAATTTGTTTTTACTAAGTTGCAAATTCATTCAAAATTGGCGCAAGGGTATCTAGGGATACCCCTGAACCTACAAAAATCATTTAATAGAGTTAAATTAGAAAATTTAACAAAATCTGAGTAAAAACCCCTGAGAAAGATATTTCAATATATATATATATATATATATATATATGTATTGTATATCTTTCTCGGGGGATTTTTCAAATTTTGTTAAATTTTCTAATTTTAAATTGAATTATGGATTCTTGTAGGTTCGGGGGTATCCCTGGATACCCTTACGGCAATTTTAGAATGAATTTCCAACTCAGTAAAATGAAATTAACGAATTTTTAAGATTTTAAAAGTAACTAACCTTGAACTTTTGAACGACGCCAATGTGATATAAACCCTCTGTTTATATAACCACTACAGGAAACTGCCTGCTCTGGATATTTAACCCTTTTTCTCTTCTAATGAAGACTTTGTTTTCACAATCGAGCACTTTATATGGGGGTTGGAGTTAAGACACACTTTAATTCAACTAAGACGGAATAAAGATTGATGAAAAATTTTGGCGTCGTTCATCTTTCTTTTATTTTAAATCGCGAAAGACCGGCCATTGTTTTATTTCACAGCCAATTTTGATAATTTAACTCAAATAGAAACTTTTACGATGAATTTCGATCCAATGATATTATTTCTGCAAACAGCATACGAGAACGAATGCAGTGACTTCACCAGGAGGTTGTATGCTGATGATTCTGTGATCCAAACTGTCACCAACAAGCTTTAAACGATAAAATCCATTGCTAATTTACAGAAACCTTTCAGATAAAGATTTAATTGATGAAAAATATTTCATTGTTGTACCTTTCAATTTACGCTGTTGCTTATTCCAGACGATTTCTACATTAATTTGGATGAAATAAGGGAATAGAAAAATTAACTGACGACTGAAACAGTTCACTAAAACTCTTACCACAACACTTAATTCGCACTGGACGCACGTTTCGATAGCCAAGCTATCATCATCAGCAGCAAGACTGAACTGACGAGTAGATTTGTCCATGCTACCCCACACTCGTCATTATCTGGACTTATATTTTAAATATAATGTCCTCGCTCCAAGGCCAGTTGGCTGAGGGGGCATGGTAACGAAGAAATTTTCAATTTTCCCCGCAAGAGGGATATTAAGTTACCAACGAGTGGCCAGCCTGACATTTAGTCGTTCCGAGGTGACAACTGGGAGGAGTTGTTGTTGTCGTAGATACAAAGTTGAACATAACAACTATCCCCCGCCAGAAGGAAACATTAAGAGGATTACATACGAATAATGTTTTCAATAATGTGTAAGTAATATTTAACATATGTGCAATTTAAGTTTTTAATAGATACTTTTCCGTTTCAGTTTTAGGTTAGATTCATTGGACATATCTAATACCTTTTGGAAACGTTCATAAATTCAACATAAACATTCTTAAATGGAAAGAAACGAACTTAACCTTTATAACAGAGATTGTTTTAAGTACACTTATAAGGATAAAGATCTTTTATATCGTAAACTCCTCTTATGGACGTTTTCTCTGTATCTGACACTTGAAAGGTATTTGCACCAAGTTTCTCAGATAGAATGAACGGACCTTCATAGAATGGACAGAGCTTTTTCATTCGATTTTGTTTTCTGTTCACAGCATGCAAGGCTCTAACAAAAACACAGTCCCCAATATCGAATAAGGTTTGTTTACCTATTTTCCTAGCTTGTTTCTTTAGATAATTGTTTTGAATTTTTAGCAACCGCTCTTGTGTGGAGAGAATTAAGGAAGATATATCTAATCGATCAGGATTATTATTACACGGTCTAGTTGGATTTGTACTGATATAAAATGAAATAGGAGAGACTTTTGTCTGGGAACTTGGAATCTCATTAATTACTGTCTCAATTTTGGGAATATAATGTAACCTTTCAGCATGGTTGTCTTGAACGTAGATTCGAAGATATTGTAATACTGTTCTAATATTCCGTTCACTTGGGTTTGCTTGTGGATGACGCACAGGTGTATAGACGATACGAATGTCTTTGCGATTGAAGAACTTAACCAAACTTTTGTTGTGATTGTACGTGGCATTGTCTAAGATGATGGATTTTGGAATACCAATTTCCTCGAAATAGGAATTTAGACATTTGATGATGGTGCTACTGTTACATTTTTTTGTGGGATATAACTTTACAAGTTTTGTGAAGTGATCTAAGACCACCAAAACATTCTTGTAACCATCTACAGGGATCAAGTTCTGAAGAAAATCAGTACAGATGATATCTATTACTGATTTGGCACAGATGGGTTTGGAAATTGCGACAGGTGGATTATTTTTGACTTTTATAAGAAGACATGTCCCACACTGGTTTACCACCTGTTTGCACAAAATCATATCCTTTTTAACAGAAAAATCCTTCTCTAAACATCAGATGTAATCTTTTTATGCCTGGGTGAACATAAAGTTCAAGAAGATGTTGTAAAACCTTTAGGGCATGCTCTTTTGTTAAAAGAATTAACTCAATACCGTTTACGAACCTTACTAAAATGTTGCTTTGCATATAGAAATCTTTGTACCGCTTATTTTCGGCCTGCTATACAGGGTGTGACTGATGTTCTGTAACAGGTGCATGTTGATAGTGAATGCCTGGTCCTGTGAGCTGTTCGTTTCGTACATTCTGCTGAATATGTCGACAATGTAGTTCTGCCTTGTTGTAATGTACTCGATGTCGAAATCGTACTCTTGTAGGATTAGAGAGTACTTGTAGATACAATTGTTGCATATCCTTGTCTTTAATATGGATGTGAGAGCAGAATTGTCTGTCTGTATCAAGAATTTCCTTCCGAAGAGGAAATATTTCAACTTGGATACACAGTATAGTATGGCCAACATTTCCTTTTCCACAATGGAATATTTTACTTCTGCATTGTTTAGTTTTCTTGACAAGAAAGCGATTGGATATTCTCCATCTGCATGATTTTGGAATAAAACGCCTGGTATTGCGCTGTTGCTTGCATCAGTTCTCAATGTGAATAACTTAGAGAAATCTGGATGAATTAACTTTAGATTTTGACAGAAACAGTTCTTGATGTCTTGTAGTGCTGCTTCGTGCTTCTTTTCCCATATAAACTTAGTTCCTTTCTTTAGTAGTTCGTAGAAGCTTAGGCATTTTTCAGAAAAGTGTGGAATGAATTTATGGTAGTAGGAAATGACTCCAAGGAAACTTCGTAGCTTCTTGATGTTGCTTGGCCTGGGGAAATCTTGAATGGCTTGTAGACGTTCTTGTTCGATGAATATGCCTTCTTTGTTGATGATGTAGCCCAAATAGGAGACATTATTCACAAAAAATTCACACTTCTTTAGATTTAGCTTCATCCCTGCGTTGGCCAGACTGCTGATGATTTTGATGAGATGATCTTGGTGGGAAACTTCATCTTCAGAAAATACGAGGACATCATCGATGTAATGGGATGAAAATGCAGAATAGGGATCGAAAATGTGTTTCATGGCGAATGTGAGAGCACTTGAACTGGTTGATAGACCAAATGGTACACAACGCAATTGGTATGTTGTGCCATTGATGGAGAAGTCACAGAATTTACGACTTGCTTCTGAGAGTGGAATGAGCCAGAAGGAACTTTGTAGATCTAGCTTGGAGAAAACTCTTGCATTGGAGAATCTTGTCAACAACGTTTCGATGGTCTCTGGCGTTTCATGTTCTTTCTTGGTGATCTTGTTCAAGATACGAGCGTCGAGGCACAGGCAGATGGAATTGTCTTTCTTCTTGACGATGACAACAGGATTGATATAAGATGTTCTTGATCTTTCGATGATTCCATTTGTTAACATGTTTTGAATTTCCAGAATGACGTCTGCACGAAATGCTTCAGGTACTGGATACATCTTGCAGGAGAATGGAGCCAACTCGTTAACGTGGAGGGTGTGTGAATACTTCTTGTCGGCGACCACAGGAGTGTTATCGACTAATTTTTAATGTTTTGTAAATATTTGTTGTATAAATGCTCTGTATTTGTCATTACAATTTACTTCATTGAACTTTTGACAATACATATTACTTTCTGTATCAATTTCTGTATTATTTACTCTGCCTTCTTCTTCGAAGAAATTGCTTTGCTCACTGGCGTGCTGGTTTTCTTTTGATTTTGCTTTTTCATTCACGTGAATACATTCATTTGCAATATTAGCGCTATGCTGAATAATGCTTGTTTTGGTTTTAAATATGTATACCTGAATTCACAGCTGGGCTACCGTTTACGATACTAGACCCAGATTGATTCAACAACTTGTTTTCTTCTACGATGCTGTCTTGAAGACTGGACCTCGATCGGTTCTAGATCCGATTTGTATTTTTGAAGTATTGCATACAGGCTTTGCGAGAAACTCTTTGTTCTGCTTTAAGACTCGAGCATTTAACAGGCTCACTTCGGCACCACTATCGACTAACGCACTTAAGGGTACGTTATTGAGAGAGATTTCTAAGAATGGTAAGATATTTGTAATTCGCAAGCACTTCTCGAGTCGTGTAGTAAGTCGTGTGTTGTTTTACAGTCGCAGCCGCCCTACTGAACATTTGCAACTGCATTTGAGCCTTGTATTTCTGACTTATTGCGTCTGTTTTTGATTTGTGTTTATTCATATAGTTAATTCCTCGATTAGTCCATCGGGTGTAGCATCAAACTCTGGATATTTTTTGAGGTGCTTTATAACACTGATTTAAAAGAGTTTATCTTAAGTTCGTTTTGCTTAGCGTTGCTTCGCGCGCGGTGGCCGCTCGCCTTTAGGTTAACCGCACACTACAGACTAAACGATCGGCCGATAGTTTAGTCTGGTTGGGCTGCATCCACGCACACCAGCCAAACTAAACTGTTTGGTTGGTTGTTGGTGCGCAGACTAGCCGACCATCGGCCAGTCTGCGTGAGTTGTGTGCACTGAAATGTTACCGAGAGTTATTGCTATTATTATACGAAAAAGAAGAATGATGAAGCAGAGAAACCGTGAATGTTGGGTGCATCCCATTTATAGTGATAGATTGGTGCAAGGAAAGTTTTACACGCTCCATCCTAAACTACTGGAGTATCTCAAAAAGTTCTTCGCTCAGTATAGAATGAGCATAACCAGTTTCAATGAACTTGTTACATTAATTGGACCAGTAATAATGAAGGAAGATTCAAATTTAAGACGTGCTATACCTGTTGAGGAAAGGTTGAGTGTGATGTTAAGGAAGGTAATAAAAACACAAATTTTTTGTAATACTAATTTTTTTATTGCAACTAATAATTAATTCATGAATAATTTGAAACTAATATATTTTTTTTAGTACAAATCTAATAAATCCGATTCATCATCAGTATCACTGGAACATCCTGGTGATGAAATTCCAATGTGTTGCAAATTTTCTCTTGGAGGAGTACAACGTGAATAATCAGTAGGCTCGTGAACCTTTGCCCAACGACGTTGTATGGGGAAACATGGCAACGGTTGCTGTACTGTGTTTTCTGTATATGATACAGTGTTTGAGACGTAGAGTGACGACGCCTTGCTATTCTTATGTCCTTAAAAATGTTTAGAATATTAATTTTAGCATCTCGCTTCTCTTCTGCAGTAAGAGTCTGCAATGGGGGACAATAGATAAGGCGAAATTTGTGTCTTCGTCTTGTGACCCACGCGATGCTTTCAATAGTTCCTCGTCTAAATCTTTTGTCTTTGCATTTGATTTATAATTATTAGTATTTTTCCGTCGTGGGATAGGTGTAGAAGAGCCAGTATAAGATTCGTTATGTCTCTCATCAAAATCTTCTTCTTCTTCATCATCGTCTGCTCATGTTAGGTTTCCTTCCGTTGGCCGATATTCAATGCAGGGAAGTAAGAATAATAATTTATCAAAGTAGATGTATCTATGTCTTTTGGTAGCGGCTTGGCCTAACTTCGTATTCTTTTGTGCATTTAATTCCCTATGAAAGCAGGTTCGCAAATTTCCCCATTTCTTCTGTGTTCCGTGAATTTTACAATCGGTATAATATAGAAAAGGTAATACGTCAAAACTCAAACATCTGTGACTGACAATTACGAGCCGTGGCATATTGTAGTAGTGAACGAATATCCCATCTCTAGTTCCGAATGCATCCGATCAAGATAGAAAGACAAAGACCGCAGGGCCGACTCTCAGTTTGTATAATAAAGTATTCGTAAAAATAATTTTATTAGGATGATTATTATATGTCGAGTCACTACTTAATAAATTGATACCAGGCAAAATAAATCAAATTCATTTATTATATAAGTAGAGTGTTTCAGCCGATTCTGGGACCTGCTCATTGACCTTGACCATGCGTATACATTGGTCAAGGTCAATGAGGAGGTTCCAGAATTGGCTGAAACCGGCCAAGGCCAACCCCAGGTCAAGGTCAAGATCATTGTTGTGATCGAGGCCAAGTTTCGGGCCAAGGTCAATGTTACGGTCACGGTCCAGGTCAATGTTGCGGTCAAGGTCAATGTTGAGGTGAAGGTCAGCGTCGGGGTCGAGATCGAGGCCAATTTGAGGCCAAGGTCAATTTGAGGTCAAGGTCAATGTTGCGGTCAAGGCCAATGTTGAGGTCAAGGTCAATGTTATTGGGTCAGAGCCAGGTGAGGTCATTCTTGAGGTAAAAGTCAGACTGATTAATGGAGGGGGTTCCAACTAGTATATTATAAGATAGAACGTATTGCTGATATCAGAAGTTTGAGATATTAAGAAAGAAGAAAATATTAAAAAATGGGTGTAATATTAAGAAAAAGGAATAAGCGCGAATTATTTTTTAGTTTTTTTGAAATGGTTGATGCTGAGCTTAATGAAATTCCTCCAATATTTGTTGATACTGATATGGAACAGGAAGAAGATGAATCTCTCATGGAGGATAGTATCAGTGATGAAGATATGGAGGATAGTATCAGTAACGAGGAATTTATTGAAGAGGGAGAATAATTTTTTAAGGAGGACGGTGGTGAGAAAGATTTTTTTATGGAGGACGGTAGTGAGGAAGATTTTTTTGTGCAGGACAGTAGTGACGAAGAAGTGCCGGAAGAGGAAGAAGATGTAGATTTTGATGCTGATACGTTAATATTAGCTCAAAATATACTAGATAATATTCATGATTTTGATGAATTTTAATTTAAATTATGTAATTATGTATGGGGCTACATGTATAAATATAGAATTTATTGATTATAATTTAGTGTTATTAATATTAATGTCAATGTTAGAATTTACAATTTGCATAATAAACATTGTGAACAGATTAGAATTTTATAATTACCTAGTGCAATCGTTTGTGTGACTCAGTATTCCACTGCTTTGCGTCTAACCTCACTAAGTTATTATAGTCGACATAATTGATATTTTTGTTATATCTATTTTTCAAATAATGAAGCCGATAGTTTTACAATTACTATTACACAGTTTTAGTTTATCGAGCTTTAACTTTCTGATATAAATAACAAAAATATATATATTAAAATAAAAAGCGATTGCGACTATTGCAAGTTTACCCCTCAAATCTTTATGTGTATGTAGTGGGCTAAGAAAACGTTGAAATGTTGTATACTTAAACGAAAACTCCGAGATGTCGTTCGCCTTGAAACCAGTTAAAGACCTTCAACGAAAGGTTTGAGATGTCTACTTCGGTTAAACCCCTGAGACGTCGTCCGCCTTGAAACAGTTCAAGAGGGGATAGGAGGTTTAAAATGAGATGTCCCTAATACGTTAATGACAGTCTCATCTATTCTTGTTGGTAGCAAGTCGATATGTACATAATGCGTTGAAAATTAATTTGGAACTATATGGTTTATACTATTTACTAAGCAAGGAAAATGTTGAAACAAAATCCTTTAATACTCGAAACAAAATTATAACCCATGGAAGCGATTTATAAGCCTTGTATGGAGATTATAAGAATGAAATTATAAGCAAGATGTGTGAATTTCAAGAACGTGATTCAGGTGAATTTAGATTATTATCAGTTTTTTATTATGTTATTGAGGTCTTTTTTACTGGTTTTAGGATGGACCCTCAACAATATTTTATACCTGGAAGTAAATATGAACAAATACAATCCAATGAGAGGTTCCAGTTATGTAGATTTACCCCTAACAATAAAGAAAAAGAAAGCTGTAATAAATGTTCAAAATTCTGATAACGCATGTTTCGCCTGGGCTTCAGCTTTAAGGGAGCCAATTGGACTTCCACAAAGAGTTTCTTCTTATCCACATTACGATACTGTGGCCGATTTTACAGATGTAACTTTCCCTGTTAACTTAAAAGATCACTAAATTTGAAGAAAAAAGTAATATGCCTATTAATGTATATGGTGTAGAAGAATATTTTAATGGTACTGCGAGAGTGCATGATATAGTGGGGCCGTTACATTTCACGAAGCGAAGAACAATAAATCATATTAATTTATTACTTATTAGTGCGGAAGATGGGAATCTTCACTACTGTTGGATTAAGAATTTGTCCCGATTGATTTCATCTCAGAAGTCGCACGCTGGACATCAGAAATATATTTGTGAAGGTTGTTTAACTTTTTTCAGAAGAGAAATTGCGCAGACATGAAAATGAAGATTGCAAGCTGGCTAAGGCAGTATTTCCTTGTTCAACTTTGAAAACGAATAGGGGATTAAGCTGGGATGCTATGTTACGCACGACAGATATTAATTTGGAATTACTGATGTGGATATGTTTAATTTTTTTAAGGGGGGTATACGGGGTGGAGTGAGCATGTGTTGTAAAAGAAAGGATATTGCCAACAACGAATTCTTGCCAGGATTTAACTCTACCTAAGAAAAAAGATACATATTATATTTAGAAGCGACGAACTTGTATGGTTACGCAATGATGTTCCACCTACCACAAGGTGAATTTAAATGGTTGACAAAGGAGGAACTTACGAGAATGGACGTACAAGCCTTAGACGATGATGGGGATATAGGATATGTTTTCAAAGTAGATTTAGAATACCCCACGAATCTTCACGACCAGCACAACGATTTCCCCTTTTGTCCCGAACATGTTATTCCACCAAATTCTAAATATAGCAAATTGATTCCTAACCTCTGCGATAAATCAAATTATGTTATTCATTATTTAACTTTGAAACAATGTTTGAATAATGGTTAAGAATGGTAAAGAAGTACATCGACTTCAACACAATCAAAAGAAATGAATCTACCAACGAATTCTTCAAACAGTTTTATGAATTAATGGTAAGTAGTATATTTGGAATAACAATGGAGAATGTTGAAAATCGAGTTAATATAAAATTAGTATCGCATTGGGAAACTATTCATAAAAGACTCGGGGCAGAGGCTTACATTGCGAAACCAAATTTTAAATCTTGCAAGGTATTTTGCGAATTTTTAACCACCATCGAATTAGCACAAGTACGTGTAAAGTATGTAAAGCCTGTTTACGTAGGTTTTACTATTCTTGAGTTAGCTAAGAGGGTGATGTATGATTTCTTCTATAGCTTTTTGAAGCCGTTATATGATACAGATGTTTCGCTGCTATATACGGATACAGATGCATTAATTATATGCGTGAAGAATTATAACGTTTATAATGATATAAAAAATAATTTAAACCGGTTTAACACCTCGAATTTCGCGGAACAAAACATACATGGAATACCTCGCAGTTTACCTAGACTAGGAAGCTTGAAGGATGAATACGCTGGTGGAATTATTGAATGTTTCTATGGTACTGGTGCTAAAGCTTACTGCGCAAAGACAGTTAAAACGGCGAAAGGAGTTAAGAAATATGTTATTGATAAGAAATTATGTATTTCTGATGACAAAAATATAGTGGAAGATGACGGAACTATTATGGGAAGAATGTATTTGTTCAGGTCTGACTTGCATACGATGTATACGAAATTACGAAATAAAGTTGTTCTTTCTCCTAAAGATGAAAAGCGTTATATCCTCCTCGATAAAAATAATACCTTAGCTTGGGGTCATCACAAAATAGAAGGGATAACGCGGGAAGAAAACTTATAAAAGTTAATTTTAGATATAGCTAACCTTGAAAATTTGCCTCCAGATCAAAAATTTAACAAGTAATATTTTAACACTAATTTTTATTTAATATTAATTTTTGGTTAATACTTATATTTATTCAATTGTTATTTATAATATAGTAAGTACATAGTATCTATTTAAATAAAAATTATCATAATTGATGTCGTATTTTTTAATTAAGTCAATTGGTTAATACTTATATTTATTTAAGTGTTATTTGTAGTGTAGTAATTGTATGCAATGTACATAGTATATTTGTTAAATAAAAATTATCATAATTAATGTCGTATTTTTAAATTAAGTCAATACACGACGTATGACTTTCTCAACTAGATAAACATCGGGTTGTTTAACTTTCATCAATTCCTTTTCGTAGAACCCACCAAGAATGTTTTCATTTTGAGAATCTTGCAATAAGTATGTTTTGGGATAGGTATTTTGAATTTTTCACACAGTGAATATTTCGTTTGTCCAGTTTGGTGTATACATCTTTGAAAATACACACCTGTATTTACTTATATGAACGGAGTCTCCAATTTTAAATTTAGAAATTCTTGGATCAGCAACCTTAATATTACTATAAACCTCTTTGAAAATGTGTTTAACAATTTTTTGATTAACTGCGGCAGGCTTGTATTCTGTAGTGCTGTGCACGGTATTTACTTGTAATGTAATGTAATGTAATTACCGTTAAAACTAAATTCCTTCCACATTTTATTTTTAAGCGTTCTATTAAAACGTTCTACAATGGAACTTTTTAAATTGGAATAGGCACTATAGTGATTAATATCATATCGATCCATAAGTTTCTTGAAATGCGTATTATAAAATTCTTTTCCTTGATCGCTTTGAATATTTCCCCGTTGAGAGTATAGATTCCATCGCTTTCGCCACTTCATTCGATGTTTTATTTTTTATTGGAATTGCCCAAGCAAATTTGGAAAATGCGTTAATGCATACGAAAATATATTAGAAATTCTTATTCTCCTTGGCGTAAGGTATCATTTCAACCAAATCTATTTGAAATAGGTCGCGTAAACCTTTTATTATGATCCGCCGTCGAAGAATCTCTTACGGGCAAGTTTGAGTATTTCGTTTACCACATCCCTCTTAACTGATGACATTTCCTTCGACTACCACTTCTACATGTACTGGCTCTGTTTGTTTTGGTACAGGTTCTGGACCAATGTACTTTAATACGAATTTTACACCCTTCTTTAATGTATGTGGTTTTGTCGGCTCGAATTGTTCACCATTAATGAGAAGCGATGTTAAGGACTTGCGGGAATACTGGACATTAACTATTTTTCCTTGGTATAGTTTGTTTACGTATATAATAGAATTTTTTGATTTCGATTGCATATAAGTACCCACCGTACTACTAATGGTACCATCACTGAATATTTGAATAACATACTTCGCAGGAATGTTCTCTGCGCGCACTTCTAATACCTTTTTTATTTTAGGATGTTTGAGAAAATCCGTAAGGACATCCTCATCCAACAAATGCCTTTTTATGATATGTTTATGTATATGTCTACCAAACTTATCTATTGTCATCGTTAGCTACGATCGGCACAGCTACATTAACTAATTAACAACCAAGACCCTTAAGACTGTTATAATGCAATAAACTGAACTTACTACTTAATAACTTTGGATTCCTTCAGTTCCTCAATTATCGCCAAGATCTCATTACTATGCCCAGTATGACCAGCATTTTCCGATGTAATAAGCAATTTCAACCTATCGCACAATTCATTTGCATCGTTCCAGTACTTATATTCAATATTGCTCCTTGGTACAACCGTCTTTCTCAGAGAAACTTTATTTCGTAGTCCCAGACCCATCTTCCAAGTTCGAGTCCACCAAACTTAAGGTCTTTTTCCTTGTATAATAGGTTTAATAATTGTCTTGTATTTAGCACCTTTACTGGCCGCATACTTTCTGTCTGGATTGTAATCGACTTGATGAGCATTCGTATCATTAAGGATGAATTTGTAATTCTTAGCATCCGCATATGAAAACTTTCCCGGTTTCTTTTTAAAAAGTAATTCCAATGAACCCCTAGTAATTCATCTTTTTCATCTGTCGTCAAACCTATACGATACGGACCTATGTCTACCGAAAGAGAAAAATTGTTTTACTATATTCAGATCAGTTGGAGGTATGTCGTCAAAAATTACTACAGAATAATCAGAAACTTCATCAGGAGTAAGCATGCAGTTTACGTCGGTATATTCATGATAACCTATTTCCGGAACAGTTTTTAGTATACGTCGAAAATATTCATATTTCTCTTGTTGAAGAGATCTACAACAATTGTAGATATCTTTAAAGCGAAATCCATTCGGGTGCAGTAATAGAGTAAGAAGGGTATTTGTTTTACCACACCCTGAGGGTCCAACTCTCTTACATGTTCCACCGAAAAGATTACTATGTCTGATAAAAGTTTTCGCATTCAACAGCGGATCATAGTTATCGATAGGTAACGATAATTGTTGAGTTTCTAACCGCATACTGCACCTTTCCAATGTCAAATACACATTAATACAACATTCTAAAAGACATATATTATGTTTAATATTTTTTCTTATTTTCAGGTATGTATTAGGATACAGGAAAACGACAATTAATATAACACAAAAATTATGTTTTATATATATTATAAAATGATATATTATAAAATGATATATTATAAAATAATATAAACTAATAATATGGGTCTGGGACTAGCCCCAGACCTCATCAATGTCAACGAGAGGAGGAGGGTTAGCGGCCCCCGTCTCTCGGTATCTCTCCACCAGCACCCTCCTCGTTAGCCGTCGTGGAGCCGACTGCGTTTGTGGCGAAGGGGCTGATGCAAAGGTTACCGGCGAGTACGGTGGTGGCGCCGAAGTCGCTGGTGAATATTGCGGTGCCGGAGTCGTCGGTCCCTGCGAAGTCGTTGGACCTGCGAAGTCGTCGGTACCTGCGGAGTCGTCGGTCTCTGCGGAGTCGTTGGTCTCTGCGGAGGCGCCGGCGGTCTCCTCTCGGGGAAGGAAATTACCATAGAGATCGTATCCGCCTTAATAGTGATTTCCTTCAAAAATAATATCAGCGATAAGTATGGAAAAATATGTGAAAACATGACAACAGTTTGAAGCAACGGTGATAATTTAGTCAGTCCGGAAATAAACTAGCATACTATAAATGTTTCCTAAAATGGTCTCGCAAGTTAGTCCTGAGGTCAGTCATGAGGTCAGTCTAGTCTTAAAGTTTGAAAATTCATCAATCAAGCTGCTCTGATTATCCAATAGGTTCCTTGCCTTTTGGAGGGATCATTAAGAGGAACATTTGTTGGAATGTTACTCTTAATGGCACCGTTAAAAAAGTTAAGAACCATGTCGTTGCCAGCGATGTCATTATCAGTGGACTCTTTCATCGAAGTTAATTGTTGCACAGTATTATTCAACGAGTTTCCCTCAAGGTGCGACATTAAATCGTTAGGTAATTCTTTGAAGCTCGTTGTAATAATATTTCGTGAAGGATTTGACTCTGTTTGAGGAATTTGGCTAGAAGTGGTGGGTGGCCGGATTTGAGGAATTTGTGTAGAAGTGATGTGTGGGTGGAATGAGGAACAAGTTAACAGCGATAACTGATCGTGGGAAGAGTGGATCGAGATGGGACTAGATTTGGGTGGGCTACTCTGACCTGCAGTAATTACTGAATTTTGGGAAGATGGGAAAAGTTGAACAGGATCGGTTGTGAAATGCTGATTGCTTTCAGGCTCAAGTACTGCAGGTGGTTCGGGTTGTGGAGTAGAAGACGTAGAGGGTACTGCAGGTGGTGTGGATTGTGGAGTAGAAGACGTAGAGAGTACTGTAGGTAATGTGGGTTGTGGAGTAGAAGACGTAGAGGGACCTGCTACTTGTTTCAATAAAGCTAAAAGAATAGGACTACGCAAGGAATTAGATAAAAGAGCCGATTTAATAACAACCTGTGGTTGTGATGTTATAATCATCAAAGATGATGTATCAACTGGATGTGGACGTATTGGAGTTGTCATTACTCCGCTAGAACTCTCTACCTCGTTACCTAGAAGTAAGCTCCTAACTTTACCACCGGTCGTAGGACAAATTGGTGTAGCCATTGTCCTAGTACGTCGTCTGTAAAGTCTTCGTTGGGCGATCAGTTTATTTCTTTCTGCTCTACTCAATTTGTTATACTCCTCAGCAGGTAAATAGGGAGGATATATTTCGGTTGATCAATAGGTAGAGCGTAGTGGTGAAATAGTATTGATTTGTGAAAGTACTGCCGGAGATTCTACTGCAGTTGGAACAATAGAATTGAAGGAAGTTGCCGCTGATGATGCGGTTACTACAGCTTCAACTACAGCAGGTGGTTGCACGGTAGTGGCTCCCAATTCCCTGAACTGTACATCCTCTCCCTACACCTTCTACACTATTTTTCCCATTGCTTCGTTTGTCATCCATGGTCGAATGTTAGTGAAAACATTTTCAGCATATAGTTCATCCATTTCTGAAACTGACCCGAAATTGTCTTATTGATTGGCCTAAACAAAAGAAATAAATAACAAATTGTCCCTCAAATCATGAGAATAAAGATATTTAAAGATCAATAGATCAATAAATAAGAAAATAACGCTTCAAGACAAAAATAATTTGTTGGTATAAATTAGGTACAAATTTATATAACTTACAACAGCGGCGGAGGCGGCTGCCCCCCTTCCGACGCCCTTCCCCTTGGCACTGCTCCGCCAACACACCCACCGCCCCCGGGGGCGGTGGGAATAAATACAAAATCCCTATCCTCTACTCACGAAATGAGAAATCGCTATCGTAACAATCTATAATATACCCAACTTTCTCCACAATGTGTCTTATGAACTTATTACAAATACACCCCGTCGCAATAGTTATATATAATCTAAATAATTTTCCTTTGATCCTTCTTCAACTACTATAAAATTATACAAACGTTCCACATTAGCCAGAGCACAAATTACGTAATTACCAACATGAAAACTACAACTTGGTTCTCCCTTTTAAATTTTTTCAGCTTGCACTAAACCTATAATACGTTTAACCACAACACACTTCAAAAAATCGAATTTTTGTCTTCCTTTTACGTACACAATATCTACCCGCGCACACAAACGCTTAACGATTTCATCGAATTCACTTAACGCGGTATATCCATCTTCTCATTTTAAACCGGGATGATGAGTAAAGACATATCTAGCAACTCGTTTATCTCCTATTGCCAATGCGCCGAAGCTAAGAACTGGTTTAAATACAAAGTGACTTCTCTTAAAGTCGCTATCGCACGTAACTAATTCCTTTGGAATCAAACTGCAACTATTAAACCGATACCATTGAAAATCTATAACTATAAATTTTTTATTATAATGATGGCTCATCGTACGACTATTCACTACCATATACACACCATTTACAGCTAGATCCTCCCAGTCTAAGCTATGTATACCTCTTTCACCTTCAACATAACACACTTAAAGCTAATGTCTCCCCCCTTAAAGCATCTGGACTAAATATACCTCGAAAATTCCCTATTTTCCATTTCTTCACATATTTTTGTAAATCGTCCTCAGTCAAGGGTCTTCGAGGTAGTTTGCTTAACCGTTTTTTGACACATCATCGCTTGTCATGTACACCCCACAACCGGTTTTGTAGGGTCTAATGTATAATCCACTCCCAATGGATAAACCGCACCCAGCCTTATAGGGTTTCATATATAAACCCTTACCACCCGCCTTTTTTCAGCAATTATTCTTGAACGAGGAGGCAATATCTTTCTACGAGATTTAATCAAACTTTGATATGTGACTTTTGCATTCTCTAAAACGCCCTTCCTCTTACCAATATGTCTTATTGCATTACGTGCTTTCTTCATTGCCTGTAAAAATGAAATGCTACTACCTACTCGATTTCCTATTCTATTTTTCCTTCTATTCCTACTTCTACCACCTTTTCGATACTTTCGCACTATACCCATACCAAATTTTTGTTTTACCTTTCATTGCAACCGCAACTACAGAAGCCGCAGGTCTTTCTCCCAACCCTGCGTCCTTACTCTTAATTTGTTCCACGGCTTTCTGATATAATGTCTCGTCCGCAACGTGACGCTTAGATAAATCGCTTGAATCAGAATAAGCTATGTCGTGTTCTTTACAAGTCTCATCCAAGAAATTCACCACCCGGTCGCCTCTTTCAATGCGGAATTTCAAATTTGTTCCAGGACTGCAAAAACTATATCCTGGTATATGAAGTTCCAAAGGAAACTTATTTATTATAGTATTCAATAATTCAATACGTTTCCGTCTCGCTTTTCGATTTATACTGATACGTTTTCCTCTAGTTCCCATATTAATAAAGATAACTTATCCAAACTGCGTTCAGAAACAACAATTATTCAAATAGTATACAACATGACAAAGTAATACTTAAATACATACTCAATTTTACTTCCCAATATTTCTCATTCTATACTCCCAATAAAACGCAATAACATTTATTAATCACCATTTTATTAGCAATTACAAACAAATTTTTCTTAATACATCTACATCATTATAAATTCTTTGTAATCCATACGTTAACTCTTTTGTTATGCAAGCACATTCGGACACCACTATATTCAACATTTTCTCTACTTCTGCAGTTAAATCTACTGCGCCCATATGACCTCCAACTAAATAATCAGCCATTCCTTTATAAAATTCTTCATACTTCAAACTTTTTGAGAGCGCTAAACGGAATTCCACAACATTTTCCAAACGAAGTAACTCTAACAAACCTTCATATGATAAATATACGCAGTCTCCATTTTTTTTCTATTTTAAGTATTCTAGTAACTCCATCGAAACATTCGCTAGATATTCGCAAATTGAGACTAGGGACAACTGGAAATGCTTCACCACGATATTCAAAATATCTTTTCAACTTCTTACTCTCCATTAAAAAGTGATTCCACTCATATTCACAAAAAGACAAACTTTGCTTCTTTACTCCTACAATCTTCACAGTTGGTTCAAAATTCATATCTGCAGACAAACCAACACATATCCATTTGGAATGGCTTTTATTTAAAAAATATATTCTCTCTCCTAACAATGGCATATTCCATGATGCTTCTCGCAGAAACGTCTCCGTATGTAAATTTGCTTTATCCCAAAAATCGCTCGACTCATCTACTTCAAATGGTTCTGTATTAAAATCTTTCAAAAAATTTCCATTTACTTTAAATGATTGTGTATCAGGATCTTTCGAAGGGTTATCTTCATCAACATTGACGTTAGCCGACACACTCTCTTTATTCTTATGATAACATTTACAGGTTTCTCTTCCGTCACCATATCTGCTGTCCATGGTTACTACTTTTAATACTAACATCTATTCACTACTGCAACCCTTTTATACACGGCCTTAGTTGTGATATATCCTCTGACCTTGACACCTCCCAACTAATTATGTAGTTTTTACATTGTGGAATCACCACATTCTACAACCCCCTCATTAACTTTGACCTAGCTTAAGCCTTGACCCTGGCGGTGACTCTTGACTTCAGGGCTGGCTTGATCTTGGCCTTGACCTTGGGATTGGCCTTGGCGTGTTTCAACCGATTCTGGAACCTCCTCCTTGACCTTGACCTATGCATATGCATGGTCAAGGTCAAGGAGGAGGTTCCAGAATCGGCTGAGACACTCTACTTATATAGAAATATATTTTTGACATGTTACAAAATTTACAAAAACCAATTAAATAAAAAGTCCTGCATTATTTTCTAAATGGTCCTGTAGAATTTTCTTGATGCGATAATCTAAGTTAATATATGTACTTTTTTTGGGCGCATTTAATTGCATTTATGGCGCGTCGCTCAAAGTCATAAACTTTTGTAGGTAAAAATATAGGGACGTGTTCTTAAAGAAACTTATAGAATCTCTTATAGGTATCTTCTTTTCGGATGGGCAAAAGCGCGTGAAATGCTGGTACACTACATGTGGTAGATCCATCACTTTCCAAATCAACAAGAACCAGGACAACAATATTTAAACGTTCCAATTTTTGTGTAAGAATGTGCCTTCCTTATTTGCGAAAATGAGTATCCGTGCATCATGTCCATTGTCAACCAGCACATACGGTAATATCGTGTCGGGAATTACTATTTGTTCTCTCTTCTTGGGCAGCACACTTACAGCTAAAGCTCTGTATTTTTTGTCTTTCTCTGGAAAATCTCCCTTTCAGTGAACTACATGCATAAATCAGGGTATTTGTATTTGCACAACAAAATCAAGCTTGGCATCTCTCGTACTCATTAATTCTCGTAAATTTTTGCTTTGTACAAGCATAAGCTTATTTTTGACTTCGGTTGGAATGCAGCTATGTCTCACTTTCGTTTTTTGAAGTTTAAAATCCTCGCACTTTAGAATAGTTCCGTGATACGTTCGATTGACACACATCTACAAAATCTTTTTCTTGTTCTTCCTTTTGGTTATATATCGGTGCAAAGAATAGAGAAGTGAAGGCTTCCCCTTTTGGTTTCTACTAGTTGAAGATCCATTTCAACAATAACAATACTTACAACACTTGCTATTTGCAGGAAAATTTTGGCAATGATGGTAAATCATGTCGTAACCTAATGCGTATAGATGCTGAGGTAAGTACAGGTTTTATAATTAACAAGCAACTAATTGTAAGAGTAAAGTATGAAAGGAATCGCATAATACCCCCAAATTGTAAGAAGCTAACTTTTAACTTATTTTGTATTTTAAATTATAAAATACATTCAATAAACATTTAAAATGTTCTATAAAACAAAACGACATACGAAGTACGATTTTCTTAAATCTTTAAATAATATTTTCTAAATCTATACTAGATGTTAAAAACGTTGCGGTCAACAGCCAAACAGTAACGTAATCTACTATAAAAGTCATTTAAAACATTTTCGATTTATTGCGGCGTAATTTACTGCGAAGCCACCGGAATTTTATGCTTGAGCTCTTCAACTGGCTAGAGGAACATTATTGTATACTTCATTCTTCCCTAGTAAAAGAAATCCATTGGATTTAAGTCAGGGGACCACCTCCACCTCTTCCGATCTACCTATCAGGAAAATTTTCATCTAAAATTTGCATAACATTTCTCGAATAGTTGCACCATCACATTGGTACGTACCAGATTGGGCCGAAGTTTGTAGCTGGGATAATTCTGTTATAATTGCAAATATGTATTTCTATGCATTTAGGTTTCCATCGATGAAAAATGTAAATAATACAACTGTAAATTTTATTTTCTCCAGTACCTATAGTTTTGGCGGTTAGGTTCCCCATGTTTATTAAATGTGGCCTCGTCAGTAAAAAGGATATTTTTGTGAAAATTATTATCAGTATTTATTCTTTCAAATAATTTTTCACAAAATCGGATCCTTTCTTCGTTATCACATGGTCTTAGTTTCTGATGCTCTTCGAACTTAAATGCACTTTGCACTTGCGCTTCTTTGAAATGTTTAAAACGGTCTCTTGGGTTATGCCCATTTCCGAAGCAATCTTCCTAGAAGTTGCATATATACTTGTTATTTTCCATATAAGCCAAAATACTTAATTCCAATTCTTCTGTTACTACTCTTGGCCTTGTAGACCTTTTCTTATTATGGATGATATAAATACAACCAAAACTTTTCAACTTCTCAATTACATTTGCTATCGTTGAGTGACTAGGAATAGATCTATTTGAATATTCCACACTGAACAAGGCAACAACTTCACCTAATGAAGATCATTCCAAATACTACGTGTAAAATTGATTTTTTTCGTGTAATTTCAAATGAATTGCAAATACGAATAAGTTTCCCGTATTTAATCTGACAGAACTAACAATTTATTTTTAGGTAACTATGTTAATTTTAATTAATCTAAAGCAAGTACATCATTGTATTACGCCTACGGTATACCTATGCGTATATTATATATTTGCAATTAAAATCGTGTTTTACTGTTCCTTTTCCATTCATTACATCAGACAATTATGCAGAAAACCATTCGCGGATCTAACGAATTATACCTAGCGGTGTGACTAAGTATAGAATGGTGGTTATCGTATGCGGTACGAAACAGGAAGATTTTGGGTATATTTTTATGGCAGTACGAAACAGTAAAAGACGATAGGAAAGGTTTACAAAATACTTACATAATGTGTTGACCAGCCAAACGACCTGGTCACAACCTTGTAGTTTTAAAGCAACGTTCCCTGCTCCGAATATTATGAAAATGTTTTCAAGTTTGAGGGTTAACTCAAAGGTAGGTATAATTTGAATCTATTTTCGAATTAATTTTCTTGGTAGTAACAACTTCGTTTATTAAAAAATGATTGTTATTTTGATGTTTTAAATTTAAATTTAATTTAAGAAATATGAAGAAAAGACAATATTTCAGTTTTGGAGAAGACAATAAATTTGTTGTTGAAACGTAAAGTTGCCTTTTAATTTTAGGCAGTTGATAATTTTTTAATAAACGAAGTCGGTACTCCCAAGAGAATTAATACAAAATTATTCCAAGAACGGCTAAGAAACTTTCATTCATTTCAATTTATTATATAAAAAGAAAAAACTGGACATTTATCATAGTTCTATCGCAGTAATTGCATCACATAGCTACTAACAAGTGAAAAATAAATGAGATCTATTCAATTAAATAACCTCGTTGATACCTATCTTAATTTATTATGTTTGTATTCGTACTTCCCACTTATTAAAAATAAGTTCAAACACACTCCAAATATTTTGGATTGTCGTCACTAGTTGCTCCCAACCTATATCTCTGGCTGTTACCGGAGGTTGGTGGAAATACGTATAAAGGATTTAATTGACCAAAATCAACGTACACGCGTCTTTTCTTAACATCTAGAAGATCTACAAGTTCGGAAAATGATGGTCTTAAATTTTTATCTCTTGACCAACATCTAAGCATTAAATTGTAAAGTTCATCAGTACATATTTCAGGTCGACATAAGCGTTCACCATTCTGAAGGTAATAATGCAGCATGGAATCTGGTGTTTTCTCATATGGGAAGGCACCTGCAAACATAGGATTTTTAATTTGATGACATAGAGTCTCTGATATATTTATAAATAATATTTAATATTTTAGTACTTCTTTCAAAAATCTGGTACTTTTTCCCAATCTTTTTCAAAACTTTTGGAAAAGAGGTTATCAAATTTGAATTTGCTTTAAAATTTATAGTATGTTGACTGTCTTAGGATACGGCCTAGTTGGAGAGCATGCGAACAAGCCAGCAGCAAGAAAACGTTTTAAACACGTTAGTTCTCATGGAAATACTCCGGCAAACAGAGCGAATGCTAACGTGTACCTTTGTCGCTTCTAAATGTTTGAATTTAAAGCAATTAGGTACACTACATGTGTGTCTACCTACAGAATGCGCTATTGAAGAAGCTAATAAATTAGAACATGCAAAATCACTGTCATTAACGCTGCAATGAATAACGTTCAGCTGAATGCGGTTCAGTAACCGTCTCATGCTTTCATAACATTTTAATTGAACATTACTGTTTACGCTCTTAGGTAACTTTATGTCAACAATATCATGATTTAAAAAAAAAACTAAATTAATATGAAAATATCATAGTGTCCGGATCTTTAAAAGGAAATGTCCAAAGAAGAGTAAAATGTACCTGGAAACTTTAACAAATAATAACATGAATGGCTACTTGAGCCACTCCTCCCTCATATTTTGTCATTTTGTCATTTATAAAACATTGCTCTGTTTCGATTTTAACTGTATGTAACTTAAATCAGAAGATTTATGCTTCTCAACATTGTATTTGTGTCATATAAAGAACATTTTGTAGTTTATAATAAAATATTGTATGACATTTACCTGTTTTTGCTAAATATATGAATTTCAAAATGTCGCCTGGGTCATTCTGAAGACCACGAGTCGCCACTGTATTAAAATGACTGTAAAGCACTGTCACGTTTACCTTTCTTTTCTCTTATGAGCGGGAATTAAGTTACCGAGAAAAGTGTTATTCGCAGTTAAGAAAATCTGAGGATCTACTTGAAGCTTTAGTTGAAATTTTAGAGCATTTGCGTATGAAACTCACCTAATGTTGCAATTTCCCACAAAACTACTGCAAAAGACCAAACATCGCTTTTGTTATCGTAAACATGGTCTTCAATTGATTCTATCGCCATCCATCTTAGCGGCAGTTTTTTTGCTTTGTTATTTATATATGGTCCTTTTCTTGACAAACCGAAATCAGATATTTTTAAAACTTTCTGCTCGCTAATTAATATATTCCTAGCTGCCAAATCTCTGGAAGTAAGCAATGATTATACAGTTTAAATATATTTACATTTGAATTACCTGTGAGTAATGGGAATTTTTTCTAGATGTTCCATGCCTTTTGCTATTTGCAAAGCGAACGACTGCAATTCTTTATGATCCAAAACTTTTTCTATCTCGAAACTAAATACGATGTCCGAACGAGGCGATTCTATGTCGCTCAAATTCATATACTCGGCTATAAAACAATTAGTACATTAATAGTGAGTGCATATTTAACGCTTATTGTCTTAAATTGTAAAATTGTAAATGTTTTGCTTCTTTTTAACGTGAAATTGGTGATTTCTACGTTAAACAACTTACTAGTTGCAGATATTTTACTTTGAGGCGTTGTTGGTGAATCAGGAGTTTCAGGAACAATGTATGCCGATGACCTAAAAATCAGGAAAGTTATGAAAACGGTTGATGATACATGCATTATATTACCTAGATGTAAAAACCGAATAATTAGAAACAGATTTCTTAATCTTTTGCCATTGATTACGCAAGTCAAGCAAATACTGTTTCAGATCTCCACATGGTACGTATTCCATGATCATCATATGTGGTTCCTCCAATGTACAACAACCTATCAGCCTTATAATATTTTGATGATAACCTATTTTCTTCAATATATCGATTTCGGAGGCAAAGTCTTCCAGTTCTTCATGTGTAGGGTTTGCTAAGAAATTACAATATTGTGTAATTCAAGGATAGTAGAAAATTAAGGGAATGTTATTGACATAACAAATATTTCTTCCGAATGCTGTGTCTGTAACGGGGGAGAGTGTGCAAGTTGTTGCGATTTTTACATGTATCTACTTATAGAAAATTGTATTAATTTAATAGGAAATCTAAATAGGCCATAGCCATTGACCCGACCAGCATTTATCTTATAATATTGATAATTGATATAATATATAATATATAATCGAACCCTCATCTACGGTAACCCTAAACTGTAAGGGAGTGAAGTACTTCACAGTTACTCCTTCTTATAAATAAATTTTGCCCACTGTTTTCTGTCCATAACCATCTTCTTCGCTGCTGTAATAAAATTATAACTTTTCTGCTATTTGTTTATGGTATAAGATTGTATATTTCGGCCTCTGCTGAATCCTAATTCTGTCTCTTCTAGTCTATATGTATCTAATGAGAATCCCGGAAAATCGGCTAATCTCGATTTTCCGGGATTCTTTAATATAGCTTTTCTACGTCACTAAGTAACGTGGTGCCTCTGTGGTGCAGTTCAATCTTTAGGAACTATCTCGTTCTGCCATGCTTGATTAAATATACGAATATATAAATTCTCGGCCTGACAGGCATATAAAGATTCTAGCGTGTTCAAACTTCGTTGCGTCATAGTTGCACACGAGCGAGGCCTACACTATATATTGTAGTGATATTTTTGATGAAAATATCAATAAAATTGTAATTCAGTAAATTAAATTAATTACATTGATCTAAATAATCTCAGGGTTTACGTTTAGAGTAAAACGTGGGGAATCTCACTTTTTGACTTTTTGCAAATTATCAAATTGAATAGAAAAATGAAACGATTTAATAATTTTAAAGAGAGACAGTAATTTATTATTAGAAATTTTGATATAAAATTTAAAACAAAATAGATTATATTTCTTTTGAACAATAGTAGATGTACAAACACCCACAAACCCTAGCCGATAGCTAAATAATAATTGAATTGTTAAAATTAAGTTTAAAATTTTGAAATTTGGATTTTAGAATAAATATAATTGGATTTTTATTTCAATTTTGTTTATTTGATCAAACAGTTTAAATTCTTGGTTCCTGTGCACTGTTGTTTCACTTCGGTATCCTTTTCTTTGGATCGTAACCGGTCTTGAATAGGTGGACTGGAAGCTTGGTCCTCGGGTCTTGATATTTACAAATTATAATTGCGAAAGGGCTTTTGACAAGTTGAATTGCAGTTTATTCTCAGTAAAATTTAAAAAATGGTATTAGCAGATCGCCGTTTGAAAGTGAAGGAATTAGCAGTGATCTAACATTTCTGAAACAAGTATTCGCCGAATTCTCCATAACCATTTTTGTATGAATAACATTAGTGCAAGATGGGTACCGCATCTTCTTTCTACTCCCCAACGTGAACGTCGGGTCGAATGTGCTCGTGTGGAGACGACGCGAAACCGATTTTGGAATCCATTGTCCCAGGAGATGAAACAACGGTTCTGTATTATGATCCTCTATCGAAAAAGGAATCGATAGAATGGCAACGACCCGATGAACCTCGTCCCAGAAAGACATTTTGAGGGAAAAACTGTAGATTACTTTTAGAAGAGTATAGAATTATTAATTGATCGTTGTAATAAATGTATTGAAGTTAGGGGAGATTATATTGAAAAATAAAAATTGTTGTTTTACCAAATTTATTTTTACTATATCAGGCCGAGAATTTATGGCGCCTACCTCGTATCTTATATCTCAGTATGTGTTTGGACCGTTTCCTTTTGTTCGTACGTCCCTTACACTTTCTGTGTTTACTGTCTACAATTACATAGTCTATTATAGATTTTTCTTCTGTGTTGTCTCCGACTCTGGTAGATTTGTGAATATTCTTACGTTGATAGAAAGTATTCGCTGTTACTAAGACCAATTTATGTGCAATATTCGATCATTCTTTGATCATACTATTTCTACTTTCTTCACCATATACTCTAATTACTTTTTGGTTTTCCGCTTCCTTTCTACCTACTCTGGTATTAAAATCGCCTATAATGAAGATACGGTTCCCATGGTTATTAGTTAACTCCGTTACGTTATCCCAGAACTTATATTTAAAAAGTTACTTAAAATATATTTAAGAAGGTGACGTTACCCCTTTTTTGGTCTCGTATTCGAAGATCTCTATATTCTTCTTTATTTCTAGGGTTGTTTTAATTTGATTATTTTTTATTTTATGTATCATTCAGGAGTACTTTTTTCTGTTTTTGTTTGTTGATTAAGAAAAGCTTCAAAAGCAAATCCGTGAATAAATTACATGTTCCATTACTACCTGTAACAACTTATGTATGTTAGAGAATTTGGCTTATTATTTTTAATATTAAACAAGGCAAGTGACATGTTTAATGTAACTTGCCTTGTTTACTATTAAAAGTAGTAAGCTAAAGTTACCTACAATAGACCTTGTTGGTCGATGCAGACGGGCTAGACCCGGCTTCATATTGTATTAAACATTGGTTAAGATAAATTAAATTATATTTATTAATATAAGAGGGTATCAAAATTTAATTTGTGCCCATCAAACAGGAATCGTTTGACTTTCTGTCTCCATATGTGTAGCAGGCAGTTAGGCTCTTGGGTCTTTGATTGTATATACAAAGAAAAAAAATTATAAACGAATATGGCCAAATATGCAAGCTACACTCATCGTGCTCCAATCTCCCCTATTGATGTGACTGCGTACCAAGATTACAAAGATACCCTCAATAAAGAATATAAAATGTATAATAATTCATATGCAATCATAAAATATTGCGATATTTAAAAATATCTTTACCTCGCAATCTCTTGACAGCCACATATCTCTTCCTGCTATCTATTATCGCTACGGCTAATAGAACTTCTCCAAACGCTCCTTTACCAATTTCTCTCAAAGGTTCTATCCAAGCTCTAGGGAACTCGTATTTATCTTTTATACCATACTGAAATAATTCGAAAAACGAGTGTTATTATTATAAGTAGTTGCAATTGTTAATATTGCTTTATTCGCTACCAATACACATTTTTTTAATCATATGTGTTATTGTAATTTATTTCGTAGACTATTAAAATTGACGAATAATTGATACTTAACGGCGTTTTAGGTGAATTGATCTGATTTATAATTTTATTTATAAATGTTACTACTAACGTCGGATGCTGCCAAACGTTACTAAATGCATGAGTTAATCTGCGCCGATGTGCACACGTGAAACTTCCAATGTACCCGATAAACGAAAAAACATGTATACATAAGAAAAGAAGCGTATTTTGGAGAAATATGACAAGTTAGTGAAGATGACCCAAAGAAATGCAACTGCTCATTTGACATCATATAACAAAAGACACCAACCAAAACTATTCTATTACAGATTGTGTTTTTACTTCTTAATTATGCATTTTAGAAAATTTATTGTTAAGTATTATTTACATTATTTTATATTGATATAATAAAAGTTGTTGCTGGCAAAGTGATTATAATAACCGACACCCACTGTATCAATTAAATAAACAATTAATAGTTATATCAAAGTTGCTATTTCTTTCACAAATTTCAAAAAAAGAATGTGGGCTGTATCCAGTGCGATAGACACGAAGTACAACAAAACCAACAGTAGGAATTTAGAGGATTTGCAGTTGAGAGTTTCTTGGAAAAACAGTACTGCAAAAATTGAAAATAATTTTGATCCAAACACATATTTCTTTATTAATTCTATCTTTTATAATTGATGTCAATTTAAGAAGAGGAATGGACGTAGAGAGGTTCTTTGCATCTATTGAACAAACAAAAAGATGGCCCACCGCGACCACCTTTTGTTTGAATGAATTATTTTGAAGAAATATTATTTCAAAGATACAGTTCAAGTACAACCTCGGTCGTAATTTGGATTATGTTTGTGGATGACGTTGTTTGCAGGTTCTGATAGTTGGCTAACTTTTTAATTTTATTTAATAAAATGAATGACCACATTCAATTTACAATTGAAGAGGAGCAACCCAATCGTTCACTAAACTTTCTAGATATTCAAATTCAGATATAGGAAATCGACTTTCTGTGATCATTAATATACTTAACACATTCAACCATTCCAATAACATAAACATGCTGGTTTTAATTCTGTGATATTTAGATTACTGAAAGTCCCTATGAGATCTGACAATTTCAATAAAGAACTCACTCAACTGCTTGAAGCAATAGTAGTGGTTATAATTCCTTAAGGCGACGCATAATTGCAGCTAATGCTGCCATGTTGCAAAAATTAAGACTTTAATGTTTGAAAAAAAAATTAAGTGATTTCTTTTACTATATTGTAATCACTTTTTTTATAAATCTTTAACCAAAATTAGTTTTGGTGTAGTAGATTCATTTACTATACTGTGTAGTAGATTCGTACACTATATTTTGTTTTAGTATGAATTGCGTTGCACTTTATGGTATTCATATTTAACTTCGATATTTTGATAAGATAATGAACAGTAATATCATAGGTTATATAATTCAAGATTTTGATCCCAACAATCATAATAGATGTGTCGTTATGCTTCTAATCTAAATCAATTGTTTTAAGTTTGATTCTTTGAGGAATTAAAATATTTTTGAAACATTTTAAAGCTATATAATAAGATTCGTATTTTAAATAGCAGGATAAAGTTTGGTACTCACCAAAATTTCTTGTTCAACATAGAGTAGATTTTGAACTTCTTGTTTTCTTGGCCTGGAAAATATAACGACATGGGTAGATATTATTTATATATTTTATTATTTGCATGCTATTCTAAACAGTAAAACTGCTGCTTACAAAGGGAATAGATAAAATAGACCATGAATTCGTTTACGCTGCGTGAAACTCAGAATTCCAATATTGTGGACTAACCATTAGTCACCTGATAAAATTTACAATCAACGACAAGCGTGAATATACAGTATGCTCCCGGATTGTGTTTACAAGAGGGAAAAGATCTTTATTTTTGATTTTACAAAAGAAACATGTTAAAGGAAAAATTTGTTTGTTTGACTTGAAACACTTACTTCCATCCTCGAAATTAGTGGAATCCTGGAAATTAGAATACTTTACAAAGCTGCTTCGAAGGATTGAATTATGTAGCGACGAAGGTGAAGGGTTGATAGAATAATTTAATATTCAAATTTATAGCAAGTTTCTTATAATTCTTTGTTTTTTTGATTACTAACCAACCCTAAGCTATTATTGTAGTTTCTACTGCAGATTTGTTTTCTTGTAAAATCAAAAATGAAGATTTTTTTCTCTCTTGTAGAGTCAATCCGGAGACATACTGCATATATATTCTAATATTTTTAACCAGAGAAAATTTGGTTTTTCTGAAATTCATTAATTATGGCTTATAGGTCCGGGAGTGTCCTACACATTCTTTCGGCAGTTTAAGAAAATAAAATAAATACCAAATATTTACGTTTTACAAGAATTAATTTGGAAATAGGAAAACTAATCACAAATAGTGATATAGCCCTTAACAAACATATGTTACCCCTTTTCGCATATGAGCCGACGCGAATGTGGTGTACCACCCTGTATATCCATAGTGGACTATGTCGTTCTTTACACAATAATTTGTTAAGAACATTAAGTTGTGTGAGAAGTGGTGGCGGCGCCGGATAAAATTTTGGGAGGATATTCTCAAGATGAGGGAACGCAGTAATTATTTATGCATTTTTATCAAACATTTTCCTTATTCCGTTATCAAATGTATTATATATGCTATAAATTTTCTCGTTTCAACTTCTAAGAAATGTACAAGGAATAGGGAATTTGACAATAATTTTAAAAAGGAAACAGTTACTACAAATCATAAGTATATATTGTATAAAAACATTTATCGGCAAAGAAACTAGTTTTTTTGTCCCAAACGACCACTATAAATCATTGGAAATGCAGTAGTATAATCTGTCTAGGTGATAAGCATGTAGTGACCCACATACAGCTTTGTTTACTCATGTTTTCGTCTGTATTTCTTTGATTCTATGATTAATCATTCTTATTACAAATTCTTGATAATTCGCTTCACTTGTAGTTAGCTTAACATACATACTATGACTGAAGAAGGATATTCCAAAGGTTGACAATCTACCCTTTGTTGATATGTTTATGGTAGCAAACTTTATTAAAAGCGTTGGACTTTGATAAAATATCATCTCTCTTCGACAGGCTTTAAGCCATTTTGTTCGGCTATTACCATCAAGTGGAAATCTAATAAATATTTTATTAGGCGCTTTCACCGTCGTACTTTTGCAAAGTGGCATCAGGCAGTACTTCAATAATGAGAATATCGTGGAATATCGGCACAGTCGGGTACGTCAAAAAGTTAGCGAGGCAAAAATCACATGCTATGACGTCAGCCGGTTTGGGGCGCTTTGGTGGTCGTTTGACATTTTTTACCAAGTTATTCATTTCTTTCTTTAGACATTTGATTAATTGTGAATGGTATAACGATGCTCAGTTACAAATTAAGGAAAAGTAGATAAAAGTACAAATTAGAGAACTCACTTTTATGGTATGTAACAAATCTTTTCACGGGACATTTTAAATGGCACAGTTAAGTTTATCTTTAGATGTATCCATGATGACTAAAATACTTACCGTGAAGCTGCCGAATTTTGATTAACTGGTTCCGTTTCTGAAGCCCCAAATGTTTTGAAACACTTTTTTTTCCGAGATCGGAAGCAGTAATTCGAAATTACAACAACTGCTACTAATAACACAATTCCAATTATCCAGTACATCCAAGGTGATTCAGAGTCAAGCTGAGTATATGAAATAGTTATTATATTTATGTATTTATTCTTTAAATTACTCACTTACTTTTATATGTATGTCATTAGCTGTAACAACAGATGTTAGACTTAATTGAATTAATTTCGATAAAAGATAGGGAAACGGACAGAATAGTAATAAATCCGTACATGTCTAGAAAAAAACCTTAACTAAGTTGCACAGTGCTTGTATGTGCAAATGTACAAAACAAAAACCAAGTTGTTTTGTTTCCTATTCAAGAAATTAAAATTAGAATTTGGAAAACTGTGTAAATTTACAAGAAAATCTCAACTGAGTGGATCAACTAGTGAGAAATAAAGAAGTACACTGTGATGCTATAACAATAGAGAAATTGTTTTCTTTATAAAAAAAAATAATTTTGGTTGATAAATCCGGGAGTGTTATCTAGACATTCTTTCGACAGTTTACAATTAATAACGTTTTGCCAAAAATTAAATTCATCGAATAGGAACTAACCTCAAAAGCAACCTTGCGTTCTTTTGAATAATCAAACTTGAGTTGATCTTGTACTTGATGTAAAATTTGAACACGACAACATGAATTTGCTTGGAAAATCAATCACTTAACTAAATACGTCTTTACTCAACGACGATTTCAACTAGAGAGGCAGATTTCCGTTGCGTCTCCTCGCTCCTTTTTCCCGATAGCATTTGTCAAATATGACGGTCAATTGCGATACACATTTACACAAATAGATAATATTTTGAATTCATACAAATTAAATTTTCAATCAACTTCTTTTCTTTAAAAATATCATACTATGACATATTACAACCTGTAGTATGTCATAGGAATTCGCGATCTAACGCCTAACTATTTGACGTTAGCGAGGACCGGCAACCGTTTATTGTGGACATTCTTATCGGACTTGTTTTCTCATATAATTTGAGAAATGATTGTACACAACAAATAATCTGTACATAATTGTAGGAAAATTTGACATTAAAAGCGAAAATTTACGACGTGAAGAAATTTGATTGAAGACGAGTTATTTAGCCATTCCCCCGGAATTATCGTCGGCTGGAGACAGATTTACCTAATAAAACGCCCAGTGACAAAGAGAACTTGAGGCTATATAAATCGATGGAGAAACCGAGAAGGAAGTCAAAATGGCATTCCCAGATAGATGTTGGTCGACCGGAATTTGGATGAACGACACTCCACATGGCGCTAATGACAGCGACTTCTTGTGATATAACTTTTAATACAAGAATACATATATGCGTATGTACACTGACATCCGCTTCGGATGTCGTAAATCTGGCACGGCGCTCATTTACTCTAAACATATTTTAAACACGGAGTGAGTGACAGGTCTGCGGGATTACCGATATCAGAGATGGAGATCATATTAATTATACTTACCTAAATATGTGAACGTATCTGTATAAGTACAAAGGAAACTATTGTTGAAGCTTACGCTTAAACAGGCCCCGTCCTTCAGATCCTTTTTATTTAAAACGGCGAAATTTTTACTTAATTGAGCAGGTTTTACTTTGGTTTTCTTTCCGCTGCTATTACAGTCTCCATTATCAAACAAACTAAAAGATAATAAATATAATAGCACTCACACTAAACAGGTATGCATAAGAAGTGTAACACTAACAAGAATCCATAATCTGTAATGTTGTTCATCTCGTTTTCAGGAAAAGACCAAGATACGTTAAAGATAAAATCACCATGTTCAATCTGTGGAATATTTTCCGGTTGAGGACTTAAAATTTCGCAGTTACAAAGTGGTCCAACACACGCTAGAACGTAGAAAGTAACAATAGTTAGCGTAGAGTTGAGAATATAAAAAATGAATACATAATTTCTTTGCTCAAGTGTTAGTTAGTCAAATTAATAAATCGTCAAGAGAATCTGTAATTAGAATTTATAATTTGAAGGACGTTATTAATAAGATAAATATACATACTTGTACATATATTTGTTATATGTGATTGGTGATTGTCAAAATCTACATCCAGAGAAATAGTTTCTTGCAACAAGAAAATAGATTTTCTTGCAAAATCAGTCTCTATTCAAGAAAATATTTTTATTTCAAGACTATAAAAATGTATAATATAAGGAAATAATTTTCTTGAAATTTTATTTTTATTAAATAAATATTTTCTTAGGATTAGAAAATCAGGAAAATCCAAAACATAAAAATGTTTCTTCCAAGTATATTAAAGGTAGGAATGAAAAAATGGTCCAGATCTCACAAAGTTATTGAGAAATTAGGCGACCGGTCTCGTGTTAAAAAAAAACATCAGGCCAGCTGCAAGGATATTCAATAAAAGAAAAGTACAATAATGGAAAAGAACCTAAAGTTAATAATTAAAATTAGGAGCAAGTGAATGAACTAATTAAAAAGTTTTTTTATATGTTACAATGTAATTAAATTATTTCTTTAATAATGTAATTAAATAGGGATTATTTTTATGTAGTTTAATAATTAATGAGTGTGTAATTTGTGTTATAACGTCTATTTACTCATATTAAGAATCGCTTTTTTCAAATTCTCTGCAAGATTTTCTTGAATCAAGTTAACAAATGTCTTACACAAAGAAATACATTTATTTCATGACAAGTATATATTTCTCTTAAGTGGAGAAAAAAACGCGAAGAAAATATTTCTTTTGATTTAAAGCAGTTGTATTGCGGGTAATTGAAACAGTAATTGTATTGAATTGAGGCGGACAGCCTTGATACAAGTAAACGTTTCCCTGCGTATACACACAGAGTATAAACGCCTGTTGGAAACGTTTGTAGTAGTTTAAACCATACGCTTTAAACTACTGCAGACATTTCCAACAGGCGTAAAATGGAATTTCTTTATGAGGCGTTCTCAACCGAATATATCTTCAGACCCGATGAATCGTATATGCCAGGGGTTCCCTAAGTGTGCGCCGCGGCGCCCCGGGTCCGTAGAGAGTAAACAGCGGACTGATAGAGTTTAGGAATCCCTAGTATATGTTACACCGGACTGTTATTTTTTTCGTGTAAACCAACATTAAAATTGTAGCATGTAATCTACATTAAATACGATACCATGTTTCGATAAATATCTGTATTATTCCAACATTTTTCGAAAATAATTTGATAATTATGGCAAGTGTGCCGTGAAAATATGTTTCTTCATCTGAAGCGGGTAAGTGACCCCTTTCTCCCGAATAACTATAATATACGGCTTGAGCAATATGGTAAAGTACTACTAACAACGACGAAAACGAATATGGGAGCTCTGATGACACTGAATCCGACAACGCTCTCATGTCTATTCTTTCTTCTGAAGCTTCATTACTAGAGTTCCGATATTTAGGCAAATGCCTATTGCCTGCTTTTTTGCCATTTTTAAAATGTTTAAGATTTTTGCATTTTTTGCTTAAAAGCGCCTCTTTAGAAAAAAAAATTGCTTTTTCGCTTAGATTTTGTAATTTTCTATGCCTTTTTTTGTATCCGCTTATTATGTAGAATTTATATAATATAAACAAATATCTAATGCCTACGACATTTTGCGCAGTGCTACAGATAACGCCAATAGAACAGAGTCGGGATCGGTTTTCGAAATTAAAATTGATTTAAATTGAAAGTAATAAATTATAATGTCGGATAGTGAAGAAATGAGTAATGAAGAGGGTAAACGAAAGAGATATAGCGCAAAAGATAACATTTTCGGCAAAAGCAAAAAACAATTTAGAATACTCGATAGAAAATCCAAACCCAAAAAGAATGTGGAAGAACAAGGAGAATTGAAAGAAATGATGATGGAGCTTCTAAGAGATAACAAGTGTGGTGAGTGAGATAAAAGGCATGATAGCGGAGAATAAAGAATATAGATCGGACGGATTGAAGACAACCAAGGCAACGAAGACGGAAATGAGTATAGGGAAATTATTAAGCAGGGAAATGGCAAGAGAAAAAATGAAAGAGAAAATGGATCAACTAGCAAACCAGCAACGCTTTTCGGAATAGTAACATGGAATACAAGAAGCCTAAATGGGAAGGAAGTGGAACTTAGTAGGGAATTTGTAAAAATTAATATAGAAGTACTAGTTATTTCAGAAACTAAAAGGAAAGGCACCGGAATAATAGAACTGAATGGTGGACATGTATTAATATGGAGTGGAGTGGATAAAACAAGAGAGCCTAGGCGGGAATAGGATGTATATTATACGAAAATAGCAAAAATTAACTAACTAAATGGGAACCAATATCAGAGAGAATACTAATGATCGACTTAAAATATGATGCATACCAAAAAACTATAATAGCAGTATATGGACCATCGGAAGATGAAAAAGCTGAAGTAAAAAATAAATTCTGGGAAGATATGAGCATGGTAGTAGAGACAGCTAAGGGAAAAATGTATATAGCAGGGGACTTCAATGGAAGAGTGGGAAGAAAAGATAATAAGTATAAAACCGTTATAGGAACCCACGGCGAAATTGTGAGAAATAATAATGAGAAGAGACTTCTGGATTTCTGTATCGATTATGACTTGATAATAACAAACACATTTTATGAACACAAGGAAATACACAAATTCACGAGAGAAGAAAGAAGTAGAAATGAGAAATTTATAATAGATTACATGCTAGTGGAGAGGGAAAATAGAGCAACAGTGATGGATACACGGGTAAGGAGAGATTTTGAGATAGATAATGATCACTATTTAGTGCGGACGATAATAAAGGAAAAACTAATACACAAAAATAAATCAGATCTACAGGACAAAACCGAACACGATAGCATAAGGACTTATAAATTGAAGAATAAAATTATAGCAGAAACATATAGACAAGAAGTAAGTAAAGAATTAGAGAATTTCGACAAAAATACTAAAGATAAAAATACAAATGGAATACTTTGAAAGATAGCATACTAACAGCAACAAGAAAGGTATGCGGAGTATTTAGAACAAAGGAATACCAAAAGCAAACGGGTTGGTGGACTGAAGAAATTAAGAATGAAGTTAAAATAAAGAAGAACAAATATAAACGCATTTTAACCAATAAAACAACAAAATCATACGAAATATACAAGGAACAATGTAAAAAAGTTAAGAAACTTATAAAAGAAGCACAACAAAACACATGGAAAGAATTTGGAGAGAAACTGGAGAGAGATAGCAGAAGTAACCAAAAGTTATTCTACAATGTGCTGAAGAATCTTAATAAAGATAAAAACACTAATGCAGCGGCAATCAAAAATAAAGAAGGAGAAGTACTAACTCAAGCTAAAGAGATCATGGAGAGATGGAAAGAATACTTTCGAGAACTTTTGAATACAAATAACATAGGAGAAACAGAGAAACAAGAAGAAGAAATAAAAAAGGACACAAATAAATATAACCAAGAAATCACAAAAGAGGAATTAAATGAAGCTATAAAGAAACTAAAAAATGGAAAAGCGCCAGGATACGACAAAATGACGGCAGAGATGTTTAAAAATATGGATGAAAAAGGAATACAAACATTGTTAGAAGTATATAAACAAGTATGGAAGGAGCGTGTGAGAGCGAACGTTTTCTGTGTACAGAAATATTTTATCTGACAGAAGACAGCAACTCTTGCCTTCTAATCTAGAAAAACTATTAATATGCAACTGAGAAGCTAATGTAAAAAAGTGTCTTTAGTAGCATAATGCATAGTATGTAATGCAGTAGTGTAATTATTATTAGTACATTATATTAGATTAAAGTAATATCTAAGAAATCAAAACCTTATTTGCCTTTTTTTCTTTCTATTGCCTGTACGTTGCCTTTTTCGAATTGTTTAAAGTGCCTCTTTTGACACTTATTGTGCCTTCTCTTCATATTTTTAGTGCCTAAAAATGCGAACTCCAATCATTATGATTTACAATCAAAAGCCTAACTATAATGGGAATATTTAAGTTCTTACCCGTAACTCCAATCAATTTTTTGTACCTTGTTCTGTACAGTACGATTTTGATTAGGAAGATATTCAATATATTTAGATTTCGATGTGTTATACATTTTTCTATTGGTTTCCTCCTTATATAGCATATACGAAACATGATCTAAACTGTTTCATATGGATAAGAATTTTGTGTGAAATATATTTTTTAATATTTTACGACATAACTAATCCACAAAGTTTATATAAATATCTGATTAATTTTCCACTGGCGAAGCCTGTAATTTTGGGGAGGCTAAAATAAGAATTTAGGATAGAACTTACACAATGTACCACTGGATAGACCTAGCTACGCTTATAAACTGTTTTTACAGAAAAAATTATAGTTTATAGAAAGTTTTGATTGTCTGAAAAAGTCTTTTACGATAATCAAAATATTGATTAAATATACAGGTTGATTACATATTAAGAAAACAAGGAATTATGCCTGGAGTAAAAGGCCAGTTCTTTAATAATAATTTCGAAAATGTCATAAGCAAAAGTTGCTCCGAATGTCGTTAGAAATTCAGAAGATTCTTCATTATTGATATTTTTACCTTAGCTGGGCCACGTTTTGTACTAACAAGCTGCCTGCTTAAAGTACTGTAAATTATTCACTAAATATTTTGCTTTTATGAAAATCCAAGCAAAGAAATCATTTTATGCTCACCATAATCATTTATTCAGTGGGAGAAATTCACAGTAAAGCACTTAGGTTTATAAAAGTAATTTTTTATACGAAAAGTGTACTTAATAAATATCTTTTGAGCTTACCTGGAATATCAGTTAAAATCTTTGTTATTTCTTCATCATATTTAAGCTCTACGATGTATTTGCATTCCCCCTTCAATGAAAAGTCGTAGCTTTTTGTTGGTGGAATGTGAAGTTCGGTATGACTCTGAAATTTATAGAAAACCTTTCTTGAGTATAACTTATAGGTCCGACAGTATCCCCCTGATACTAACTTTTGAACGACAAAAGCTGTTGTTTTTAGAGAAAATAGGTCGATTTCTATTTTTCGTGAACAATCTTTTAGCATTATCGGCAATTCAAAAAAAAATCAACGTCAACTTTCTTATTTTAGATAGAAAAGCCTGTATATTTTTCTGGGGGCAAATCGGAGGCAAATCGGACGGTACATGACACACTCTATGACACACATTAAATGTTGGCCAACCAAAGGCATTCACTCATGAAGAAGAAGCAAATATAAGGTTTGTGTGAACCTCATGCAGAACAGTTTGGAACCGTTCGAGAATTATAAACTCTTAGTAATTGTTCGTTGTCTATCAAATCCAGTTCAAATATCGGGGTAGGTTCGAACGGGTTTGTGATAGAGAGTTGTGTAACTATAGTAAAAAGCAAGATAACTAGATTCCAAGAATTAACTTTGCAACAACCGAGCTGTATTATGTATTTTTATTGAATTTATAAATCAAACAGCTTACTTTACGATATTTCTACAACAAATATAGCACATATGGTTGTTACACGATTTTTCCTGCTTTGAAAATCTGTGAATCTAAACATTCTTTTAAAAGAATAACCTGAAAAGATATTGAAATACCTTAATTTCGTAAATAAATTAGTTATGAAAACTAATTTGTATGGAGAGTATATTTTTCTATCGTAATAACGGTTGCACATATTGAAGTTCGGCGAGAATTACAAATACGGAAATTCGGAACCGAATTTGAATTACGAATTGTGTGGGGTTCGAACAGCGAACTAACAATTCTCAGAATTTGTAATTCTACAACTGCACGGCTCGAGCACTCGTAATATACGGGCGCACTAATTCTAGAATTGCTCAGAACTGCGGGTTCGAACAAACCTATAGTTAAGTATGCCAGAGTCAGCGCTGAATGGGAGCTTCCTCTGGATGCCAATGATATTTGACATTTTCTATTTTTCTTGACAAAGCAGGAAAAATTGTTCCCGAATTTAATCATAACACACCCTTAAACGAGTGGGTGCATTTTCTTTATTGAGACATAAAGACCAATTAACAATGCGGAATTGTAAAAATATAAAACGATATACCACCCTAAAATACCTACATTATAATGAGACTCCGGTACTAAAACGTGTTTGTTTAGACGAGTCGTAAAATATCCCGAACATGTTAAAAATTTTTCAAAGAGTGCCATTTCCATTACGTTTTACGAAAATGCTATTGGAAAATTGCTACCGGCTTATGTTGTGTATAAAACCGAGCATATCTGAGCATATGATGCGAAGGAGAACCTCCAAAAACGGGGTATAGACGAACTAAAAATGGATGATTTGATAGTTCTTCAATTACAGATTCGTTTTTAACATATTTCTAGCCTCTACGAGGAACCAACCACGAACAATGGCTTTGATTGGCGAAACCTTTTGAGTCATTTTAATGGCAATGTTCTAAAAGCGACCGAAGAAAATAATATTAGGTTTTGTTGCTTACCACCAATCATCACTCATTTATGCCAGCCGCTTGATGTGGCTTTTTATGGACTATTAAAAAAATTGGCGACAAATTCTGGACAATTGGAAAGGTACATCAAAAAGAAAAAGCAGACACCTAACCAAGAAAGAGTTCCCCGAATTATTACTAGGACTTTATGGCAAAATCTATCCTGACGGTAAAGAATGGTCAAAAAATTTGATATCTGGTTTTGAAAAGTACGAGATTGTCTTGTTAGGCCCAAAAAAAGCCTCGAAAATCTTTCCTCCTCTGCCATAATTAACGTGTTTCGCAATTTAAGAGGCATAAACCAGCTGAAATATATATATATATATATTGTGTATTACTATATATTATTATATTATATATTACTATATATACTATATATATTAGTATTTTATAGTTTTTATCAAGGTTGTCTTTGTGGCTGATGGCGTCTCTGGGCCTGCTTGCAATCGGTTCTACCTTGAGTTTCCTCAATAGCTTCAGGTACTCTGCATCGTGCGGTCTGATTTTTCGAGATTAACTGTTCATTAGTCTGTAGATTGTTAATCTAGCATTTCATTGAATGTAAATATGTAGTGATTCCAGATTAAATGTGATTTTCGTAGCAGCTGTCCACGTGGTGTTTATGGCTCCCGTAATGCACAGACATGCTAATCTTTGTATGTCATTCCGCCGCTTTATTGCCCCTACCTGCAGAGTCTTTGTCCAGCATATAACCGAGCCATAGCTTGTCGTTGGTCTGATGATTCTTATATTTAGCCACACATCATGATATATACAATATACACGTATTTTACCATTTTATTAGTAATGGAATACATATCTATTCTTACCGAGTTAAAAACTTCTTGGAAGTATTTGTTGCAGTAGGTAACATTAGGTTCTTTATTTATAATATCGATCTTATATTCGTCCGGTGCTACACCTGAACAGAAAAAGAATATTATTTGGGAGTATAAATTTTCTAGATCCATACCTTTCCATCTTATCACGTATTGAATTTTGTGAATACTTTCATTGTATATTGTTTCCAACAACACACGCTCTACTTTGAAATTACCTGAAACAAGTATATAATTTAAGAGCCATAAAAATGTAATTCTCGTCCGATTGCAGTAATGAATGATGATGAAAACGAAACGTGATTTTAATCAATAATGAAGCTAAGTATCAAGGATTTTGATTAACAGTATTGCAATGAAAGCTCAAAAATAACTTTAACATTCTGACGGTCCCTTGCATATATATATACTTAGATGTGTGCTTTTTGAATAGTTTTACTGATTGTGAGTGTTTTATGTATCTTTCGATGTGCGTTATTTGTTATACATACATTGTTATACGTGGATTTACCTATGTTTTATACATTGACATGTTATCTGCTAAACATACATTTGTTATACACAATGTACCTAAATCTCTTTTGACGTGTGCACACATTGTATACTGTTTTGCACAAATAAATAAATAACCAAATAACCAAAATTAAATAGAAGATAATACAACATTAACAAAATATATAAGTGGTCGTAATTGTACTCCACTGGCATTCCATATTGATTCTGATATTCTACTTCTAATATCTACTCTAACAGTACAATATTATTTTTAATTATAAAATCAAACTTTATGAGAATTTTCCAAATTAAATGTGGAAAACACATTCGAACAGATATAACTCACTGTTGCCTACATAGTAATAGTCAGTAAGAAACGGTTTTTGTATATTTTTATAATTAACTAATTTCTTTGTAAACATTGATTTTTGATGTTGATACATAACTTACCTGAAATAGCATTTGTTACGTTTATTACTTGGTCATTAACAATAATTTCTATTGTGTACTTGCAACCTTCATGTAGCTCAAAATCAGAATGTGGCTCTGGGATATGGATTTCCGCTGTAGTCTGCAATATTTCATTTATTAGTAAGGTTGTAACTTTCAGGCGGCGAGCCAGGATCGTAGTAAATATGTACGTTGTTGTATTAATGGGCGAAGCGTCAGATTACGGAACACACCTCGCACTTCTAGGCATCGATTGCTACGATCATTATCCGATCCAACTAAAATTTTGCCGAATTCAGAGGTGTCCCAATCTTTGGTAGGACCTTTAACGCGCCAAACATCGTATTAACACGGGGCCTACGATTTTACTGCCCTATCTAAGAAGAAGGCCGATTTTTATCCGTAATTAAAGCCAATCCTTCCGGTCGGGATATGAACCCGTATATACTTGCTCACAAATAGATTGGGCCGATTGGGCGAAGGGAATATTAACATCGACCGCCAATAGGAAATGCTTGATGGATATATACATACTACGGATATAACAGTAGTGCTCATATCTAACGTAAATGATGAAAAGAAAGAATGTAAGGGCGATATGCGCCACTCATGCTCCCACCAGTATTCCCAGTTCCATATATTTACGTAGCGGCTTGAGCAGTGCGGTATATCTACACACAGCAACGTATCCAATCCTGTCGCGCCACCGAGAGTTTCAACTCTATTTTCTAGGTATATCATGCAAGCTTATATGTAATATAGAATAGCATTCTATTGAAAAACTAAGCAAGCAAACTAAAAAAGTTAAAAAAAAACTGTAACTATTGTTAGAAGGATTAGGTTAAATAAAATAATTGTATGTAAATAGATTAGATTTTATTGTGTATGATTATGCACCGCACTCTTACAGTAATGCGCCAGCAAAATGTATTGAGTTACAACAAATGGTCACCATGCCTGCTTTTTTTTTAAATAAACGGTTGTTCATGATTTTGTAAAGCAACAAAATAAACACGGAACACTTACTCCTTCTACGTAATAGGGAGTACCATTTCCACAACCAGCAACGTCCTCATCTGAATATATTCTAATGCCGTAACTTTCAACAAGATCTGAAAATGAGAAAAGAAATCCATGGTATGCCTGGGAGATTTTTGTTCAGTAGGTGTTTTATTAAAGCACTAGAAATTCTCACCATAACTATCTATACGGAATTAAAATTGCTTATAGAGTAATAAAATAATTTCAGCCGATTACGGAGAGGAAAGCGTTTAGATCGAACGGGGCCGGTTTTGACTGTTGAACTGGTAAATTTAAAACTAACCACAAAAATTACATATTTGCCGTAATTTCATAATACAGGTTGCAGGCGTGTACGATAGTCACACTTACCTTACGCGGACATATTCGGCATGGGGAAAGAAATATTTGTTAATTGCTCAAATAGTATCGTAGCTGCCATACAGCTGTCAATCGCTTCCAGTTGACATTCGAGATTTGACGCATTTACTTTTTTTTACTATGTTTTTCTTTCGGGTATGCAAATTACAGTTTTCAGGATAATACTCCCGCTGGTGCAAGCTAAAATTTTCTTTGATTGCGTAACAAACATTCCACCTGGAATATTATCATAATGTACGAAGAGATTTTTGAGGGATTCCTTTCGTCCATTTGTCCATGTTCTAGCTTCAAAATTCCTTTGAGTTAACGAAGGTTTTACACTATTTCCAACAGAGATTCGTTCTTTTGTTACGTACACACAATTCTTTTATTTAATCGTCGATACTTTTGTTTTTATCAAAAACTCCACAATCATTCTTTAACTATTGCTTTATTCTGAAATATTTATCATGTATGTATAAAATAGCAGAATTTTTAGAAGTAAACGAATAGTTGCAGAACTACATATTTGGTTTTGCGCGGCGTTTACACTGGGGCTGCTGGTTTTGAACGTGAACACGAACCACACATGTACACGTATGCACGAACTTTTTATACTCACGTGTTGAATTTTACGGGTACAGACAAGGGTTAACACGGGTTTTGATACATGAACCGTTCTTCTAGGTGGAACATTCAGGTATGTATTTTACGTGAATTTAACAATACACGTACGTGCCGTTCAGAAAAGGTTCGAACTAGTTCGTGTTTGCACTGACTATAGTATACACTACTAAAGTGACCTAGATGATGAGATATTAAGATGTATTATTTCTTTTCTTGCAAGGAAAATATATCAATTGTAAATACGTCAAAAATCAAACATCAACTGTAAGCAACTGACAGCCGTGTCATGGCCACGATTGGCCGCTAATCTGTGGTAATAAATATCCCTTCTTCCTAGTGACGTAACTGGGAGGTCAAGGACAAGGCTTCGATTTCCTCGTGTGTTTCCGTTGTATAACGTGTACATTTTACATTGACATAAAAAATGGCTTATGAAGTTGGCAATCCGGAAGCAGATATTTTTGGTTCGTTAAGTTTATGACGTCTACAGTTAACATTTTCTCTAATTTTATAGTTGTAATTGTCATTGACGTGCGAATATTTTGACTGAGATTTTTCGTGCCTGGTTACCTATTATCCTCATTTTGTTTTAATATTGCTACCCTTATACAGTACATAATAAGTACATAATAATATTAGTACTAAAGGACGATAACAATGGTGTTTTCTGTGGAACAAGACATATTTGTCGTAATGTAAATAAAATTCGCAGTGGGGTACAAAATAGGGGAATTCTTGGATATACTCGATGGAATTTTGCTAGGACCAGTACATCGCAATGTATCCAGAGGAGTTGTAGTGTTTGACGCCTTTGCTCAACTACAACAACGTACTGTTGCACGTTTTATGGACTCTGGGAAGTGTATGCCTCGTGACAGATCTACAATTATAACAGAAGAGATTCGCGAAGATATCAGTCAACGAATGCAACAAAATCCTAATGAATCTCTTCGTAAACTGTCACAGTAAACAGATAATTTTTTCTTGTCTTTATTTAATATAGAATTTCATTTTCCACATCTTAATAATAATAAATATGTCCCAAATCATTCATTAATTAGAGAAAGTACTATTTTCATTATCTTTCAAATTTATCAATAAGATTTAGATGCCAGTAATTACCTACTTATCATGACGCTATTGACATTTTCATAATAACTGTATTTGTTTCGGTACGCCAACACAATCAGATATTTTCTATCTCACTGTATTTGACAAAAATACACGATGAAATCGAAGCGTTGTCTTTGTGTGTTCTGCAGCTCCGCAGCCTCAGTGCACTAGCTGCCCCTGCTTCTCTCGCTTCGAATACTTACGATCAAAGAACCCGCTCTCAATCTGTATGTCGTACAATATTATATCTTCAATTACACACATTAGTATGCTAGCAACAATAACTACAATATTGAAGAAAATATACATACCTTTCCATTTAAACACGTATTGCGTCTTACCGACGATATTATTGTATATATGCCGCAAGTATACTGTCCAACCTTGAACGGTTGTGTTGGACGTGTTAACAAAAGGGATGTCTGAAATAAATACATCAACATAACAGAAAAGCTTCTTAAGATATTATTGAAGAACATAAGTTTAATCATGATTTACTTTATTATACATAATGAAAAACAATATTGTAACAGTACAACATGTACATATACCGGGTGTGCCATTAGTGTGTCGGCGGAGTTTAGTGTGAAAATTGCCAAAGATGGAGACATGAGATTTTCTGTACATATATAGTATACCCCAGCGTATTTTGTAAAATTATTTACAAATATACAGGGTGTTGTAAATTTTCGTAACCGCCTTCAACTTTTCTATTTTAAATGGATTGTAATATTTTTTATTAATCATTTTGATAGCCACTTAAATTACCTTTGCAATGATATATGGTTATATGTACTTTCGATAATTACTTTTGGCTATATTAGAGATTTTTTTTAAAGTTTGGCAGTTGCAAACTCTGACGTTTTAAGACCTAACCTAAAAACGAATGTAGTGTCCTGAGTTGTATGAGATGTTTCAAGGAGGTATAATGTAAAAATATATACAGGGTGTTAAATAAGTCGTGCAGCATTTATCGAAATTTAAACGCTTTTTTTCGATCTTTTTAAACTAAATTGAAAGCAAAAGAGTAACTCGCGACACTACAACTGTCTTCATGCTAGGTCTTAAAACGTCAGTCTCCAACTGTCAAAATTTTAACAAAATTTATAATATAGCTAAAAGTAACTATCTAAAGTGCACATAACATATATCATTGTGTAGGTAATTTAAGTGGTTATCAAAATGATTAATAGAACGTATACCAATCCATTTAAAATAAAAAAGTTGGAGGCGGTTGTGGGAATTTGGAACATCCCGTATATTTGTAAGTCATTTTATAAAATACGTTATGATGAACTTTACACGCACAGAATTTTTCCATTTTTGGTAGTTTTCACGTTAAATTCCGCCGACACACTCGCGCACTCGATATAGTTTTAGGTGACTTACAAGGGAACACAGGGAAGTGTCCCTCACCGATTTAAATGAAACTTGGTGGGTTTGTAGACTGATGCAGTGTAAGAACAACGGTAACTTTCATAGATGCTAAATCGCCCGTTTTCGGGGATGGGGCGGCCTACAGCCAACGCTACCTTTCGCTATTTGTTTTAATATCTCCAAAACTATAAGACATATCAAAAAAAAGTTAAGACAAATATATAACTGTTTTATGAGTACTAAAGGATAGCGACAATAGTTTGCCTGTCATAGTTGTTGTTTCCCAGAAACAACCCCCACGCCCCGTATTTTTTTTAAATTTTAAAATTTTTGTTTGCTGGAAAAATACAGAAAGTTATGCAGAATTCACCCGTATATATTAAACATGCTATAAAATAACTCAATTAAAAAAAAAACAATAACATACGAATTGAGTAGGTATACCTCCGCATGTACATATGTATGTAGGTATATATGTAAATAATATTACTTATTGTTATTGATGTGAACAAATCGTAGAGATACTTATCTAAAGTATCTGTCTAAATATCTTGAATACTTTTTAGATCATTTATACCTTATCAGCATTACATTCCATTATTTATTTTTAAAAGTATTCGATTAGCGTATTATCCGTTATACTTATAAAATTCCTCATTGAAACTTCAAGTGCTGATTTTCACGTGCAGATTACATGATTTCTATAGTATTTAAATTTTATCTGGATTAATGTAAGTATTAGGATATCTTGTATACCATAAATGCTTTTGCATACGCATATATATAAAGCAAGGCAAGTTACAATTAGTACTTGCAGTCTTCAGTTTATTGACGTCGAGTACGTTTCGCAATTAGGCTGTCGAAAAGTGTTTCTTGAAGTCATGAGAATCAACGTTGCTAATGTACTGAATTTGCTACGTACAACATTCCTTGTTGCAAATATCGCTGATACACCTATAACACGTGAAGAACAAGAGTTACAGGAAGCTATAACGGATATCATTGTGAGAGCTCAAGAAGAGGCATCTTTTGCATTTGAGGCAGATGTAGTGCTGGAATTTGAAGACTTGGCTGGTCCACAGGAACCGCAATTTGTTGAACCAAGAAGTGAATATGATGAAGATTATGAACATGAAGACTGTGTACCCCAAGAAGGAGGTAGTTCAATTGATATTGAATATAAAACGCGAGCCGTTGAGTTTTGGAAAAGTGGAAAAGCGAAACGACGTTCGTTAGAATCTGTCCAAAATCGATTTAGAAAGGTAATATAATACGTAAATTTCTTATTCTATCTAAACATTTAAATACGTAAGGGAAAGTTTCTAAAACTAGTACATAAAGATATCTTGCACAGTTTGATACATCAATACTAATAATAGCATTTGCATCTTTGGCGTCTATTTGTTCCAGGTAAAATCAAATAGGCAACTTCAGAGATGGGAAGCAAGTGTTGACCGGGGTGGGACCAACAAGGACAAAAGTACATACGTTACAGAATATGTTCTGATAAGATTTAAGGAAGCGCTAAACAGCGGAAATATTATCAACGACATAGATCTTCGCAGATGGGCGCTACAGGCAAAAGATGAAATAGAGTATCATTCATTTAAAGCTAGTCATTGGTGGATATGGCATTTCAAAAAAGTATATAGAATTGTTTCTCGTAAAATAACAAAGTTTATCACACGATCCACTCATAGCGATGTTGACGAATTACGATCCACAGCCGAGCGATATGTTAATGAAATTAAACCTAAAATTAGCGTTGTTGGACAAGACAACGTTTACAATGCGAGAGTGGCTTTAATTTAGAGATACATTCCGGTCGAAGCTTGTCCGCCATTGGAACAAAAACAGTGGAAGCGGTCGTGCAATCATTATCATCTATTACACATAGTTACACAATCATGCCAACAATTTCGTCAAATGGACGACTATTATCCCCCTATTTCTTGTGTTAAAAGAAACAACAGGTCAATTTGGACCGAACGTACAAAAAACACTTTTTAGGCCTATTAACGTGTATATATCTGCATCAACATCAGGGAAACTGACCTCGCAGCATTTTAAAGATTGGTTTACAGATGTTTTCTTACCAAATATTAACGCTGGAAGTGTCTTGTTATTGGATTCGTGGAGTGGGCATTGTCCTAAAGAAGTGAGCAATTTACAATTAGTACCAACGAACAAAAAAGTCGATATTTCTACAATACCTAAGAAGACAACTTCAATGGTACAGCCTCTAGACGTCTACGGTTTTAGAATATGGAAAAATTTTGTTAGGACTTTTTCAGATGACGTACTACTTATGGGATACGATTTAACTCTACATCAAAGAAACACTATTATCCAGTTACAATCTTTGACACATAATCAATTATCATCGCCGAGGTTCTTCAATCTATTTAAGTATGCGTGGTATAAAAGTGGATACATCGAAAATCGGCCACCGAAGTTTGAGAATCCTGTCCGATTCTGCTTCCCGAAGGATTTCTAAAGTACACCACTATGCAGTATTTGTGGCAAACCTGCATTTCTTCGTTGTGCGTGGTGTAAGCAAATTCTTTGTTTTCAACATTTCTAAACAGATTACCATTATTGCAATAACTATGCAGAGTAGCCTGTTATTTATTTTTGCCTTTCTTCGGATTATCTGAGGGGGAACCGAGGTCCAGGTCCCAACCTATTCGGATAATCGAGACTATACACGTAAAACTTATAAATATTATTATTGTCATTAAAATTGTTATTAGGTACCAATTTAATTATCTTCATTTTCATTAGTTAGTTAGTTTAGTTTAGGCACTATATTTTTATTGTATTCAATATTATTACACAAGGTGAAAGTAAAAGAATTGTATGAACATTAGCAACCTTGATTCTCATGACTTCAAGAAACACTTTTCGACAGCCTAATTGCGAAACGTACTCGTCGTCAATAAACTGAAGACTGCAAGTACCAATTGTAACTTGCCTTGCTTTATATATATGCGTACGCAAAAGCATTTATGGTATACAAGATATCCTAATACTTACATTAATCTAGATAAAATTTAAATACTATAGAAATCATGTAATCTGCACGTGAAAATCAGCACTTGAAGTTTCAATGAGGAATTTTATAAGTGTAATGGATAATACGCTAATCGAATACTTTTAAAAATAAATAATGGAATGTAATGCTGATAAGGTATAAATGATCTAAAAAGTATTCAAGATATTTAGACAGATACTTTAGATAAGTATCTCTACGATTTGTACACATCAATAACAATAAGTAATATTATTTACATATATACCTACATACATATGTACATACGGAGGTGTTTGGTATTTCAGCTCTGTTTGTAGAGTTGTCTGATGGATACCCGTTAAGAATGTAATAAATGTATGCAATGCAAACTGATATGAGGGACAGTGAAACACTTACCGACTTTGTAGCGGCGGAGACCGGGGAACTCTTCAAGCGGTGATTCAATACAATCTTGCGGTTTATACGCAAGGCGGTTTATACACACGGTCACACACAGCGGGTTTCTAATGCGGAGCCGATCTACATGTGTGTCGATAGGGCGACTTGCGGGGTAACACTGTGTCCTTTTTTGTAGAGGGCGGGTAAAAGTCAGGGTTGAACAAAACTGTGTCCACTGCCCTCTTTACTCTAATTTCGTAACTAAGACTACCACATTCTTTTAAATTGAATAAGAAACTGAATCCAACAATTTCCGCCCACCAAAATTTGACTATGGAAAATTTTAAAATCTAACAAACTATAACTAACCTTTGCGGAGGGTGGGGTTTGAGCCTTAAACAAGGAGAGAAAGGTAAGTAGCGTTCTTCACTCTGCAGGGGGCCATCAGCAAAGACTTTAGAAGAGAGGAGGCCCACGGAAAAGGAAATGAAGGATATCAGCCTATACTTAAACTAAACTAACCAATAACTAAAAGAATATGTACAATATACAATGTTGAGGGAAAATATTCACTCTTTTGAGGGAAATGGCACTAAATTGCCCAAAAGGGTCGAGTGTAGCTGCCGCTGGAAGTGCGGACCGTAACTACTCTAATTACACCGTCTTTACCAGGATGTACAGCTTGAATTACAGCCAGATGCCATTGAGTAGGCGTTGTACGAGAATCAGAAATAAGAACTAAATCACCAACTACTGGGTTTTTAGTTTTGCAATTCCATTTGAAGCGCTGTTGCAAAGTGTGAAGGTACTCTCTCGACCAGCGTTTCCAAAAATGTTGCGCTACTTGCTGGACCAACTGCCAGCGATTTAATCTATTGTCCGGAAGGTCAATGAAATCCGGGTGCGGAATGGCTACAATAGGGGAGCCAATTAGAAAATGACCAGGTGTTAGACAATCCGCTTCATGTGGGTCCGACGAAATCGGACAAAGCGGTCTTGAATTTAATATTGCTTCAATTTTACATAGAATGGTAGTAAATTCCTCGTATGTAAAGGGGCGATCTCCCATAATTCTACGCAAATGATGTTTAGTAGACTTCACAGCAGCTTCACTTAAGCCATTGAAATGCGGTGCACCTGGACAATTGAATTTCCAAGCAATTTGATGTTTTGCTAGACTGTCATTAATTTCGTTTTGATAAGCTGGGTTTTTGAGAAATGCATACAACTCCTTTAGGTAACGTGCAGCACCGACAAAATTGGTGCCGCAATCAGTGAAATCTCCAAGCAAAGCCCTCTTCGAGAAATAAAACGATCTAATGTAGCTAACAGGGCTTCCGACGACAAACTTGTGACTGGTTCCAAATGGACAGCTTTAGTGCTCATACATACGAAAACACAGAAGTAACCTTTAAGGTTTTTGCATTGCGACGAGTGCTTTCTTTCATCATAAGAGGTCCTCCAAAGTCAGCAGTAATTTTTAGGAAAGCTCTAACAGATTCAGTACGAGCGCTAGGTAGATCAGCCATGTATGGTTGAAAAGGAGGAGTTCCGAATCTAAAGCAGCGAGTGCACTTTCGAATGCGGGAACGAATGTTATTTCTGGCAGCGATTATCCAAAAGCGTTGTTGTAGGAAGGATTGAAGCGTTCTAGGGCCGACATGAAGATAACAATTGTGGTAATAATCAATCAGCAAGTTTGCTAAGTGGCTTTTCTTCGGTATCAGTATCGGACATTTTGTGTCAAATGGTAGGGATGAGTTTTTCAACCTACCGCCCACCCTGAGAATACCTGATTCATCAATAAATGGTGCTAATTGTTGTACGGATCTTGAGAGAGGAAGATCATCTTTTAGGAGCTTCAATTCTTTGGAAAAATATGCCGATTGATAAATATAAACGACTTTCATGAGAGAACTTTGTAACTCAATTGGAGATAGCGCGCCAGAACAGCGGATTTTACGAAAACGAGAATTATTAATAAACCTTAGGATGTAAGCTACGGTGCGTTGCAATCTTGAAAATGTGGAAAAGGTATTCATCCATTTTGCTAGCTCCGATGAATCTGGCACTGCTAATGTCACAGTTATGTTTGGTTTAATTTCAGGCAAAGAGTGAATTTCATTAACTGTGACTTCGTCGACCGGCCAAGTCGATGTGGAATTTTGGAGAAAAGCTGGGCCAGACCACCATAACGAGTGTTCCAATAATGCTTGCGGCAAAATACCTCTAGATGAACAATCGGCGGGGTTACTTTCAGAGGGTATATGGTACCAAGACGATAAGCATGTAGATTCTAATATTTCTACTACTCGATTCGCAACAAATGATTTTAAAGTATGAGGTGGAGTACGAAGCCAAGAAAGGACAATTGTAGAGTCACAATATAAATAAGTGTTTTGAATAGAGAGATTGGTTTTGAGATACTGAAGTGATTTTAGAGTACGTGCTAATAACAAGGCGCCACACAATTCTAAACGAGGAATTGAGAGTGTTTTGAGGGGAGCTACTTTGGTTTTTGCTTTTATTAAGTGAATTTGTACAACACCTAAATTATCTTCACATCTTAAGTAGATTACACAACTGTAACCACGTTCGGAGGCGTCACTGAAGCCAATTAATTGGCAATGATAACTTCGTTCGCTTAATATAAAACGTGAAACACGAACAGATCTCAAAAGAGGTAATTCCGAAATGAAGTTTTGCCACATGTCGACAAAAGTAGAAGGTAGTTGAGAATCCCAATCATACTTTGCTTGCCAGAGTTGTTGAATCCAATATTTAGCCAAGAATATGACTGGGGAGACCCATCCTAACGGATCATAAAAGCGAGCTCCCACTGAAAGCAATCCTCTTTTAGTGTACGTTACACTGAGCGTGATTATGTGGAAGCAACAACAATCAGATGAATGATCCCATTGAATACCTAAGACTTTGGTTACGTTTTGACTTTCATCAGAAATGGTTATCAATGGAGCTCTATCCTCTTCAGGTATGGATTCTAGAATTCTTGAATCGTTACTCATCCACTTTCTTAATTGGAAGCCACCTAACTCTAAAAGTTTGATTAATTGTTTTTGCAATTCGAGAGCTTCATCTATAGAGAAGGCACCGGAAATTACATCATCTACCAGAATGTGATTCAATAATGCTCGCGATGCGGCGGGATAATTGTGGCCTTCATCGAGTACCAATTGTTTTATGACTCTCATTGCGAGATATGGGGAAGACGCTATACCAAAAGTAACGGTATTCAATTCGTACTCCTGTATAGATTCTTCAGGGGAGTTACGCCACAAAATATGCTGATACCTACGATGAGCGGGAGAAACGAGAATCTGGCGATACATTTGTCGTATGTCAGCGCAAACAGTTATTGCGTGTGTTCTAAAATTAGTAATGATTTCTGTTATGTCCTTTTGAAGCTTGGGACCAACAAACAAACAATCATTGAGGGAACCGTGCGGAGAGGTTCGCGTAGATGCATCGAAAACAATGCGAACTTTAGTGGTAGAACTGCCATCTTTAATGACGCAATGATGAGGGATAACATAAGCAGCGGGGGAATTAGCCTTTTGCATATGACCAATATCTATGTATTCCTGGAGTGATTGACTATATTCATCACACAAAGTGGGATTTTTCGATAATCGAAATTCGAGTTTATGAAAACGCGATAAAGCGGTCGAACGTGAATCCCCAAAGTTCGGATTCTCTGCCTTAAATGGGTATTCTACAATATAACGTCCAGTAGAATCGCTGTGGTACGTATTCATAAAATGTTCTTCGCATTTTACATCGTCGGGGTTAGAAATCTTTGGCGGTGAGACTTCTTCAATTTCCCAGAATTGTTTTAAGGTTGTTTCTAAAGACGAGGTATGACTTAAGAGAGATATTCTCTTTTGTGGAGAAGGTTCAGCTACTGGTCCCATAATTAGCCAACCAAAAATAGAAAGATATGCAGACGGATATCCAGGAGAACTCACAATCTGCCTAGAGGAGAATATTTGAGGCCACACATCCGCACCTAACAAGAAATCAATCGGACCAGGTTGATTAAACTGCGGATCTGCTAGAAATAAATTCGTGAATTTCGCTTTAATCGTAGCGGGCAAAGGAGCAGATGGTAAATCCGAAGAAATTCGAGGTAAAATTACTGCTTCGACGTTCAATTCTGGTTGAGAAGGCAAACGAGAGCCTAATATACAAGAAGTAATTCCTTTGGCTGGATGAACAGGTGCTTCGGCTAATCCACTGATAGGTACATAGTGCTTTCGACGTGGTAAATTGAGTTTCTGTACGCAAGAGTCAGTAATACAGGAGATTTGTGAACCAGAGTCCACAACTAATCGAATCGGTTTGAAAACACCAGAAACATCTTTAATGAGTACTACGGCCGTGGATAGCAAGACTGTAGTGGAGGGGCTGACAGAGCAGTTTAATGATTGAACATTTTGAGGATCTCCAACTGTCTTATCGCTTTGAGACGCTTCATTTTGTTCAAAATGTAAAAGTGGATGGTGTTTGCGGCGGCAAACATTGCACGTATTCTTTGAAGAACATTTTGTAACTAAGTGTGAACCTAAGCAATTGAAACAACGTTTATAAGTTTTGACCCATTGATGACGATCACTAACAGATAACTTCTTCGCACTGGTTTAGCTTGTGAGACTCCTTGCAATGAGGGCATACTACGGGGGGTTTTTCGTTTGTAGACATAAATGATCGTTTCTGCAGCATTGGTGACTTAGGTTTAAGAGCAACCTTTTGAGAATGACCCGTATCACCTTTAGACATTTCTAGGATGTGACAATGTTTCTTAACAAAAGTTACAAGTTGATCAAATGTGGGATATTCGTCCTCAGGATTTTCGGTTCGAATAGAGTCCGAGTATGAGGATTTAGAGATCGCAAAGCTAAACTGGTAATAATGAAATCAGCTAAATTTGGAATATTCATTCCCTTTAGAGCTGAGACATTTTCATAAAACACATCTAAGAACGATTGTAAGCCAGAAAGGGAGTGTTGTCCGTCTGATGTTTTGAATTTCAGGATTTTGCTTAAATAATTATTCGCCAAAATCCGTTTATTTTCGTACCTATCAAGGAGAGCGTTCCATGCAATTTCGTAATTCGCGGAAATTAACGGAATTGCCTTAATTATATTGAGCGGTGAACCTGAAAGGGAGTTACGTAGGTAATAAAACTTCTCGATTGCAGACAATGACGCATTTTGATGCACTAATGATTTGAAAGCATCGCAAAACTGAGGCCAATCGGACAAATTACCGTTAAAAACAGGTAGCTTTAATTTTGGCAGATTGTGTTTTATGTTAGCCGACCCAAATGATGCTGCATCGATTGAAGCGCGACGTTCGGCCAATTGCGATGAGACATTTGGATTTAGCTGCGTATTTATTGAAACTATAGAATAATACAGATCCTTTAACTCTTTAGCTATTTTTTTATCTGTTTCATACTCATCCAATTTGCCCAATTTTACACAAGCGGTACGAATTTGAGATTGAACATCTTCAAACTCTTGAAAATAATTCTCCAACTTTGAAATTCGAACAGAAAAAAGCGGTATTTTTAAATTATCGGAAAGCGCTAACGTGGCTAGATCGTGAATGGTTTCAAATTCTGAAAATAAATCTTTAATCCGTTCTCGTGAATCAGTCAGGTGAATTTGTACGCGTTCAGTTTCCTTTTGAGATAAGTTGGCCATCTTGTGTTGGAATTGAGTAGGTAACTCGACACCCAACTACACTAGACAAATTGTCAAAGAAGCAATCTATTACCTACTGGTAATGCGGGAAACTATTACGGCTAAGCAATGAGAGAAGTCTATTTTTAGCAACGCGGTGTACCTGCACAGGGGTGTTTCAAGGGTTGCTGTAAGTAGAAACGTGGAAGCGTAACCGCGTCACTACACCTAACGGCCAATAATCTCGTAGATATTTCAATTACCACAGAAAGTGTGATTAAGATGATTTTCTAATTGAAATATGCTGGATTCAGTTTTATGTGGTTCGAAGGACCAACTATTGTTTGGTATTTCAGCTCTGTTTGTAGAGTTGTCTGATGGATACCCGTTAAGAATGTAATAAATGTATGCAATGCAAACTGATATGAGGGACAGTGAAACACTTACCGACTTTGTAGCGGCGAAGACCGGGGAACTCTTCAAGCGGTGATTCAATACAATCTTGCGGTTTATACGCAAGGCGGTTTATACACACGGTCACACACAGCGGGTTTCTAATGCGGAGCCGATCTACATGTGTGTCGATAGGGCGACTTGCGGGGTAACACTGTGTCCTTTTTTGTAGAGGGCGGGTAAAAGTCAGGGTTGAACAAAACTGTGTCCACTGCCCTCTTTACTCTAATTTCGTAACTAAGACTACCACATTCTTTTAAATTGAATAAGAAACTGAATCCAACAGGAGGTATACCTACTCAATTCGTATGTTATTGTTTTTTTATTTAAATTGAGTTATTTTATAGTATGTTTAATATATATGGGTGAATTTTGCATAACTTTGTATATTTTTCCAGCAAATAAAAATTTTAAAATTAAAAAAAAAAACGGGGGTGGGGATTGTTTCTGGAAAACAAGAACTATGACAGGCAAACTATTGTCGCTATCCTTTAGTACTCATAAAACAGTTATATATTTGTCTCAACTTTTTTTTTGATATGTCTTGTAGTTTTGGAGATATTAAAGCAAATAGCGAAAGGTAGCGTTGGCTGTAGGCCGCCCCATCCCCGAAAACGGGCGATTTAGCATATATGAAAGTTACCGTTGTTCTTACACTGCATCAGTCTACAAACCCACCAAGTTTCATTTAAATCGGTGAGGGACACTTCCCTGTGTTCCCTTGTTAGTAATTAAAACTATACAACTATATTTAACAAGTAAATTGATCTACGTAAATATTGTCATTGTTCATTTTGCAACAACCAAATACAGGTAGCGTTAAGGGCTCCATAAATTATCAAATTCGTCGTGAGATGTATTGGATACAATAAATCTGATGCGACTTATCGAATCGGATTGAGACCAAACATTACAAAACTTTTCGTGCCAGATTTATTAGTTTCGGTTGCGGAACAAAGTGAACATCTCTACTACGCTGCGACACTAGCTGAGGAGAATAAAAGGAAACGAACTATATAGACGAAATCATGTTCAATGAAGAGAAAACAATCTGCCATATATAAACTTAACTAAAATGCACTTATAATTTATCCCAAAGGATTATTTACGGACGGAATGAAGAAGCATATTTTAAACCTGGAAATTTAGTGTTCCCTTTAAATTTTGTAGCCTAGCTTTATACAGTACATCACTAATTAGTTTTTGGACATAAATCTTTTGCTCTTTTGGGAGATTTCGGAGCGAAGGTTATATTTTTGCCAATTACATAAAATTTGTCTTCTAGTTTTATTGCAGATTAATGCTCTGCAACAATTTCAAGAGGTTTGTCAGAAGCTGGAACATTTGCTGCTTTTCTTTTTAATGTTGAAGTTTTATTACTTAATTCGTGTGCGCCTATTAAAACCTGAAGGCCAATTTAAATGTTCGACTGTTAAAACGTTTGCGCTTCCTCTATTTGTCGCAAAAGTCGTTTATGCTTCTTGAAAAATAATATCCTGTATTAATTCTCTGTTTTAATGGTTTTTATCGTAATATGTTTGTTTGAATTTAGTCTTCTTCATGTGAAGGAGATTGGATAAATATAGCTCAAATTGTTGAAAACATACAGTACTTCCCTCATTGCTTAGGTTGATAGGAAACGTGGCAATGGTATTTCCTAAGGAAAGTGGGTCATATTTTCGCTCCTTTTAACTCTTCTAAGCCTAAGGGGTATTTTTGGTACCCCAGGCGGACATTTTTATCGCTCACTCTTTTGTTTAATGTTTCACCGCATAGTCCTTTTATCTAATCCCCCTTTATATGTTTTATAGTAAGTATACCGCAGTAGTATAATTCATTTGATATTTTTGCTTATAAATTACATAATTTTCTAATGTAAGGTACTTAGAAATCTCTACTTGGGTGTTTATGTTATTCTTCTTCCTGGCAGATTTTCGGGGAATTACTGTTTTATTTCCCGTATTCGTTGTGAGACACGGGGTAAATATTGAGATTCAGTTTCATACCTACTTAAGTGTAGTATACATGGATGTTGTAACAACAAAATGTAATCAGTGTGGTACATGTATGTATATTATGTAATAAAAACGCCTAATTAACATTTTAGTTTCATTTAAGAACGCTCACAGCACTGAAATAACTTTATTTTTATTGGGGTATTCAGAATACTCTGACAGTTACGGTTGCAAAATATCTTGGGCCTGTAAGGGTTAATTGTGTAGCCAGTATACTGTTAATCTTTGTGTTTTATATTCCACAGTATTTCGTTGGAACCGAATAGTTTTATAAATTCTAAAAGAAAATCTTGCCACTAAGTCGGCATTTTATACTGAAAATGTGTTATGCACTAAAATAATTTCATTCCAACGCGTTAAACGCTGAATGCGCAACTGCAAAGACTGATGATAGAGTATGCTCGGTAACTCTTGGCACAAAATTAACAAATACCTATAATATTTCAGCAACAATACATTTTATTTGAAATAATAAGCAACATATTTATATAACCTTTTACTTATGGTAAGGTTCGTACACTCCTAGTCTACCTACTTGACGTAGCTTTCTTCTTACATTGCTCATTAAAGATGCACCACTAGTTTTTGAAACTTTTTGAGCTATAACCGTCACTATACGTCTCAAGGAGTTCTTTGCAGGGGTTTTCCTTTTAGAATATTCTCTTTTCAATAATGCCCAATACTTTTCAATGGGTCGGACCTGGGGTGGGTTTGGAGCGTTATTTGCTTTTGATACAAAATCTATGTTATTTTCTTGAAGAAATTACATGCATTTGGCAGCGTAATAACATGTTGCCGTATCAGGCCAAGACCGAACATTTCTATTTTTGATAAAGGGAATAAGCGTCTTGCGTAAACACGCATTTAGGTAAATTTTCCAATTCATGGTGCCTGTGACAATATATAGGTTTGAAACATTCCCATGTGCATCCATCGCCTGCCATATCAGATATTTTTTGAAACATTTTTTCTTATGTTTGAATTTTTTTTTCAATTGGTACGTCTGTATTGGGAGCACAATGATAATATTTTCTCCCAGGAACATTTTTTGGATCAACAGCACAGCATGTTTGGATCTCTTTTGCAAAGGGCTTTAACACGAGACAATAACGTTTTATTTCTTACAAATATTGGCCTTCCTCCTCCCGATTTATAAATTGCAGATTTACGTACTTCATAGCGTGACAAAACATTATATATAGTCCTTCTGGCCACCTTTTCTTTCGTAAAATGCCTAAATAACATCTTTCTTGACTCGATTCGCAGAATTTTCAAAGTAGTGGCAAATTCTTTTTGCGAGTTCTTGGTGCTTAACAGTTCTCATATCAAAACCACGAATCGTAAGTTTATACAACTTATGTCAGATATACACCATGAATAGCTAATGACAACTAACCAATTATTTGACATTTACTTTGACAGTTCATACTTAAAACAAAGTGTGCCAGGAGTTATCGAGCATGCTCTAAATCTGAACAACCCCATACACCTGGAAATCCGTCTGACAATTAAACGGCCCACAGACGATACAATCTTGGTTGATGCAACCGTTAGAACAATAATTGCAACGTGTGTGGGGTTGTTGTTCAATCGATCGTATGAAGTGGTTGGATCATACGGAAGTATAGCATGCTTAAAAATCTGTAGTACAACTCGGTTGGGTATATAAGTTTCAACGTATGTAATCTGTTTTTAGACTAGTTGATACAATTTTTGAACTTACTCGAAACACGATTTCATTAGTGCATGGTGGTGAGTTTTCCTGTCTTCTATTAAACAACGGAAGGCAGTAGAGAAGGTTGGATAAAATTTATAGAGTTGTATCGCGAACATTCTTGTTTACGGAATGTGAAAAGTAATGAGTAACAAACACAAACGTAACGCAAGCTACAAAATTCTTTTAGAAAAATTAATAAAAATTGACCCTGAAGCAAAATTGGAGTTTTTGAAAGAGAAAATCAATAATATGAAAACGGCATTCAACAAGAGAACACTTTAAATGGAGTTTAGAAAATATTTTTATGATTTTTTTCAAGGTACAAGAATCCAGAAGTACAAGGGAACTGATGATTTATATGAACCGACGCTTTGGTTCTACGCAGTGAGTCACTTTTCGATTTTTTTAAATAAGAATACGTTTTCCGTCCATTGCTCCCAAACAGTTGTCGAATTGCCATATTAACTGAAACTTGTTGCCACTCTTGTTCATTTGATAGTACCTAAAACATATACGTATACTGTTTTATTTTCTTTTTCACATTATTATTACTATTATCTACTGAATACAAAACGATTGCTATTTCTTTCCTTGAAATGGATGGTGCCATCGTGAACAGTATACTAAACTACTAAACTGATCGCTTGGGAATGTTTACACATCTATGGACAAAAGTCTTGTCGATTGGTCTCTTCGATTTACAGTGCAACTGGTTGTACACACAAATACGTATGTACATACAAATTGCATCGTATGTGGGTCGCTTTACATTTGCGATCAGGTTTGTCGTTGGTCTCGTTCGTGAGAGTTTCAATAGGTTGTAAGCGACAGATCGTGACGACGTTTTATCCACATAGACCTTTGAATAATCGCATCAAATGGGTCTGTTCAGATGATTCGAACCATAAATTTGATAATGTATGGGGCTCTTTAGAGGTATGTTATCATTTTATTGTGTTTAGGAATTTTAATTTTGACGTTGAAATGAATTCTTATCCTATCCACCAAAGAACATTTTCTGTTGAAGTTTTTGTGAAAATTGAATTATTAAAAAGATCAACGCCGTTTTCGACTACGATTTAATGTTCGAAACTGTCCTTTGCGATTTACAATTAAAAAGTGGATTGTAAAGTGGCGTACAAATACTTCTGTGTGTGACGGTAAACGAGATTTTCCAAATCGGCTGATAACCAAGAACAGGCTATTATTCCAAGTCCGTCATGTCCACTCCGTCAACATGCAGAATTTTAATTTTCGCAAAAGTAAGTGATCGCAGAATGCTACACAAAATGAAATACAATCCCTATGAAATAGAATTCGTATAAGAACTATCTGAAAACGATACGCCGTCAGTTTTGCAGACGTTTCATAGTGGAACGTGTCGATATGATTGGATAACACCTTAGTATGAGTGATGCTCATTTTTATTTAAATGGCCATTTTAATATACAAAATTTTCGCTACTGGTCTCTGGAAAATCCACCACAGACTGAAATGGACTTCTAAGTTAACAATATGGTGCGCTATTCCAAGATTCCCAATTACTGGGCCTTATTTCTTTGAAGAAAATGGCCACACAGTTATAACAATTTCATAAAGATATGCAAAAATTGTTGTGACTTCAAATTGAACAGTTAGAAGAAGATTACTAGTTCCGGCAAGATGACGCTGAAAGTTATACGTCAAGAATTTATATGGAAATACTGTGGGAGCTTTTTCCTGGGCGATTAGCTAATTTCAAGACATACATACATACCTCATACCTGATGTTTTTCTATGGGGCTTTTTGGAACATAGAGTGCACAGAAACAAGCCGTAACCTCTTCAAAATGTTAAATTGGCTACACAGGATGAAATCCGCGTGATACCGGAGCAAATGCTGCAGAATACAATAGACAATTTCATACGGCAGTTAGGAATGCACATATTTCATTCACGAATCTTCCATATTTATGGATTATTTCTATGTTTAACATTTATTATTTTTAACAGTACAAAAAGTATTACTGAAGTTTATATAAAATAATAATATGGTGGTCCCTGTATAAAAGTTCTTACCTCATAATTTATTAAATACAAAAATTTCATTTGGTAAAATGATATATTGGGTCCAATAGAGCTACTGTCTGATTCTCTTGAGTTTACATTATATTAATTTACTCATCATAAACCGAACGAACATGTTGTTCAGAACAGTTGTTTTGAGGTAAACCAGGAAAATCGTTAGTTAGCAAAATATTGCCTAATCAAAGCCCCCCGAAGAGACAGGAAACCCAGAAAAGAGGTCGGCGTGTACAACATATATGCTGATATAATGTCGCATCAATGCCTTGACTTGTTCATATGTATGAACAAATCATAAACTAGCAATCACAGCGACGTTGTTCTAATCATGATAGGTCTAGCTAGTACAGACATAAGTGTGTACAACGTTACTTGACAGTAAGTAGGGAGCAAATTGAAAATTGTCAATCTAAATCGATTAATTGAAGCAAACAAAGATAATACTATCAGAACACGTACCTATGGAAAAAAAAAGAAAATGTGTTGTTATTTTAGAAAGAAACAAAATTGTTGTTACTTATCGCATTACGCATTAATTATACAACAAAACCTACAATAAAGATAAGGACCCTCCTTGACGGGTTCTACAAATCAAGTAGCTTTTCTTTGAACGACACTTTATTAGTAGGACCTCTGGCACAAAGTGATTTATTTAAAGTTATTTTAAGAGTCAAGACGCACCTATGTGTGATTATTGGAGACGTAGATGTTCGAACAAATACTTGTTAAGAAGACAGAGGGACGTTATCAGCGTTTGTTGGAGAGGCTCAGATGATAAGCTACTCCAATTTTGTATCTTACACAGAATTATCTACGAAATTACATCTGCTCTATTCTTGATTGAACAAATTCTGGAACAGGATGGGAGGCACTATTATTATGGCAAAGGAACTTTTGAAGATTTTTATATGGACAATATACGGACACGTGCATGGTTACACCACAGAAATAACTAGATAATTTTCTCGCATGTATATGCTTCGAACCAATAGCGAGGAGGCACCACAGTTTATTTAACATTGGAACTAGAAAAAGAAATTATATACTGTAATGTTTTAAAACAGGGAAATTGTTCAAACAAATGGAATTTCTGTAAGTTAGTTAAATAATTAGATGAACTGGGGATTCGGAAGTGTTCTTACACACTCTTTCGGCAATTTTAAACGAATTTTAATATCAGCAAATGTAAATTAACAAAAAAAAAAAAATAAAAAATTGAAAAATGCAAACTACCCTGGATTTCTAAGACGATGTCAAATAAAATTTATGTTTATATGGGATTCACGGGAAACTACCAATTCTCAAACTCCAACCTTCACTTTTGCCTTTAATTTTTTTTACTATGATTTGAATACATACTTTGAAACTTTGAAACTTGGGACACAGTCAAAATACGAGTAACCTCGATGAAAGCTTGACCAAATGTAATCAAACTAATTGGCGTTCCTTTTCCCCTTTATATTAATCGCGATGGCAATTGTTTTATCGACAGCAAATTTTGATGATTCCTTTCTAAACATAATTTAATGCTGAATTTCCGATAAATAAACTTATTTATTAGTCTGGTATAATGTAATGAATGTAGTGATGCGACTCAAATATGATATTTTGTGATCCAGAATTTCAATGGCAACTGTCCAATTATAAATTTCCCTGACGTACTTGACGAAAGATATTTAATTTATGAAATCATGCTCGAAATGCTTCCGAATTTACCCTGTTGTTTGTTGTAGGAACGTTTTTCATTGATTTTCAAGATTTACGAAACGGAAAAATTGTACAGAAGAGAGGTTTCGTCCTTATTACCCCACCTTTGTCGTTGTCTGGACTTAATTAAATTATTTAATACCCCCCTTCCAAGGATCAGGGGCTCGGGGAGGATTAGAGGCTTCCGAAAAGGCCAGAGGGCCTAATATCCGCCAGAGGGAATGTCACATTGACCGAGTGGCCATACTGAATACCTTATACGTGCTCGAATGACAGCTACGTTTGACGATGTAAATATACACCACTACAATACATAACAAAGATCCAATAAAGACATTATATGCAGTGCTAAAATAGATAGCCTAATATGTTGCGATAAGACAAATAAAATAATAGATAGTAATAATGGTTGTATATTTCCAACAAGATAACCCAATTACAGGAAACATATCACAGTAAATATGCAAAATACATAGTACTTAAATACATAACATAAATGGCTATTCAAAATCATTACGCTGAAATTAAAAAGAAACAAAAGATAGGGATGTAATAAATGGATCGGTATTTATATCAGACGCGTTGGAAATGCTGTTAAAATAAGAAGACATAAAATGTATCGAGGGCCTTTCCAATATGTTAGTCCTGGAAGTATGGCAATAAGATGTGAATGTAAATCGACTGTTAGGTCTAGGAACCAGAATGTTAAGTTAGTCTAAAAGGCAAGAGCAGTCAGTCCTACTGTTAAGCAAAGAATATAAAAACTTTATAAGAGCGACGTTTCTTCTGGTACGACGTGGTTAGAGGTCGACAAGAAAGTGATGAAATTTCAGGAATTTTCTTTGAATTGATTCGATAGCGTGAATATGTACCTCACAAACAGGAAACCACACCAGACTTGCATACTCAAGACGAGAACGAATTGAGCAAAAAATAGTGTTGTTAATGCTTTTAAGTTGTAAAAATCATATATATATTTGTCAGGTGAGATGTGAAGAAGAGTAAATTTACATCCACTCCCTTTTCCCTTGTTAAATAAAAAATATTCAATATTCTGAAAACATAAAAAGCCCTAAATTAGCGAATAAGTAAGATGAAGTAATGTTAAAAGATGCAGATTATATTATACTTGAATTTTTATCAACACTAAATATTCGCGCTGTGTTAATCTGACATTGAAGTTGCAATTAAAGGAACGGTTTGTTCTTATTTCTTTTTCAGTTTTGTCCAATACTCTTTACTCAACTTAAACATATTAAATGGATATCGAGTTAGTGTAAAGTTTACAACATAAACTCGCTAAACAGCTCGAAGACACCATAATCGTCACTCCAATTCCAATTCTTGCTTAATTTATACTTCGCACCTCCCTGAAAATTCAAATGTCAAGTGTGCTCGTTTGCAACGTAGCGGAAGAAGAAAGGTGCACATATCTTTCCTATTTCGCATCGCATCATCTCGAGCACTTAATAATCTCGACTCCAGTTATTTTCAACCAAAATTACGTGCGAAAATGTAAAACTAACTCATTTATCGCCGATCCAACTGCCGCTGTCAACCTACCTTCCCCCTATGACAGACTCGAAATAAATAGAAGCTCAGTTCGCGCGTCGCGCGACGATTTTCTCCTGGGAATTGTAATTTCTTCCTTCGAAATACCGCACCAAGTAGGGTTAATCGAGAGCGCCCAAAAACGAATTCTCGTTAGAATCGTACATGACAACTTTGACAATTTAGTGACATTGTTCTTGTTGGGTATAAAAGTTCGTCTTCCATATACTTTCAATAAAGTATAGCATACAAACATCTAAAGTGGCATTTCAGCCTTTGACATTTTATGCAACTGCGCATATATACCGGGGTCAGACAATAAGTACAAAAATTACATAGTTTGTATTATTAAATTTACCGTGAGTATTTTTGTCTTATGCCGATAGGATTTATCGAGAAAATCTTAAGTTATGGTTTTGTCCTTGTATTTTCCTAAGAGATAAATTAGAAGAAATACTTTCACTGGGTAAAAAAGAAACTAATTCATTTAGGCAGATTTAGTGATTGCTTATTTTCATATCTTGTTTATGCAAATGGATTTACAAATTATAGAAATATCTACATGTTTTTTTGATTATAATCACCAAAGGTAAATAACGAAATGTGATTTTTATGCATTAAAAGAAATACAGTTTATATTGTAAACTTTACCCTAATTCGATATCCATTTAATATGTTTAAGTTGAGTAAAGAGTATTGGACAAAACTGGAAAAGAAATAAGAACAAACCGTTCTTTTAATTGCAACTTCAATGTCAGATTAACACAACGCGAGTATTTAGTGTTGATAAAAATTCAAGTATAATATAATCTGCATCTTTTAACATTACTTCATCTTACTTATTCGCAAATTTAGGGCTTCTTATGTTTTCAGAATATTGAATATTTTTTATTTATCAAGGGAAAAGGGAGTGGATGTAAATTTACTCTTCTTCACATCTCACTTAACAAATAGAAGACCAGCGTAACTAAAGCGAGGTAAACAATGTAATATTTTATTTAAAGGGCAAGTAACTAATGTGTTAACAGATTTAAGTGTTGTTTAGAAAATTTAATGACAGAAATTATTAACTTTATTGATGCGTTTCCATTTTATATATATATATATATATATATATATATATATTGAAATATCTTTCTCGGGGGTTTTTCTCAAATTTTGTTAAACTTTCTAATTTAATTTGAATAAACGATTCTTGTAGGTTCGGGGGTATCTCTAGATACCCTTTCGGCAATTTTTGAATGAATTTCCAACTCAGTAAAATGAAATTAACGAATTTTAAGATTTGAAAATTAACTAACCTTGAAACTTTCGAACGATGCCAATGTATATAAACCCTCTGTTTATATACTCACTACAGGAAACTGTCTGCTCTGGATATTCAACTCTTTTTCTCTTCTAATAAAGACTTTGAATACACAACAAACACTTATATTGGGATTGGATTTAAGACAAACTTCGATTCAACCAAGGCCGAATAAAGATTGATGAAAATGTATGGCGTCGTTCATCTTTCTTTTATATTAAATCGCGAAAGACCGGCGATTGTTTTATTTCACAGCCAATTTTGATAATTTAACCCAAATAGAAACTAACTTTTCGATGACTTTCAATCAAATGATATTAGCATACGAGAACGAATGCAGTGACTTAACCAGGAGGTAGTATGTTGATGATTCTGTGGTCCGAACTGTCACCAACAAGCTTTAAAAGAGAAAATCCACTGCTACTTTACAGAAACCTTTCAGATAAAGATTTAATTGATGAAATATTATCTGTTGTACTTTGCAATTTGTGCTGTTGCTTATTCCAGACGATCTTTACATTAATTTGGACGAAATAAGTGAATAGAAAAATTAATAAACGAGTAGATTTGTCCATGCTACCCCACACTCGTCATTATGTGGGCTCCCATGTGATTCCTCTCTTCTTTAGCAGTTCTCCTATTGTTTTATTCCACGTGCTTCTCAGTCTTCCTCTTGCTCTTCTTTTATCCACTTTGGCCTCCCAGATCTGCTTTACTTGCCTACTGCTGTTCATCCTTTGCAAGTGTCTCCCCCAGCTGTGTTCTCTCGATGAATCTCCCTATCGGCTCAATTTCCAGTTCTTCTCTTATTTCTGCATTTCTTACTTTATCCATTATTGTCACTCCCTTGACTCTTCTAGGATACCTCATTTCTATCGCTTGTATTCTACTTTTTTGTCTTTGGTTTAGGTTCCATGTTTCGCATCCAAACGTTAGAATAGGCCTAAAGATACTTTTGTACACCTTTATTTTTGTTTCCCTTGTTATTTCTCTTTTATTTATGAAAGTTTGTCCCATTGAGTAAAACATCTTCATTGCCTTTTCTATTCTGTTGTTTATGTCCAGCTCTTGACTCCCGTTACTTTGAATGTTCACTCCTAGATATTTAAATGCTGTGACTTGCTTTATGTCTTCATTTTCTACTCTAACTTTGACCTTACATTGTTCAGCTCCTAGTACCATCACTTTTGTTTTATTTTTATCCATGGTCATTCCGTATTCTTTCAGTGTCTCGTTCCATACTTGTAAACTTTGGTTCATGTCTTTTTCTGTTGCTGCTAGTAACATTATGTCGTCGACAAATGCCCCTTCCGATATTAGTATCCTTTGCAAGTTTTTGTATCCCACATGTAATTTTTTGGTCTTTTGTGTGCATTTTCTTATGATTTCATCGATATAAATTGCGAATAGTAGAGGACTAAGTCCTCCCCTCTGTATTACTCCTTCATTTGTTTTAAACGTTTCCGATTTTCTTCCTTGGCTTATGATACGATTGCTATTTCCTTCATAGTTGTTTTTAATTATTCTTATCATCTTTCCATTGATTCTCCTCCTGGGGATTTTATCGAAGGCTTTTTGCCAGGTCGATGAATCCCGCCAATACTGTCTTTCCTTGCTCTACACATTTCTTCTCAACAATCTACTTCACTGTGAAAATATGATCCTGAATACTTCATCCTTTTACAAATCCCCTCTGTGACTCTGCAAGTGTGTTTTGTATTGGTAATCTAATCCTCTTTTCTTTTATCCCATATATTTTAACATTTCTGTTGTAACCTGGGCTTTTTCCATTTTTTAAGTTTTTAATTGCTTCTTGAATCTCTTCCATCGTGATTCTTTGTTGTTCCATTTCTTCTTCTGGTTTAAGGTTGTTTGTTTCTATTTCTTCGTCGTCTTGATTTACGCATAATAATTTCTGGAAGTAATTTTTCCATCTATTTATAATATGTTTGTCCTCCGTTAGTAGGTCTCCGTTCCCATTTTTAATTCCTTTTGTATATTGCGTTTTTCCGCTTCTAAGTGACTTTAATGTTCTGTAGAACAGTTTTTGATTATCTTTGCTGTCTTTCTCCATTTTATTGCCAAATTCAATCCACTGTTTTTTCTTTGCTGCTATTATCAATTCCTTGAGTCTCTTTCTTTTTTTTTTGTATTTTTCATTCGGTGGTTCTATTTTGTAGATATAATTTCTATTCCTTCTTCTTTATTTTTACTTGCACTTTTGTCTTTTCAGACCACCAGGCTGTTTGTTTTCTTTTATTACTTTTTTTTGTTACATCCGCATACCTCTCTGGCTGTCTCTAGAATTGTCTCTTTGAAATGTTTCAAACTTTCTCGTTAATGCCTCTTTGTACTTTTGTGATACTTCTTCAATTGCTAACCTGTATGTTTTAATGCTTTCGTGCTCAACAGTTTTTATAGTTTTTGCTTCATCATTAACATTTTCGTGTTCTTCTTTAATTTTAGTTATTACTAGGAAGTGGTCGCTGCCTATTTCCGGTCCTGTTCTTACTTTCGTATCCCTAATTTTTCTCCGGTTATTTTTCTTTGTCTGTGTATAATCAATGATCGACCGCTCATTCCTACTTGCTACTTCTCTCGTATGTCGGTGTATTTCTTTGTGTTGGAAGAACGTATTATTAATTATTAAGTTCTGCTGCACACAAAAGTCCAGCATTCTTATTCCATTATTATTTCTGGTATCCTCCCCGTTCCTTCCTATTATGAAGTCTCCTGTTACGTGTACCTCTCCCTTCGCCTCTTCAACCGTGGTTGTTAGTCAATTCCAAAATTCATCTTTATTTTGTGTTGTGTCATCCTGATTTGGTCCGTAAACTATAATAATTGATTTTATTTTCTCCCCTCTATATCGTAATACTACTACCATTATTCGTTCTGATATGCCTTTCCAGGTGCACATGTTTGCGACTGTATTTTTTTGTATCAGACAACCTACTCTTCCCGCTGCTCTTTTTGTTCTTTCCACTCCACTGTATATGAAGAGATGTCGATTTTCCGTTAAGTAACATCCGTGTCCCTTCTTTTTAGTTTCAGTTAATGCTAAAACCTCTAGTCTCGCTTTTTCAAACTCCATTTCCAGTTCTTTCTCTTTTCCTACTATGCTTCTGATGTTCCAGGTCCCTAGTTTCCATATCGTTTCTTTTTTCCTATTTTTATTTCTCAACTCATCATCTATGTTATTTCTTTGTTGTATTGATTTTAATTGTCCATTATCATTTAAAGGTCTGTTCTTCACGTTATTTATAATTTCCTGTTTCATAATCCGTTTTCTTGCCATTGTCGTCGTCTCGCCTTCCTCTTCCCTCTTGTCCTTATTTGCTAGTTTTTTGTCTGCTGAGTTTTCATTATTTTTCTTATCTGGCCATATAGCGAGTCGCCCTGTGGAGATCTCTCTTGGATGGTCCGCTTTTGTCCTATAGGGTTTATATTTTTGTCTATTATTAATTTATTATATTATATAATAGCTTTATGTCCTTTTTGTCTTGCTTCTTTCATTTGTCTCACTAGTATTTTTCGTTCTACCAGTACCTTTTTGGGCAGTCTTCCTCTATTCATATGTCAGAGCCCTTCAGCAGTTTAGCATTCTTAAGTAATGTCATCCTTTGTTTTTCTTTTATATCTTTGATTAATATTGGCCTCGCCACGTTCTCTTTAAATCTTCCAATTCTCTTAATTGTCTCTCGTGTTAAACTCTACCTCTATTCGTTGCATGACCTTATTTACTTTTTCCGCTGTTTCCATTTCTTCTTCGTTGTTTCTATCTGCTACCCCCTTAATTATCAAGTTTCTCATTCTCACCTCTATTTCTAGAAAGCTTATCCTTTCATCTTGTTCGGTTATCTGATTTTTTAAAGTTACGGTTTCTATTTTTAATTATTTTATTTCTTTATGCAGTTGTTCTACATTTCTTCAATTCTTACCATATCTGCCATTTTAGCGAATTATTTCTAATTATTTCTGGCTGCAAAATCTATCGCGATCGCTCCGCAACCAAGGTTTCTCATCGTATTCTCTGCTCGACCGGTTGGCGGCATGAGATAATTGATATGACTTTAGATTTTTGCGAAATGCAACTCTTGCTTTAAGAGTCGATATCTTAAACGTCTTGCTAGAACAGTGATTCAAATTTTATTCGATTGAGTATTTCTTGGGATTTTCGGAAATACATCGAAAAATTTTTATAGCAACTAACGTCCACAAGATAGCCATCGAAATCGTTGCCATGTTTGATTCATGCTAATCCAATTTTTTCAAATGGTATATTCTGTATATTTTTTCAGAATCTGATAGAGAAACTATTCAAGAATTTCATTTGTACACATTTCCCTACGCCTAAAATATGTCGTTCTTTAGTAAATGAATTATGAAACCATGGAGATAAGTTTTTCGTTTAAAAAGATCGCTGCGACGAAATACTACAAACTTTTGTTTCTCTAAACATATTGATTAAAACTAATGTATACACGTTATCTTTTTCAAACCATCATCTTTCTACATATATTGTGAACATTACACAAAATATTACTCCGGATTTTTTTTTTTATTTGCATAACTTCATATGTAACTTACCAAAGAACGACACATTTTAGGTATAGGACAATTCTAGAACAATTTCTTTATCAGATTCTTAAAAACTATAGAGAACCGTTCTCTTGGAACATATCTTCACGAGTAGGAGTTCGGCTTTTCTACGCCTTAATATGCTCCTTTGGCATCCCTCTCCTTTCCGGGCAAAATTCTTTTTGCCAGCTCCGCAACTGCACATCAAGCTTCGCTGCTGCTCGTTGTAACCATTTGACTGTTAATCTTCTTACCAGTTTCAGGTTTGCAATACGTTTCTCTACCTTCCACTGTTGGCACTAGTATCTGCAGCTATCGCATTCTGCCTTTGTCATCCTCTTCGCGTAAATATTAAACATACCATGTCCCATTAGCATTTGGCTCATATAGAAGCCCACCTCTCTATGTTAAGGATCAACCTCTTTGTCCACTGCCCTACTGTTTCAGTTCTATCCCATTCCTCCTACCAGTCTTCTATAATGTATTCTCCGTACTCTCTTTTTAACTTCTGTCAACCCCTCGTCGCATCGTTCATGAATAAGCTCTTTAGCCAGCAGGTGAGAAGGTACCGCCCCCGCCACTACTTGCAGAGCATTAGCTGATACAGTTCTAAATGTACTCACAACCGGAAGCAGACATTTTCTTTGTGTTTTCTTTTCGATCGTTCCATTTAAAAAAATTAGCATGAATCAAACATGGTAACGGTTTCGACGGCCATCCTGTCACCGTTAATTAATATAGAACATTTTCCGATGTATTATCGTAAGCTTTATGAAATACTCAATTGAATAAAATTTGAATCATTGATCTAGCACGTAAGGCGTATAAGATATTAACCGTTAAAGTAACGACATTTCGCAAAAATTTCAAATCATGTTACTTATCTCAAAAACTAAGATAGACAGGTATAGAGAATAATGACGAAAGTTGAGATGAATTGAAGGGAGGCATTCAAAAGCGTAATAATATAGAGACTGTTCCTTTTGAAAAACCAAATTTGTATCGCGCGCTACAGAAACTGAACATCTTGTATACCAAGTGCGCAAGTGCATTCAAATATTTTCACCTACTCGGTGTTTCTGTAGTTAATAGAATTAAACCTTACCTGATACATAGTTGATAATATCCATTGTGTGCCTATTAACTTTCAGTTCGATCTGGTAGCTGCAATTTTCGTACAAACTAATGTTATGACCAAGGGATGGAATGTACAATTCTTCGAAGCTCTGTAATTATATTAGTACTTCAATCAGTTTATGTGCTCGCGTGTCATAGAAAACACGCTATACACTAAATTGAACAAAACCAATGAGATTAGTCGAAAACAACTATGGCCTACAAACGAACAAATGGTTATTAAGGAAACGGCAAACAAAAATGTATGCAATGTGGATTTTAAGTAATCATTATGGTACACGTAATGTTATCCACAACTATAGCTGATTTCACATTGAGATCGAAGTATTGGGTGTTATGGGGAATAGCCTTCTCTTATTACTAGTCTGGGCAAACAGCGGTAACAGTCAGTGTAGTAGATATGTGGTGCGGAGTAGGCGATTATTGATTTCACGCGTTCACAGCGTCAGTACTAAATCGATGCTGTATGCGAGTAGTTCTGTGTATATGTAGGCTGTCGTAACTTGTTTCGTAATTGTACGTTTATGTTTGCTTTAAAAATGTCGCAGTTAGGTACGTCCAGAAGCCATTGTCAATGTCACATTGAAAGCAAACAGCACTCTTCTGAAAAAGTGGCATACGAGACCAAGAAAAATTTACATTTGATTTATGTGTTACTCTTATTTTATGTAATCTATCGTTTCGTTTACTAGACAAACAGGCATTTGTCTCCTTCTGGAATAAATATGCGGACTGCAAATTACCTAGTCGGACGTCGACACGAAATGTCCATTTGCTCGTGAACATATAGAAAAAAGAATGAAAACGGAATTGAAAGATAAAAAACTGTGGTTGTGTGTGGACGAAACAACAGATCGTCAAAAACATTCTGTGGTTAATGTAATGGTAAGTACAATGGAACCACATCGACCGTCATCCTCTTTCTTACTTGCTTCCAAAAGGGTTATAAATTGTACTGCCAATGAGATTTTAAAGGTGGTGTTGAACTCATTGAACAAATTTGAAGTTTCAACTAAGTAACTTTTAATGTTTATGAGTGATGGTGTCGCAAACATGCGTTCTTTGGGGCGATCTCCTAAAGAACACAGTGGTAACTTCTTACATGTAACGTGTAAAATCCATACTCTAAATCTTGCGGCACAAACGATTCCTACATGTTTTCCACTAGTAAATGCATTGATTGCTGGTACAAAGGCAGTGTTTCTAAAGTCCCCGACTATTTTACAAACTGTGTTCTGATTTAGCTGAACCACCACAGCTGATTGTTACACGTTTGGGAACATGGTAGCAGGTTGCGTTTTAGTACAACAAATATTTTGATCAAGTAAAGAAGGTAGTTTTAAAATTCAATCCGACAGAAGCTGCAGCAATCAAGAAAAGCTAGGAAATATTTCAAGATAGTCAGGTTAAAAGAGATTTACAAACTATTCACAACAATTACTTCGGACTAGCGGAGGGAATAGAAAAATTACAAAATGTTTCGATGTCGCTAGTGGATTCTGTTCAAATTGTGAATGATGTTCACGCACAGTTATGCGCTGTAGAAGGCGAAACAAATTGGTGTGTAATACGAAAATTTGAAAGTGTTTCAGAGACAAATTTGTGAAGATGCGTGTGAAGATGCATTAAGTTGTTTGAAAGATTATTTTAAATATGCAAATATAACATCGCTATATGTCGAACGGTCGTTTACGGCAATAAAAACCATTAATTCCGCACGTCGTACTCAATTGACTGAAACAGCTGTGGAAACATATCTAATGATTCAAATATTTCACAGATGTTACCCAGTTTGTGATTTCACGGAAGGCTTTTAAAACGGTAAGTGTTTCAGCATGTTTTATAATTTATTTCTTACCTTCTATTTTGTGTAAACTTTCATGCGCTCGCCACGCCTCTGGCTGTTACCGCATATTTGCCCAGGTTACTTATTACTCTGTATCTATTTGGATATACGAGGTAGGCGCCATAAGTTTTCGGCCTGATAGTCTTATACAGGTTCGAGCGTATTCAAACTCCGTTGCGTCATAGTTGCACAAGTGCAAGGCCTACATACCGTGTTAGAAAGTCCCGTAATGAAGCGAGCCGCCAAAATAAATGGGCCCTGTTGTAAAATTTGCTCGCTATAAAAGTATAATGGGGGGAGCTGCGCAACGGAAACGATCAGTATCAGTAATAATATAACTACTGCCATGAGACGATCGCAGTAAACTCTAGTCAAGCGATGCATTATACCCCTATTTTATTTCTTTAATTGATTATCGTTGCCTTTCTCGATCTTTTGCTACTTTGTTATTTCTGATTTGTTTTGTTTGTATCTCGTAGTTATACCGGGGAATAGTTTTTTTTGAATTACGTTCTTTCTAGGAAGTCGTTAAATGATACCATGTTACTAGCAGTACTGTAAATTACTGCTTATTTGAATATCTATCCATTATCTGTCGTAATAATAGGTTCAATTGAATTTTTACACATACGAGGTGTGGCAATTACATAACCGGACTGGTGCTACTATCGGCAAACATACAACAGCGCTAATATATTATGGCCCGAAGAGTAGTAGTTTTTTCTGTGATTATTATTTATTTTTTTATTTAAAGAAGGACCTTAGGAGACGTCGTTTTAAGGACGACAGCGAGTTGCAAGCAGCTGTAATGCAACATTTTGAGGGAAAAACTTTATTTTTACAAGGGTATAGAATTATTAATTGATCGTTGTTACATTTAGTATTGAAGTTAGGGAAGATTATATTGAAAAATAAAAATTGTTACATTTTGTTTATTTTTTGGTATATCAGGTCGAGAATTTATGGCGCCTACCTCATAACTATCTCTTTTTAGAACTAGGGGTGTTGCCAAGTCAAACTGCACGCCACATTTCTAGGGTGTTTTGTTTACGTTTATATCTGTTAATTTCGATTCATCGTTTGTCCATTTTTCCATGTTGTCCTTTCAATTGCATCTATTTTTGAGTAAATCAGATGTTTTAAGAACTACTGTAACTTTTAATGATGTCGACTGTTGTTCAAAGTATGCAACAATTCAGCATTCAAAGTTAACGAAATGTCAAAACTTATTAAAGAGATATGAAAATGTGTTTGCTCGGAATTGGCAAAATTATCTTAATCATGTAATGAAAGGCATAAGTTTTATTTTTGTGTTATTACTTTTTTCTGTAATTTCTTTGTTTTAGTTGAAGGAAATATATGAAGGCTCGATGAGTTACAAGTGGACCCGAAGGAATTTGTCATTCACCTGTCATCTGGATCGTCTTCTTCAACTTGGTCATCGGACATAATATAATATTCATGGATTCCTCCATTTAAAATTGATATGTGGAAATAAGTTATTGTAAATATGTTATATGACATGGAAGTTGCAGCACCAAGAAGAGGTGCAATTTTCTTGGCCAAACTTAGAAACGTATAACTATTCAAAGGTAATAATTGATTATAATCTCAAAGAAAAAGAACAAAAAATTACTACAATTTAATTTTATTTTTATTAATAATGTGTTGGGCCCCCTATTAGTTTCACACTCTCTCACCCTTCGTGGTACTGATTCCAGTAGGTGGTCGAGGTCCTCTTGGGGTATAGTGTCCCATGGTGGGTATGGTGCAATTTATGCCGGAGAGCTTCCAGTGTTTGCGGAGGATTCGCTAAGTTCCTCAGTTTTCTTCTCATAATGTCCCACACGTGTTCGATTGGCCAGAGGTTGGGAGATCTGGGTGGCCATGGCAAGGTATTCAATTGGGCCCCTTGGAACCGGTTTAGAGAAGTTTTCGCTATGTGGGGACGGGCATTATCCCGCTGGAAATGTGGGTCTTCGAGCTGCTGAAGATATGGAAGAATATGGGATTCCACCACCTCATCAATGTAACGTTGGCCGTTCTTGGTGCCTCAGACCTTAACAGAAAATTGAATATCGCGACGTTCCCCACGTCTTCGTCCCTATGCGGCCATCATGCATCCATTTACAAAATCGAGATTCATCACTGTACATCACCCTACGCCACTTCACGTTCCAGTGCATTCGCAACCTACACCACTCCAAACGTTGCCGTCGGTATTGAGCCGTAAGTGGTAACACAAGATGTGGTCAAACGGTTCAAAGGACCACAGGACGACCTTCCTTCTAATTTATATTGAAATTGTTGCACCATACTCATAAATAACAATAACCTATGTGGTAGATTTTTCTAATAATTTTTACTGCCAATAACGTGTAGCACTAACCTTCTATCTTAAAAAAAACCCTCTATTGGAAACCTGGCAACGTTTAATGCTATCTCGATAAGAACAATACCTCGATCTCAATGTGAAACCAACTATAGTACCATAATTATTGGCGTTAGTATCCTTATAACATATGCAGTGTGATTTTGTGAAAACGATCCACCTGAAACGTTTCAGAAACTAAAGCGAATATAAACATTTCTAAAAACATATCTACTTTTATTGTAAGGGGACATGCTTTGACATATAAATCACACTTATGACGTCCCCATGAATATCCCCAATAAATTTTAAATGAAATGACACATCGTATAGTACCTATCGCGAAAGTTTATTCTCCAAAAAAACCGAGAAATTAAGTTTGACCTACATTATGAAACCGACAATAGGTCTTTAAACATCTAGATAGGCGTTAGCAATAAGAGTACATTAAAGTATTTCATTGTAATTAGAATAAACAAATAAAACTGAAAAAAACAATATCCGTAAGAACTGCTAAAAACCATTGGGTCACTATGCGGTAGTAAAGCCGGTTTTCAAATTCTTGCCTTATTTTCTGAGAAGTTCTTTGTGAAATGTTTCTGCGCTCTTTGGAAAATCGTTTATATTTATGGGTTAAGGCTTACAAACCAATGATTTTAATGGATCCAAAGAAAGGAATTGAAATTTGTCAAGTCCGGTAATCGTGGAGGCCGTTAGATCGTTCTACGTCCACCAATCCAGTGATTTAGAAATTTTCGGTTAAGCCAGTTACCAACATTTGCGGTATAATGCGGTTAATGTTCGTTGAGCATTTGATTACCTTCTTCATCACGCTGGTTTTCAACTTTATCAGCTATAAGAGGATCGATGATGTACTCTACTAACATATTCAGACAGACGTCACCATTTAGTGATGAATGTGGGCCCAACTATTGAATTACCTACCTTACTGACCAAACATTAATTTTTGGTGGCTTCTGTGCATGTCTTTCTCTTATAACGTGTCAGTCATAATTTCACAAAGTTCTAGTTATTAATAATGATAGCAAGGACTGTGGGGTAGTATGATAAACAACAGAGAGTATCGGCACACTCCTTACCACACACAATATTATTAATTAATTCGGAACAGCTGTTTCAAAAGCAAACTGGGCCCCTATTTTCAACCGAGTTACCGAATAAATCTAGTTATTGGTCGTAATAGAAATCACTAAGCTCTTGCATTACCTTCATTTTGTATGGGTGAAATTTGTAACTTTGTGTACCGATAAGTAGAAATGTCCAGTGGATGCTGTAACCTGATGCAAAGAGTTAGTTGTTTCAATATTCTTATACGGATGTCTCAATACAGGTGAAGTTGAGGAAATGGAGGAAAACTATAAAAAAAAATTATTAAAAGCCTACCTGAGTGTTTTCGAATTTTTGAACTTATGACTTGGTCATTTTTAAGATGCTAAATAAAAATAAATTAGCAAGTGGTATACCAATCATAAGAGGATAAGCTCTCATTTGAGGTACTACACGAGGGCTAATTCCATTTACAATGTTTTGAGGGTATTCTTGGGGGCGCAAGTATAAGTGTGATTTATAGGTTAAAGCATGTCTTCTTTATAATAAAAGTAGATGTGTTTCTGGAAATTTTTATTTTCGTTGTAGTTTCTGAAATATTTCAGGCGCATTGTTTTCAAAAAATCACACCATATAACAATTATTTGGAATAAGGATAGCATCATAATAGTATATTGCATAACGAGAATGGAAAGTGAGTGATATCTTGCGAGTGAGAATCTTGACGCACGAGGCGCCAGTAGAGTGCGGAAATCTCACGAGCAAACGATAAACACTTTCCAGCGAGTTTTGTATACTATTTTTCCTACGACACTGAAAAAAGTCATTTATTGCAGAAATATTTATTTTTTAGAATTAATAAAATTAATGGTGAGGTTATTATTATTACGAGTCGCTGTCTATATCCATCGTTTTCTATAAAGCCAATAATAATATAACATAAAAACCTATGAAAAGTGTTATAAACTTACCAAAATCCGTTTGTAGCTCACAATTTGCCCGAAAATTTTTGACGTTTCTCTTGCTTCTGAGCGCTCGTTTCAGATAAACAAAATAGCCAACATACTTGATAAAAGTAAATTATTACGTTATAACCGTGTCTTATAATAACGCACGGGTTTTTGACAGATGAATGAAATTGTAAACTTTCATGCCTACCCAATTGTTTGAAATTTACATCTTTCTTACAGTGTCATATGAAAAGGAAATTATCATATTTTGCAAAAGGCTTCACCAATGATTTTAGTAGAATTATGCAATTCAGAGTGCAAAATACTCCAAAAGAAGTTATTTTTTTTAATAATATAATAAAAAATGAGTAATATCTTACCACATCTTCGATTGTGAAAGTATACGGTCTGCACGGGGATAGTGAACTCACAATTATGTCAACATCAGAAATCGGTTCTGCAAATATTTAATGTATAAATATACAAAGCACTCCATAAAATTGAATCAATATTATTGTAAATCTATTATAACACTGCTCTTATTGTATATTAGAATAGTTGGACAGTTTTGATGAACATTACGTTACGAATAGCCTACTGAAGAGTTGATGTCGTTTATGGCATTTTCATAGAATGTGTTCTGGCGTCTTCAGATCTCCTTGGCATAAACGACATAGCCGATCTTTACCTTTTACTAGTCTATGTGATATTTCAGGGCTACAATAGTATCTTTACCGTTTTTGATGAACTTGATATTAATGCTTTCGCCTAATTTTATCTTGGTATGTTTTGCCAATACAAAGTCTTTTGATTTTTCTGCAATTTCCCAAGTCCCTGTTTTATGTGGCTGTCTTATAGACTATAGTCAGCGTTTAGACCATTGAAAGGTATATTCGCTGTTCCTTTGGACAGCTTATCGGCCTTTACATTTCCTCGATGGTTTGGTGGTTTGCGACCTACCGTAAAATAAAGGTGCTTTTGCGTCCCAATTACCTTAGGTTTTGTCAACATTCGTGCGAAAATGTCTATCACATTGCGTTCCTTTTTCGAGGTGCGTTTTGGCGTACAAACTTAAAACAAAGATCTCTGCTTGGAATTTTACATTGGATTCCCATAAGCACTTTTTTACAACATAGATTTTATTTTTGAAACATATACATCATACACGTAGACTCAGCTCACACCGGGATGCGAGATATATTGTACGTAGCGCGATATTTATCCCCGCCGGCTAACCTCGTCGCGCGCAACTCCGTAGCTCTAAGACGCCTATCTGAAGCATTCTTTGTCTGTCTATGCGCTCGCAAGGTTCTAACAAGTGATCGTGGATTTCGGATACACTATGTTAGTTTATACAAGCGCAGAGAAGGTACAAATCATTACATGGTATCTTGTTGGAAATTCCTACCAATGCACGGTCGATCTATTTGCCGTAGAGTACATAGATCGTCCTATTCCTTCGCAATCGACGATTGAAAGGATCGTCAAAGTGCTTAGGAAATTTGGCTGCGTGGTCGGGAATTGCCGTAAATGCCAACAAATAGACGAACAGCCTCAAATCCCTCTAATGCCCCCCGAGCAGGGGGAGAGAGAAGTGAGGGTTTGTTCGACGGTTGAAATGGGCGAACCTTGTTCTAGCCGGTAAATTACAGACGAAATCGGTGTTAGTAGAAGTACTGTGAAACGTATTTTGAAACGCAAGAAATACAAAAGTTACAAAGTTCAAAAATGCTAGTAGATTTTTCCCGAGGACAATTTTGCAAGAATGGAGTTTTGTGCGTCCGTGGTGGAAAGGGCTAACGAAGACGAATATTTTATAAAAAATATTTTGTTTTCCGACGAGTCCTCTTTTCCACGTCATGGCAAGCACAATTCCTCAATCGTGTGATATTGGTCTCGATAAAATCAACATCTGGTCCGTAATATAAGAACTCAGTACCCCGAAAAAACTAACGTTTGGTCGGGTATCTTGGGTGATAACATTATAAGGCCGTTTGCTATCGACGGCAATTTGAACGGAGTGAAATATTTGGATTTGTTGCGAACGCAAATTATTCCCGCAGTTAGCCAACTTAACCCCGGTTTTGATGGAATTTGGTTTATGCGAGACGGTTATCCCGCGCATAACACCCGATTAGTAATGGAGTTTTTAGAAAACACCTTTCCCAATCGTGTTATTGCCGGGAAGGGTACGATAAAATGGCCACCTCAATCACCCGACTTCAATCCCTGCGATTTTTTTCTGTGCCTAACAAAATCTCTACAGTTTTGCAACAGTACCAAGCTTGCAACAGTTGCAAGTAGAACTGTTGAGAATTTTCGCGACAATAACCCCTAGAAATCTTGAGGCAGTGAAGCGGGAGTTTTACGATGGACTCGGTTATTATTTGGCCACGGAGGGCGGTATTTTAGAACTCTTAGTAAAGTAACATTGTTAGAATTTCAATTTATTTTGTATAATTATCGAATTTATTTTTCCTTAGTTTAATTTTATAAGAATCATTGTTTATTTTCCTACATAGAATTACTTTTTCGTTCTCCTACATCGCATAGCAGCAACAAACTGAATATGAGAAACTACTTTCTAACATAATCTGAGAATACAGAAAAATTACGCATTAGGTACTAACACATTTTGTCAGAAGGCGTTGAATTATAATATTACGTGATTGAGCGGACAAGCGTGCGTACCGCTGCTCGCTTTATGATATACTGCGATTGGATGCGATCTATCAGCGAGACTCGAATGCTCTGTTGCCATTCATAAAGACAATATCCCGTTCGTAACTGGACCAACGTGTATACATTTAATACTGCTGTGTCCTCTGTCTTCACCTCGAGAGTGGGCTGTTGTCCGTCTCGGGCTAATAGTATCGAGGGCTGTTCGGTTGATTTTTCAGCTGACACTCTTCTTCTTAGTTTATTTTTCTTATACTTGTGTTCGTGTTTTATATTCAAATGATTTTTTTGTAGTTGGTGTAGTTTTTTTTTGCCTCTGCTTTTATTTTGTTGTATTGTCTTATTGTATCTGTTGTCGGGTTTTGTGTGTTTTTTTTCTGTCTTGTTCTCTCTGTTCTCAGATGCGAATGTCGTCTGGTGTTGTGCATGTAGATCTGTTTACTTGTTGAGAATTTAGTATTAGTTTTCATTAGTTTATTTTTTATTTTGTATTGTAAGAGTAAGTTATTTAGTGTCATCATTTGTTGTATGTTAGGTTCTTGTGTCTTGCTGTATATTTCATTGGTTGGGTTTTTTTTTGTCTAGTGAATAGAGTATTTTTAGGATTTTGTTCTGCTGTTGTTGTATGGTATTTATATTTCTCTTAGTTGTGTTGCTCCAGATGTTTATTAAGTAGTTGTTTTTTGATGTGAATATTGCGTGGTACACTGGTTTTCTCATGTTTTTTGGGAGGATGTTCCGTAGTTTATATAGTGCCGCTGTGGTTTTTGTGTGTGTCTACTAATTGGTTTACGTGTTTGTCCCATTTTAGGTTGTTTTGTATTGTTATTCCCAGATATTCGATGTGTTGTACTTTTTCTATTTCTTGGTTTTTGATCTTTATATTGAATTTGTGTCTTTGTTTTGTTGATGTGAAACCATTTATCGTTAGTAGATTGTTGTAGTACCAGTCTTTTATTTTCTTGATGTCTTCGTTTATGTTGTTTTGTAGAATCTTTTGTTTTGTTCCTGTATATATTAGGCATATGTCATTCGCGTACGCGAAAATGTTTCCTTTTAGTGCTATTTCTAAAAGATCGTTTGTGTAATATTGGTGGTAAGTTTCCGCCTTGAGGAATACCGTATTTGGTAGTGAGTGGGTTGTTTTTTTCACCGTTTATTTGTGTTGTTTGGTTTCTGTTTTTTATATAGGTTTCAATTAGCGTTAGTTTTTTATTTTGTATTCCTATTGAGATGGCAGTTTTTGGATTAGTTTGGTTTTGGAAATTGTGCCGAAAGCTTTTTTCATATCAATGTAGATTACCAATGCTGTTTCTTTTTTTTTTCTTAATTGATTTTCACTTCATTAATCATATCTAAGGCCGCTGATGTTGTTTCGGAATTTTTTTAGAAGGCATATTGTTCGTTTATCTGGTTTTTTATAAGGTGTGCGGGGATTCTAGTTTGGATACATTTTTCTAGGATTTTATTTAACGTTGATAGTAGTTGTTGTCCTATAATTTTCAGCTTTTTCTTTGTCTCCTTTCTTTGTGTATTGGTCTAATGATTTATTTATTTTTATTTGATGTAGTCTGGATAAATGTCGTTTTGAAACATTTTGTTTGTTATATTTACTAAAATAAGGGTTAGTTTTTCTTTGTTTTCTTTTAAAATCCTGTTGGTGATTGCGTCAAATCTTGGTGTTTTATTGAGTTGTAATTTTTGTATAATTTGTCTTCTTCAGTTGTTTTTCGAAAATTTGTAGGTGGGTATTGGTTTTTTGTTATTGTGGTTTGTGATGAAGTTGCACCTTTCGAATTTAGTCTTCTGCTAATTGTTACCCTATTGTGGTAAAGTATTTGTTGATTATGCCTGCTACTTCCTTTTGTGTTTTGGTTTTCATGCCGTCCCCTTTTAAGATAGTTATATTTCGGTCATAGAGTTTTGGTTTGCGTATTTGTTGGTTTTATCATGTATCACGTTTTGGTTGAGTCGTTTTTGCATTTTCTGAATTTCTTCTGATAATATTGTCTTTTTGTGTCTTTGATTGGTTTAGATGCGTATGGTTTTTGTTGTGTATATTCATCTCATACTTTGTCATTTTGTAGGTGCTTTCTGTGCTTTTTGTAAAGTTTGTTTCTTTGTTTAATTTGTTGGATTAGGTGTTCATCTATCCATGTAGAGTCTTCTCGTCTTTTTATTTGAAAACTTACTTGGCTTTCTTTTATAATGTTTTATAGGTTTTTACGTTGGGTTCACCAATTCCTACGGTTGTTTCGACTATTCTTGGACGGTTTGTGTGCCATGTCAACGCTACTCCTTTAAATGAAAGTTCGACGGTTGTAAACTTACGAGGGAACACTGGTAATTGGTATCTACCGATTTAAATAAAACTTTGTGGGTTTATAGACCAATTTAGTATAAGAACAGTGGTAATTTTTTAGGTGCCCAATTGCCCGTTTTCAGGGGGGAGGGCACCTTGCACACACGTCCTCGTTATCTATTAAAAAATACTTCAAACATTTTTGCAAATGTTTTACAAGTATTAAATGATAGCCTCAGCAGCTTTCCTCCAGCTACTACCAGTTGGAAAGGACAACCGGATATTGAGGCAGAAATGTATACATTAGTAGACTTAAAAGGTGTAAAAAAGTGTAAAAGTATGACCAATAGAACAATGGAATTATAACATCGCAGAACTTAACCTTGATTAGAAACTTCAATAGCATCTTAAAACAGTCATGAAGCCAAAACGTGGACAACGTGTATCATTTCAACAATATTTTTTAGCTAATAAAGTGTTTTACATTTGAAAAAGATTAAGGGGTGGCGGTCGCTCCGCAAACTGGTAGTAGAAGGAGGAAAACTACTGATGCTATCAATTAAAAAGTTGTACAAAGTATTTTGTAATACTTTTCATAGTTTCAGAGGCATTAACTAGCGGTTGTGTTGCGTTTAGGATACATAGAAAAATTACCACTGTTCTTACATTAAATTGGTCTATAAACCCACAAAGTTTCATACAAATCGGTGAGTATCAATTACCGCTGTTCACTTGTCAACGAGGAAATGTTCCAGTACAGAATTCTAATCAAATTCATCCTCGCGATTTTTTCTTACGTCTTCGTTCTTTTGCTTTTCCTTTGGTGTGAGTGATGTATTTTAGTGTATGCAAAGAAAAAATAAGTATTATTACTAATAAATTGCTTGTAGGACATAGGAATCAGAAACATCTGCATGTTTCGGGTAATTGTCATTCGAGAATATACAACCGGATTTCCGATCTGGTGAAATTTGAAACCTCTGACGTATTCTTCATCATCATTTCAGAAATTATTCGCTTGTTAGTGCGATTTTCAATGAACACCTTATAAGGTTGATCAAGACTGTATTGCATCGGGAACGTGTTCTTTGCAATGAGCAATCAAGCACATCAGGAACCTTCAAGAAGCTCAAGATGATCTTTAAGATATTCTGATTTTAGTCCCTCTATTCTCTTAAGAACAAAGGCGCTTGCTATGGTCTTCTTCTGAATGTAGATATAAATGGCGTTATTCACAACAAACGCTGCTGTGACAGGTACGTATAACACTTGTAGTGTTACGATACGCGAGACTATGAATTTGTTGCAGCTACTGCTGCACAATGTTCTGAGTTATTTTTGGTCACTATACCAACGAAGCACAGGTTATCATGGATCCAACATTACTGTATATCACCAAAAGATTATTTGAGATTCCAGTTTGTAGCAACCAGCATGCGGCAAATTAATAATACCGTGATGGCATTTTTCCGTATGTTGAAGATATTAGAAATCCATGTTAGCCTTTTGTCTAATGTAACTCCTCAATATTTAGCTTCTGCCGAAGCTAATTATTTTGCTCTCTATAAAGAATGACGTTAGAAAAAGTTTCCTTTCTCCAGGTAAACGATTATCTTTTCAGGGTTTATGCGCGGATTATGATTTTGGCACTACTTATACTTGTTGCCTGTTGCTAAGGAGATCTATGCAAAAATTATTAAGTCCTCTGCGTACCAATGCACCTTACACCTGTTGTTAGTTAAATTATTAAAAAAAAAGTCACTAGGATACAGGCGACAAAACTCCACATTGGGGGCAGTATTTGCTATCTTTAGTTGTCGTTTCGGATGCCAGCGTACTGCTTATTCGTCTGCTTTGAAGCATTGGAAGTGACTGAATTAGGCAATATTTAGTCGTATTGGAAACGTTCCATTAAAATGAAAGCACAATTTAGGAGCATCCATTACTAAACTCACTTCAACGCACAAAACTAAATACTTCAAAAACAGCATTTATTTATCATAATCGCAACATTAATGCGAGTTTTACAGTTGACTGGTTTTACAGTACATAATATATGTAGATATATACATACCGATTGACAACCACATCTGATTTAATTACTATGTATCTAACAGATGAAAAAAAATTGGGGTTGGGGCGTTAGATGTTACCGCCTACCATGTGATGTATATCTACGAAGTATACCCTTCTCTATTAAATACGTTTATAGTTATTAAATCAAATTTGATTGTCAACCGGTATATATGTACACATAGATGCACTTACTTTCTGTTCTTAATATATATTGGGTGGTTCCAAGGCTGATGTTATAAATTCTGAAGATCTCAATATTATCCATTTCTCCTCTATAGGATAGGTCCACGCTACCTAAAATGATACTCTATTTAAAGAAGAATAAAAACAAGTTAATATACTTATGTGCTGATTAGAGATATTTTGAGAAGGACAACTCTCAATAAAGTATACTACTGATACAGAATGAGTTACATGATAAAAAAAAGATAAACATAAAAAGATAGCATTTTATTTAGATCCTTTATGTCTAAATTGAAAAAAATGTGTAATAGGGTACTTGCAGAGAAGTGGTTTCTTGCAAGAAAATGGATTTTAAAATATTTTTGTTTCAAGACAATAAAAATGTATAATATAAGAAAATAATTTTCTTGAAATTTTACTTGTATTAAATAAATATTTTATTTAGAGTTAGAAAATCCAAGACAGAAAAATGTTCCTTCCAAATATATTATTTAGTTTTAAGTTAAGAAAATGTTCATATTAAAGGTAGGAATGAAAAAATGGTCTAGATCTCACAAAGTTTAATTGTGAAATTAGGCAACCAGTTTCGTGTTCAAAAACACATCATCAGGATATCACAAGGATATCCAATAAAAGAAAAATTACAATAATGGAAAAAAAAAACCTAAAGTTAATAATTACAATTTGGAGCGTGAGTGAATGAAAGAGTCTTTTTATAGGTTACAGTATAATTAAATTGTTTCTTTAATAATGTAATTAATAGGGATCATTTTCATGTAGTTTAATAAATGAGTTAATATTTAAGTTTATTTATTCCTTTTTCATTATTATTATTTATTATATATAAAAAAAACTATAGTGAATGTACTAATTTAACTATAGTTTTTTTAAATATATAATAAATAATAATAATGAAAAAGGGATAAATAAACTTAAATATTAACTCATCAATTATTAAAGTACATATAAATATCCCTATTTAATTACATTATTAAATAAATAATAATAATTATTTATTATATATTAAAAAATTATAGTTAAATTAGTATACGTGGTAAATAGTAATAAAAAGAAATAAATATTACATTAATCGGTATCGTTTGAAAATCTTTATGAAACGTCGTGCGTTAAAGCTTATATCATTGCATGGGTAAGTATGCCATCTACATTCCGGTTTCTATATTTGCTACTCTCTAGGATGGCATGACTATAACTACTGGTACTACGCGGCGCCAGGTAATATTTCAGTTGCTGGTTTTGAAGATTAGTGGCATAAACTGAGAGATCTAAGAGCAATGTGGCCAAGAGCAAGAAGTCTTAATGCTTTTTCTCTTCTCATAGGGTCATTCCATGTCAACTGGCCTAATATGGAAAGTGGTTCCTGCTCGACCATCTTCAATTTTGATAAAATTTTTGCAGAATGTGCCTATAGGATCTTCACGAACTTCTGCAGAATGTACTTATAGGATCCTCATGAACTTCTGCAAAGTTTCAGCTTCATATCTACCCTAGTTTGGTCACTAGGGCCATTTTTATCGAGGTTACTTTTTCACAACTGTCGGACTCACGAAATAAATTCCTATGTTTGAGATGTAACTGGCTTTGATCCAAAACAGCTAATGATTTGAAATTTTGTTTTATAGTTCAACTTTTTGTGTAGAATGCAATGGTAGGCCAAAGGAAGGCCTGAAGATAGCACTTGTGGAAAAATTTAGCTTCAAATTGGTTCATAAATTTTGTCGCGACAAATTTGCTCCATACTTTAACAATGTATAACTAGTGAACAAGTGGCCACACGTGCCTGATATTTTGCCAATTTGTCAACTATGTATCTGTAATAGGATTGCTAAAGTAGGGTCTTTCCTGCTAGTTTATTTACTGTGCTATTAATATTCAAAGTTGTTCCAAAAATTTAATACATCAAATTTTACCCTTTTTCAGAGCAATTTATTTCAAAATGGGTCATCTCCAATTTAAAAACTTTTAGCATCATTGGAAAGAGCAAGTTTCAATCTATCAGAAAATCTCATTTTTGTTTTGGGGTCTTTTGGTTTAAGACCCAAAAATTTGCCTCAAAGTGAATGAACTTGCATGCAATGCTGATTTCCTTGCTTTGGTTCATGGTGGCTATGTCACTACCAGTTGTAATAATTGGTAACCCCATCATCTAGGGGTCACGCCCGATAGCCAGGCAAGGCCCGCCACAGGTGGGTTTCTTTATTGTAGGTTCCCAAGCCTAAATAGAGGGTATCTGTCAGGTTTCCAAGTCTGATTTGGGTGTCTTTCAGGTTCCCAAGCCATAACGCTTTATATTTCATTTATTAAATGCCTGAAACTTTCTGCTTATGGACATGACTACAGCTTCTGGCAAGCTACATTGCCGACCCATAGTTGTTGCTATTGGTGCCGGAATACTTGCAATTATCTGTTATTCTAAAGCATCATGTTCTTCAATTGAAATTTCATAAATATTTGAAATCCACCATTTTCCATCATAAATGCAAGCAATGTACTGTCCAGATTGGATCATTGTGATAGGTACAAATTTAAAAACAATTTTGACACTTTGATCCACATTTGCTACAAAAGATGTAGTGTCATTTGACACTCTGCAAATTCTGATTTGTTTCTCATTGATAGGGACAAGATAGTGATTTTCTCTTGTTCCAAAAACTGTACATCCACTTTTCAAACGTTTTTCTCGATCTTTTTTTGCTTCTTCAATTTTTTCATTTCGAACAAAAATCCCTTTACATTTTTTTCACAAAAATGGAACAAATCAGCTGGTGTCAATATTTGATCATCAACTAGACGCTGAAGGCTTGCTCTTGTTCCACCAATTCCATCAAATTGTGATTTTTCATGACTTGTTGCAAAAAAATTCCACTCAGCACTGATGTTAAAATCCCTTTGGTGATGACAAAGATTCAAAAAATTCTTGCATTTTTTGTACTGAGCACCTGAGACATCATTAAAATAGTGAATATGCTTAATTTCTTTGAAGGTATTTGTAAGTTTTTCACAGCAACAGTATCATGTCGTAGGCAATCACTGATTACACAGTATCTGATGTTCGCAATGTTGTCACTATCTTTGTAGTAAATGACAAATGGATGTAATGTGGCTTGGCTATTTTCCCAATGAAAGCCTTGCACAATCAACTCTTCTATAAATTCTTCAATCGTCAGCTGTCTGGTTTCTAATGTATCCCGGTCAGTGTGATATAGTGTGCCATAGACAGAAAGACTCCAAAATGAAAATAAGATTTCCTGGTAGTTTAAAATGTGCTCTTTCCAATCATGCTAAAAATTTGTAAATTGGAGATGACTCATTTTAAGATAAATGGCTCTGAAAATGGGTAAAATTTGGTGTGTTCAATTTTTGGAAAAACTTTGAATATTAATAACTCCGTAAATAAACTAGCAGGAAAGACCCTACTTTAACAATGCTATTACAGATACATGGTTGATAAATATCAGACACTCATGGCCACTTGTTCACTAGCTATACATTGTTAAAGTATGGATGAAATTTGTCGCGACAAAATTTATGAGCCAGTTTGAAGCAAAATTTTTCCACAAGTGCTATCTTCTGGCCTTCCTTTGGACTACCACTGCATTCTACACAAGAAGTTGAACTATAAAACACAATTTCAAACCATTAGCTGTTTTGGATGAAAGCCAGTTATTAATTAAAATTTGTTTCGCGAGTCCGACAGTTGTGAAAAAGTGACCTTGACAAAAATTGTCTTAGTGACCCAACTATAATAGTTATGAAGCTGAAACTTTTTAGAAGTTCATAAAGATCCTTTAGGTACATTCTGTAAAAATTTTATCAAAATTAAAGATGGTCGAGCAGGGACACCTAGGTCACTTGACGTGGAATAACCCCATATTGTTTTTGCCGGTGGTGATTCCATGAATACCAGGAGCTATTTATTAGCATTATCTATCTTGGTTATTGTTTCTAGGCACTTTTATCATGTGTACTTCTACATTAACTTCATTTTTGTTTGAACATTATTCTGTAGACAACCTACTTTAACCTTTTAAGAATCACAAGCAATGTGAATAATTTACTGCATTATGTACGGATATACCGTACTGTTTTAAGCAAGGTAAGCGCAATTAATAATATGCATATAAATAATATGCATTTCAAGAATTCTAAGTAAATAATATTGATTTACGAACAATACCTAAACGCTTTCTGGAATTAAGAAAACTATTTACTATCCTTAAGAAAACATTGTTTTGTGTTATAATGGCTATTTACCTAAACTAAGTATCGTTTTCTTCAAATTTTCTGCAGGATTTCCTTGAATCAAGTTAACAAATGTCTTAAATAAAGAAATACAATTATTTCATTACAAGTGTGTACTTCTCTTAAGCGGAGAAAGAAACGCTAAGGAAATATATTTTTTTTAATTTAAAACAGTTATTGTATTGCGGATAATTGAAACAGTAATTGTCTTGAATTAAGGCGGACAGCTTTGATACAAGAAAACGTTTCTCTGCGTGTAATTTATCGTTCCAATTTATGTGATCACAAATTATCTGTTGGGATCGTCTTAATAAAACCACTAAAATACTCTGATTCACTAAAGTATGTAAAGTTTTTCATACTGTGTCCATGGATGGAGTTGACAGTAGGTATGATTGACAAAAAATGTTTAGGTTGGAATTTAATATTTCTGGAATAAGTCCCGCTTACACTAAAACTTATTTTTAGTTTGCTATTTTCGTTTCAGTATTACCAAGAAAAGTTGTTCGGAATGAAACGGCGTTATGCACATTTATTTTTATAAAATACATTATTTGTCAGCTTCGTTTCAGGTGAAATACTTTTTCCGTTTACAGTACGCCAATATGTTACTAAGAAAGCTACTTAGAATGGAAATTTATGGCGTTAAGCAAATTTTCAGAATGATTGGCTTACTTTGATGATCATGATGAAATTGATAATAGGGGAAAAATCTTTATTATTAATTTTACGACAAAGTTATTCTTTAAGTTCTGTTCTCCTAAGAAATTCACTTTACACTTTACGATTCGTTTAGTTTATTTATTGCTTCCTGTATATATTGTTATTTGTGCGATTATCAGCATCATCAAGCAAAAAATCAAAGTAGCCACTTTAGTAAATGTCAATTTTGTGTGTCTGTCAGTATTTTTACTTCTTTACAGCGTTATTGAAAATGTTAACGAATGTGCGGCTTTATAGATGTTTCGACGCAATGTGGCATGGTTTAACGTGCTTCAAACTTTATAAAATTTGATTCACCAATGTTTTATGATAAAACGAAAAAAATTCAAAAATTTTTTACTTTGAAAAATAAGGGACACCCTAACGTACATATCTGTAGCAATCGTATCTTGATATACAAACAGAAACGCATGCATTAGATTGGGTAATTTTGTGCACAGATGTCAAATCACGAAGAGTGCGGTTTCATCTTTCTTGTATATACATATTTTAGCCAGTTTCAGCTTATATAACTTACCGTTGGTGCCAATTTCGTAGACCTGAAACAGGAATGTAAGATTAAAATTTTCGTTGTAATAATAACGTAAGTAGTTTTTCTAGTAAGTATTAAGAGATAAATAAATTAATATACTTTATTTCGGTAGCCTTAATTACTAAACTTTTGAAAAACTTTATTAGAACAAATTATAAAATTATTGAAATACTATTTTGTTCAATTTTTTTTTGTTTATTTATGAGCTTACTCAAGGATTTTTTAATATATTTAAAATGTGAGTGTTTCGTCTAATAATTGTAGTATGGTTCTTCACTAACAAGGAATATATAATTAAAAAAGTATTCAAGTATGTACATATTCTGCTAAAACTACACTGTGCTACTCGTTTATTATGACTGATTATATCTCAAGTATATTACTCAAATATACATATCTTCAATTAAATACCATAATAGAAATCTTCAAATATCAGAACTATCAAACGATTTCTTTTGTTTTACGTCTGCTGTTTTCTTATGTCAGGTCATCAATTGGCCTCCACATTCCATCCATTTTGTCGGTTTGAGGGGTTGTACTTCAGGCGAAGCATGCATTTCTTTTAGTAAACTTGTTTGTCTCGGAAGTTTGATATTACAACTGTTACCTTGACTGGTGATGATATTTACCTTTTGTTAAATCAAAAAACTTTTTATGTCAGTTACATGACTCTTAATTGCTTTAACTCATCTGATCAGTTTGATCGTATTAATTATATTTTGCGCCGGTGCTTTATCACCAGATCGAATATTTATATTTTTTAGTATGAAAATCATAAATTTGTAATCGTTTTAAAATCGGTTTAGTCATTCTATCTGGAAACCAATGTCTTCTCATCGGAGGTGGTTTGTGATCTATAACAAGTTCGAATTCTGATTCCGCTAAATATATAAACAAAATCTTTCTATAGCTCCATACCAAAACTATGCTTGACAGACTTTTGTTGGCGAAAGATATAACTTTAGGATAACCATCATTATCAATTTGCAAAAGAACTGCTCCTAATGCAACCAGTCTTGCATTACCTATCATATTAATCTAGTTCACCGTCGAGGGGCAAAATATGCTAAAGTTGGCAGTTTGTCCAAGGCTGTTTTTAAATCTTCGAAATGTTTTTGATGTTTTTCCACTCAAAGTTTGACTCCCTTTTATTTAACTAATGAAGAGTGCTGCCGAACTTGGATCAAGGATAAATTTCTAAATATGTTACCATTTAAGGAAAACTTCCATCTTCTACTTTATTGGATGGTGGGCGAAAATTTAGGATTCTCTTTACTTTAATTTTATAGGCAACTATGCTACTTGCAGACAATTTACCTCATAAGAAATTCAATTCTTGCACTTATGTAGTACACTACGTTATTGGCCTCAAACCTTTTTAAGCAGGTATCAGTCTTACTGCTTCCGAATATAACGTCATCAATAATCGAGGAAATTCTTACATAATACTAATATAAAACTCCTTTAAAGATTCGTTGAAAGGTTCAGTTGTTAATTGTAATACTTTTATACATTTGGCGGCTTTTTTTCTGAGCAGATCTGCGCGGTAAGAATTTAATAGTGGGTGAAGGGTGTATATATTGTTGTGATATTTATTTACTTTGGTTAATAAGTGTTGTCTTTTATTTTTACTAAGCGAAGTATTGACGATCTCTTCCCTCTATATTCCCCTAGTTTGATGTTTCTTCTTCGTCTTACACATGGATAAAAAAGTATTTTTGTTAAAAAAATAGTGCAGTAAGCAACACCTAAAGTTACAAACCAATTTTGCTATCGGAAATTCTAATTATATTTCTTTAAATTAAAAATACGTAATTCTATCGTATTTGGATAGGCAAATTGCTATTCGCACGCAGTTTTGAATTTAAAACAACTTTATCATGGTAACCACTTTCGATGCACCGTACCTGATTCTATCGCACTTGCAAAATTGGAACATCGTCACCAAGGGAGCGGAAAGAATTTAAAATGGATTTAAAAAGTCAAGTTATATTCATTCAAATAGTTAACTGGGACTATAAATAACGAAAAACAAATGGAGACAGTATAAACAATTCTTTCGACAAGTAGCAATTTTCAAAATTCAACGGTAATTTGGTCATATTTCAAGTTAATAGAAAACTATTTATATAAAAACTAAAGAATATCAACAAATAAATCGATTTCGACGTTTAACATTGAAATTGTAATCGACGGAGCAAGATCCGAAGAGGGAGATACTTGGTTATAAATCGGAGTCTATTACATGTCTAAGGATATCAAGATCGGACAACGAAGAACTGCTTCTCTGCGAAGAACAAAAGGGACCGAAATTAAAATTATTTGGCCAAATAATAAAACCAAAAAGAAAAATTCAATTTTATTTATTTGATATCAAAATTTAAAATTTCAAAAATAAATTAAAGTTTAAGTAGTTGTCGGTTAGGAATTTCGATAAGCTCTTGCTTGAAATTCCATACCTTGTTTTAATAGAAATATAATTATTCCCAATTCTAAGCAATAAAAAAAATTACTGTTTCTTTCAAACGATAGAAAATTGTTTACATTTTTGTTATCTTTTTCAATTAGCAAAAAGGTAAATAAGATAGATCTCACAAGACGTAATCATTGTTCAAAAAACGTTAACGCTGAGATAATTAATTTGATTCCTTAATTTCACTTATAGTATCATTACAATAAAATTCTAATGTGAAAGTAGATATATTTCAGTGTGGGTGAAACATTTTAACATCCAACCGGCTATGTTCTAGTCCGTAGGGGAAACCAATAACACCGACATTTTTCATTGCATAAGCAAAATTCTACGGAGTGAAACAAGAAATTAATACGGAAGCGGAAAAATCCTTCACCGTTGGGGGAAATGTTCTAACTCCAGAACGGAGGAATCTTCTACCTAGATGGAGTAATATTTTACCGTGAAGAAAAATGTTAACACCGCAACAGAGAATTTGTTCACTGCGGAAGAACCGAAACGGATAATTTTTTCACCGTGGGTGGAGGGAAATTTTTAACACCGATACAGAGAATTTTTTTACTGAGACGGAACCTATGTAATACCGAAAGTTTTTGTTCTCATTCAACTCCGCTTACCACGCGACCGTGTTGAAGTAACACCGTAAAATTTTATCTCCGTCGGTTCTCACTGCTTGTGCAAATGGACTCGAGGAAACAACCAGACGGTGTTAAAACGATGTCAGGTGTATTTTGATCCGTGTAGCAGCAAAACACTACTAGTTTGATTCTCGCGACAAGTTACGTTCTTAATTAATTTGAGGTTTTCTAATTTAATATTATGCCTGGTTTCATTTATGTGTTGTGCTGCACTTGACGGTTGAATTCTACCATAGCAGTAATGAGCTATGTGTTCTTTGAATCTGGTGCCTATCGCCCGTTTCATTTGTCCAATATATGCGATTTTATAATTTTTTTTCATTCCGATCTTTTCTTCGTATCCGGTTTATCTTTCGGATTACCAAGAATGTTTCTGAGTGTATTTTGCGAACTGAAAAACACGTTCATATCTTAACCCCTAAAAACATTAGTAATACCTTTCGATATTTTGTGAAAGGGAAGTTTCACAAATTTCTTATCGCGGGTTTTTATCAGAATTAAAGTCGTGGAATTTCTTACACAATGCCTATGTTGGACTTTCTTAAGGATGCAATCGGCATCATAGGTACAATAAAGAACTTAAATTTATAAAAAATGTAGCTATTTATAATGGTTACTCTTCTATAGATGTCGACTGCATCAAATAGTAATTTTTAAAAGCACCAATATTATTAAATTCATGGAATTAAATTAACCTTATGACACGCTAGAATACTGCTCAAAATGTTGGATTACGTGATTATGATTGTCGAATATTATTAAAGAAATTTAATTTATCCTATTTTAGTCTAGATAACTGAAGTGTTTACTAAAAATGAACGGTTATCAAATTCATCTATGGTACTTGCTACTGTGCGCTAATTTGAATGAGTGATGTAGTACATATGATATCACAAATTTCAATCTTGCGTTAACATTTATTTAAATGCTCAACAAGTTCGAATTTGAGTGACAGCTTCCGTTCATGTTATAAATACCGCCATGTTACTACTTCAGCTTTGTAGGTATTTTCATGTAATATAAATATTTTACAGCAAATATTCCAATACTTATGAAAGTTTTGCAAGAAATTAATCAAAATTAGGTTCAGCTTATAGCTACTTCCATATAGGTAAAATTAGCAAACGCAGCAGTGTATGACACATTTTTAAAAAAACGGATTTTTGTATTTTTACCTCTAATCATGAAAATATAGCAGAATATGTATCTAGGTTATCGTTATTCATTGATCTAGTACACAGTAAAAAATAAGCGAGTGAAAACTGAAAGTCAGCTCAAAAACTTAGAAATGACATATGGTAGGGGAAACTGTTGTACTTTGATCATAATGTACCTTGGATCACACTCTGTGTTTTCTAGTTTGTACTGCCGTTGAGAAGGGCAGATTGAGGTAGTTCATTTGTCACTCACCAAAATGTAGTGTGGAGCTGTTTTAGTTATGTTAACAGCATTATTGTTCAGTTGAGTCGAAAAATTTGTTTTCGTACGTAATTTGTAAGTTATTTTATGTTTAATTTTTGTTTTTTTTTGTTGTAACATTTTCTTAAAGAAGAAGAAAATAAACTGCAGTATTATTAATTATATGCGATCTGGTGAGTTAAACTATACATTTCTTTGTAGATTAAACATAACCTCTAAGCAGTATGATGCTTTTCGCTTTAAACTGCACCGTCCTGTACCTTGAATCACAAGCATCTCATGTACTTTGGATCAGTGATCCAAGGTACATGATGTTAATATTTTGTGGTCATTTGTTGTAGGTTACAATGCCAAGAAGTAAAACAGGAAAAAAACGGGTGTCTATTGAACCAGAGGCTATGAAGAGAGCCGTGGAAGCTGTCAATGTTCCGGGAGATAAAAAAATTTCTATAAGAGAAGCTTGTAAGGTTTACAAGGTGAAATTTGCTACTTTAGTACGACACTTGCAATCTTTTAAAAACTCAGGGAAGGAGGACTATAAATATGAAGTTAAATATGACGCTAACAAGGTTTTCATTTACACTGAAGAACAAAGTTTAGTACAGTACATATAGACTGTAGTAAAAATGAAATACGGATTTATTAAAAAGGGAGTTCGGATCCTTGCGTATAAATTTGCTGTTGCAAAGGAAAAGAAAAGACCACCAAAATGGAAGGAGGAACAAATTGCAGGGGAGGAATGGATGCGTTTGTTTCTTAAAAGATACGAAAATCAACTTTCAATAAGAAAACCAGACAAAACTAGTTTATCTTATATCCCTCCAATGTTAATTTTCCCTCGGGTCAACTTCAAAGACTATATGCTAAAAGGGGCGCCTCCTGGAAGTGTCGGTGGAGCTAACCCATCAGGCTGGTCTAACAACTCTCTTTATCTTAAGTTTCTAGACCATTTCATAGAACATATGAAGCCATCAAAAGAAGAACGGAACACTGGAAGTTTCAGTGGAATTTATGGAGGCTCAAATACTAACAAATGAAGCCAACTCTTCAGTTCTAAGAGAATCTACTGAGATTGATAATCCTACTACTGACTGTAGACGCGAGATTAAAAATAAATCTATATAACAACCTGAAATGGGCCCTTCAACGTCCATGGAGATGTCAGGCGAAAATCCAAATAAAAGCAGAATAATGGTTTCACCAGAGCAGGTGCAACCTTATCCCAAGGCTGCAGCTAGAAAAGATTTTAAAAAGGGGAGAAAGCCTGGCAAGAACAAGATAGCCACCGATAGTCCAGAAAAAGAAGAGATTAGAAAATATAAAATTAAGCAAGGTTTTAGAAAGAGCACATCAAAACCATTAACTAATGGAAGCCCTAGAACTGCTAGGCGTAAAGTAATAACTGAACTTTGACAGTGGAACTGAATGTGAAGATGACGTTGATATGTTCAGAAACGATGATGAAGGCGATCTACTGGAACTTGTTAATAATGAATTAGCTGAGGCTCGGAGGAATTCGAAAGGCCAAACTTTCAGAATGGAGATTATGTTCTAGTAGGCCTTAACAGGAAAAAAGGCTCAACTGAACATTATGTAGGGAGAATTATTTCTCAAGATCAGTGTGCATTTGAGCATATGATGAAATTTTATAAACGCATCGGATCAACAAGCAAATTCACTAGTATCACTGAAGAAGTATTTGATGTAAACATTTTAGTTAAACTTCCTAAACCAACGGAGTGCAATGGATCAGCAAGAGTAGCTGGACAGTTGTGGTTCAAAGTTGATTTTACAACTTTTAATGTAAAATAGATTTTGTAATATTTTTTTCTTATTAATGATAACCTTATTCATATGTAGAAAAGTTAATGTTCTATATATTGTTATATTATGTTCAACGTTGTATCTACGACAATAACAACTTCCCTCAGTTGTCACTTCGGTACTGACTAAATGTCTGGCCACTCGTTGGTAACTAAATATCCCTCTTGCGGGGAAAATTGGAAATTTCTTCGTTACCATCCCCCTCAGCCAACTGTCCTTGGGGCAAGGACATTATAATATGTATACACTATATATACATATGTGATCATATAATTCATCCAACTAGGATATTTAATAAATGAAGTACTAAATTTTGCAACACTATCTAATTTATTTCAGGTCTACAACGTTTGTGATCCAAGGTACATTAGAGAATGATCCAATGGTCTTGTACTATGGATCACTTAACAGAGTTTCAAAAATCATATTGTTTAAAGTGTTCGGCTTATGGTTCAAGTGTTTTAGTGAGTGAATGTTATAGTTAAATAATAATAAATAACATTCTCGTTGGAACTACAAAAATACAAAAATAATGATTTTTGCCAAATTTACTAGCAAGTGATCCAAGGTACAACAGTCACCCCTACTCTTCATCAGTATCACACGTCATTAACTCAGAGCAAACGGTTTTTCTCTTGTTATGATGTCTACAAGTGTCTTATAAGTTCGTAACTGCTGTATTTGTTTTTAATGGAACGTGCTATGTAATATCATTGCATTTTTGGAATCCTTGTTAAATTTTCAGGGAAAATGTAATAAGGTACTAAGGGTTTCAGAGTTACTAGGGTATTTTAGTTGACGCTTATAGAAATCGTTATCTTTCCGGAAGTGTGCGTTACATAAATGTGATTTTTGGTAGCTAGATTAGGCATGAGAGGACCTAATACACATGCCCTTATGTGGTTCTAAATTGTTAATGAGATGCGCATAGTATTGCGTTAAGTTGGCATGACATATTTTTATTAAAAATTCATTTCTTTTAATGGAACGTCACTTATTTTAGTTTTGAATATTTTGCAGAATTCTAGACAAAAAGTTGCTAACGGTCTAAAATCAACCTTTTCCTTGTTAAAAACGATTTTGGAATTTGTTTATTTTATCAGTGTGCCATGACAAAAACAAGTCGTTGGAACAGTTATAGAATATCATGACATTTAATGATGTAAAATTATTGTATTATAGTAAAATTAATTTAGCTATTCGAAGTTCGTTATACCGTGATTAACTAGTTTATTAACTAGTACCTTTTCGAGGATTTAACATTGACTTGATAAAATTTGTTACCTGCCTTATTGTCAATTTTCAAAGAGGTAGTTCTAACTGAAAAGAAGGATGTAAAAGCTCAAAGATTTCAATATTATTGTTATCAATGGGAACTGATGGAAATGGTTCGTAAACTTGTTCTAATTGTCTGGCAAATAGCATTCCTTTTTCATTACTAGTCTCAGCGCATTTATCCCCTTCGGTATGAAGCGGAGGATGGAATAACTGTGGGTGATTAAATTCTTTGTCGCTTTCCAGAGAGAGTGATCTGTAGCTTCTATAGCTGTCAAATTAGTCAAATATCTCTGAATTCCACTATTTTAGTTTTTATTTAATAACTGAATTCCGCTTCCGGTAGTTGCTAGGTGGATCGAGTAGCCCGACAGCTGCCAGTGCCGGTCCCAAGCCCGGATAAAGGAGGAGGGTTGCGGTGATTGAATTTGCATATCATCCCACGTAAAACCACGAAAGCAAGCAGAATGGAAAGTTCGTCTAAGAAAGATAATCTCCGGGTGGAAGTCCACACTTCCAATGGAAGGAGCTCCGATGGATACGGAAGGGCCCGTTCTGCGAATGCAAAGAGCAACCACAGACGATTAAAACGTACAAAATATAACTTCAACATCTGTACATGGAACATACAAGAACTTATCAATAAAAACCAAGAGGTGCTAAATGAAATCGATAGACTGAAGGTGGATGTTGCGTTCTTAACGGAAACGAAGAAAAAAGGAGAACGCCAAGAGATACTAGGATACTATTATCACATATGGAGTGGAGTAAATAAGAGCGAGAGGGCCAAAGCTAGAGTCTCAGTATTAATTAAAAATAAATGGACAGATAAGATTCAAGGAATGAATGAGAGAATTATAGAGATAGTTTTAAAAATGAATGGACAACTAATTACAATATTGCTGTATACGGGCTCATGCAAAAGTACAAGGAAAATATGACTTTTTTAACAGACTTAGCGAATTGATGAAAAAAGTGAGGAAAACTCATGAAGTGATTGTAATTGGAGACCTAAACTGCAGAGTAGGTAAAGAAGACAATGACGAAGTAATAGGAAAACGCGGAGAAGACCTCAGAAATGACAATGGTAATCGCCTAATGCAAATTTGCAAAGAACACAAATTTATAATAGCTGATACATATTTTGACCACAAGGACATCCATAAATATACATGGGTACAACCAAACAAACAACTGAAGTCCATAACAGATTTTATTCTAGTACACAACAGTGGAATATATATGTTAGGGATATGAGAGTATACAGAAAACCGGAATGTGGCTCGCATCACCACCTACTAATCGGAAAATTCCGGTGTAATGGATATAAAAGTATAACAAATAATGAGGTGGACGAGGACAACTTACAGGAAGTTGAAGACACGAGATACAAAGTAGAATTACTGTAATAGAATAAGATAAGACGCAGATATGAAGATGAATTAAATCAGCAACTAGACCTGAATATCGAGGGCACGCACAACATTGGAAATATATGAACACATAAGTAAATTCTATTCATATTGTTGCAAATGAAGTCCTAGGGATTAAACAAAATAATACAAAAAGGAATAATTTAATTAGTGATGAGTTAAGAGCACAAATTAATGGAAAGAAAAAAACTATATGAGAAATGGCTCTCAAATTAAAATCCAGAAAGAAGAGGGGAATATAGAAAGAACAGACAAACAGTCAAACAAAAATAAAAAGAAGAGTCCAATGAAATGTGGGATAATACTTGTAGACAAATAGATTCAAATTTGGGATACAATAAGTCAAGAGGAGCTTGGAAAGCTTTAAAAACAACACGGAGCAGTATTAAACAAAACTCTTATATTCCCACAAAGAACACGTCACTACAAGCAATTACTACAAGAAACCATGAATACACCTAAGAAGAAAGTATCATGCCCATCGAGAATATAATATTAGAAATCTCAGTAAAAGACGTTAAAGATGCACTACGATAAACAAAGAATAATAGGGCACCAGGACCTGGTGGAATACAACCTGAACTACTAAGATATGGAGGTCACAAGTTGAGTCTATTGCTAACGAAGTTATTTAATCAAATTGAAATAGGTGGACAAATACTAGCAGATTGGAATGTTTCAATAGTATCATCTATTTATAAAAAAGGAAATAAGCAGGATACTAAAAATTGCATTGAGGTATAAGCGTAATACTATGTACTGCAAGGGTGTTTGGAAAAGTGATCAAAAATAAAATAGAACAACAACTGAGCGATTTGAATGAAGTGCAGAGCGATTTCAGAGTGGGGCGCTCATGCCTGGATAACATATGGACAAATAATAGAAAAAAGAAAAGAACCTTGAAACACATATGATGTTCATAGACTTTGAAAAAGCCTATGACAGTATTCCAAGAAACAGAGTATGGCAGACAATAAGACGATTGAATTCAGGTACAATGGGAAAAATAAAAATTGGAAAATGGATGACACAAAAAATTACATATATTGAATAAAGGGCTGAAACGACACAAAAAATTACATATATTGAATAAAGGGCTGAAACAAGAATGCACAATGTGTTTAACATATATTTGGATAATATTCTGGAAAGATGGTTCCAAAAATGCTCACTTTATGGAATTGCTGATGGTATGATTATTTTTGCCGATAATAAAGAAGATTTAATACACATAGCAAAAGATCTAGTAGAACAATGTGAAATAGAGTGACGAAACAAAATTCGTACGGTGGAACTTGCAAATAACAAGACAAGACACTCGTAGATAGAAAAAAAGAATTTGGAGAGAAGTGGATATTAAATCATCTATAACTAGAGATATAGAGAACCGCACATTACGATGGTATGGGCATGTAGAAAGAATGCCCGTAGGCAGATGGCTTAAGAAGATCCTAAAATGGTCATCACCGGGTAAAAGAAGACGAGCTAGGCCTACAATAAAGTAGAAAACACATGTACAAAGGATAATGACAGAAAGAAATATAAAGGAAGGAGAATGGAATGATCGGCAGTTGTAGAGGCAAACGACTAACCTATAAAGTAAGGTTTATTTTATGCTGAGCAACTCATGTTGTTTGCCAGATTTTTCTGTCTTCGTTCTTTTTGGAATGGAATTTAAAAATGTAGGTGATATTGTTTGCTCACAAGTGATATTTTTTGTCATTCGCAACATTTCCCTCATTAACGATAAAAGAGGAAAAGAATCAATAATTTTTTACACTATGTGCAGTAAAATGTACTAAAATGCAGCATTATGTAGTAGATATTCCATTTATAGTAATATTAGTTTTCTACTAGGCATTACACTAAAATAGTGTTTAATTTAACATTTAATAACATTACTAGTGGGGAACAAATTGTAGGGCCATTTTATTGTTGAATAGTGTTAAAATAATTTACTATATGCGCTGTGTTCACAATGAAAGGAATAAATTCAATAAAATTCTAACAATTTTTAGTGAGTAAATATACTCTTATACGTCAATTTACAATTTTGGTTTACAATTTTTTGACTTCCATTACAACGTGGTATCACATTCGGTATGAGCAGAAATTGCAGAAAATCTATTACTTCAAATATACATTTTTACCAATTTGAGTAAAAGATAAAATAAGCTTTTGAATAAACCCTCCTTATGCAGGTTTATTACGAATAGTTTTTGAGCTATTATAACAAATACATAAATTAAATAAAACAGATGAAAACAAATAATAACTTGACTAAGTTGGATAATAAACTGAAGCGCTTCTTAAAGCAAATGCTTAAACTGTCACCCATCTACTTCATAACATTTCCAAAGACGAGAAATTATTGCTTTTAGGACATTTTCCAACAGTGTTGGAGAAATTAAACGAATCTCGTCACGCCTTCGCTTTTCTAAATCATTAAATTATTTGGCCTGGTGAAATAAACCTTATATTTTAAATAACCCCACAAGAAACAGTCAAACGGAGTTATGTCAGGTGATCTAGGTGGCTGATAATTCTTCTCCTTCCGATCCATCTGTTAACGAAAGTCGCATCCTTCGAGTATTAATTGCATAGTGTGGAGGTGCATCATCTTGCTGGAACCAAATTAGGTTACTTGGTAGGTCATTATCCTCTTGACTGCGAAAGGCGACAGCTAAAGTGGAAATCAATTCGAACTGAAGAAACAAGTAGCTTTCCCTAGTTAACGTTCCTTCAATAAAATAAGGTCCTAGAAGTCGGGTACCAACAATTTTGGGTGTATGCTGAGTGTGTCATACAACGTTGCCGATTGACAGAATCGTGAAAGGAAAATGTCGCTTGGTAAAAAAAAGCGATATATTCAATGAAATTTGCGTTGTTGTTTTGTATTTTTATTATTTCCTTGGAGAATTTGGATTCTTCGGTCAAAGTCACTTTCTGACAATTCCTGCACTAAATGTATTTTAAAAGGATTACACATTGCTACTCGAAACGTACTTGAAACAGTTCCTAATCCACCATACTCCCTTGATATTTGTTTCAAAGTGATTACGAGCTAGGCGCCATAAATTCTCGGCCTGATATAGAAAAAATAAACTTGGCAAAATATAATATATATTTTTTTATTTTTCAATATAATCTCCCTTAACATCAATACAATTATTACAACGATCAATTAATAATTCTATACTCTTGTAAAAATAATCTAAAGTTTTTCCCGTAAAATACCTTTCTGGGACGAGGTTCGTCGGGTCGCCGCCATTCCATCGATTTCTTTTTAGATAGAGGATCATAATACAGAACCATTGTTTCATCTCCTGTGACAATGGATTTCAATTCGGTTTCAGGTCGTCTCCACATACGTTTAAAAACGAACGCGCACATTCGACCCGACAGGTACCCGTCTTGTGCTAATCTTATTCATACCCGCATGGTTATGGAAAATTCGGCAAATAGTTGTTTCAGAAATGTTAGACATCACTGCTAATTCCTTCACTTTCAAACGACGATCTGCTAATACTATTTATTCAATAATTGAAATGTTTTGAGTTGTTATCGGTTCAATTGGCCGACCGGGACGTTCATCATCTTCAAGAAATTCTTGTCCCAAACGGAGACATTTAGCCCACTTTTTTACAGCGGAATATGAAGGAGATAAATCACAATAAACGCCGTTTAAACGTTGTTTAATGGGATTAGGCGTATGTCCTTGTGTTAAAAATTTAATGACTGCACGGTGCTCAATTTTCGTTTCCTGAGCCATTTTCATGCACTAGTCACGTTGTCTAGCTGGCTACTAAAAACTACTACTCTTCGAGCCATAATATATATAATGTAGGCCTCGCACATGTGCGACTATGACCCAACGGAGTTTGAACACGCTAGAACCTGTATAAGCTTGTCAGGCCGAGAATTTATGACGCCTACCTCGTATCTTCAGCTGCTAAGAGGAAGTTTAATTTAGTATCTTACTTTTAGGTAGATCCCTAACGTGACCAAATTCTCTGAATTTGCTTTCAATCTTACTTACACTAGACTGATTAATTGGAGGACGATCAAACCAAATTTATCGTGGTTGAATAAATTAACAACTTTTGCTCGAGTACGTAATCGATTTCCAAAGCCAATCATCATAAGAACCTCTATTCATTTATTTTCAGTTGAATGCATTGTGAATTTAGTGAGATGTGCAAACACTCAAAGTAGTTTTGACGTATGGATACTGTAATGTTTTAAATTGTTGAGTTTATTTGCCGCTTTAATCAAGTTATTGTTTGTGTTTATTTAATTTTTGCAACAACTTACAATAAACTTGTGTATGGGATGTTTACTGAAAAGCTCATTTAATCGTCTGTATAAATCTGTAAAAATATATATGGTGTTGTATTTTAAATAACAAAATTACTATTGCTACCGCTCAAATGGGAAGTGAAATTGAATTATGGTATAAGTAAAAAAAAAATAAATCAAAAATATAAATCGACATGCCCCAGTATTTTTATCAAAATGATTACCAGAATTTTATCGAATTTATTTCTTTCATCGTGGACGCAGTGTATACAGCGTGTCCACCTAGTGTGTGGACGGACGATAATTCCCTTGCTGAGCAATTTAGGGAAAAGGTTTTCAAATAGAAAATATTCGGAGTCAAATGCTGCACAACATAAAATTATATCCAAGTATACAGGACGTTCAGTTTCAACTGCGCACGATATAAGTTCAGATTTTCGGAACAGCCTGTATATTACTACGATTTTAGATACCTCTCTTCAATTCATGTCAACTTTTAGCAAAATTCCCTATATCCATCTATCTTGAGATAATTGACAGACTTTGAGATTTTTGTAAAACGTCGCTGTTTCTTTACCGCCCGATATCTTAAACGCCTTACATGTTAGGGTATTGATTAAGATTTTATTCGATTAAGTATTTCTTGAAGTTTCAGGCAATACATCGAAAAGTTTTTTATATCAACTGGAATTTACAAGATGGCCATCGAAATCGTTGCCATGTTTGGTCCATGCTATTTAATTTTTTTAATGGAACACCTTGTACATTTTTTTGCGATTTGAGAGAGAAATTGTAATAGATTTTTTTTTATAAACATTTCCCTATACCTAAAATGTGTCATTTTTTAGTAAATTAAATATGAAGCTGTGCAGATACGTTTTTTGCTAAAATACATAGCGAAATGTGAGGAAATACTATAAACTTTTGTTCTAAAGATATTCATTAAAAATAAACTGTAAAATTTAATTCATCCATACAATTTCACATCTATTCGAAGTGAACACCAATTTGCTTCATATAGACTGACATGCGATTCTTTGTATTTTATTAAACATTTATTAATATATCGAGAGTATTATTTTGTGTAATGTTCATGTTATGCATTGCCTTCTTTTTGAACGTCCGAATCGGAAAAAAAGTTGCTGACTCTCGCGCACCGCTTGAGAATTAGAAAAATTAAGTTTGAAAATTCACTTGGGAATAATATTTGCGATAGTAAGATACTGCCTCGATCCATGTTCCCCATCGCGTCAATACAGGCTGAGGTGGTAGCGGAATTTGCGGATACAATTGCTTGAATACGCGGATATGTTTGGGAGATTTCACAAACACTTTTTTGGTAGATGATATTAAATCATTCACCCTAGGATACTTGCTTCGAATTGTTTCTGCTACGAGATAACATGCATGTATGAGGCGTGTTGCCATTTATCCTTATCTCGTACAAATTGTGTTCCTAAATCAGATCTATAAAGTATGAAACGTTTCCAAAAATATATATCAATAATCGAGCGAGGATCATTTCTTAAAATACCTTAGGCTTTAACTATGACAGGATTGTTGTTCGTTCGTTTGTAAAAAAGAATAATTGTTCCTGATATAAATATGGTTTGCGACTCAATTACTCAATTATAGTTTCCATTCTTATTATAGGCAAGGCAAGTATAAAAATGGATATCGCGATATAATAACTTAAATATAGAAGACAGACCTTTGCCAAATAGAGCAAGTACCGGACGAGAACCAATTTTAAAAGAAGATGTCCATAGATTACAGCTTCACTGCGCCGAAAACCCATTTACGGCAACTATGGAAATACATTTACAGTGCACAAAGCAAACCATTAGAAACCTTTTACATAAAAATGGCATACCCTGCAGAAAAACCAGCGGGGAAGATAGCCATTACACTGGAAAATGCAGCTGCTCGACTTCAATTCGCCCATGCAAATATTAATCGGTACTGGGATGGAGTCATATTTTCGGACGAAAAAGTTTTCTTCACGTCTGAAGATTCCCCAAAATTGCCATGGCGACGGAACGGCACAAGGTACGAGGCCCAGAATATCCAGACTTCTGGGGATGGGTGTCTGATGCCGGTCCTGGGGAAATTGTTAGGATAACGGGACGGTTAACGGGAGAAGAGTACAGAGATATTTTGGAGGAGGTATTTCTGCCTTCCGTCCGTATAATCTTCCCAGAAGGTCCTATCTATCTACTGCAAGACAATTCCCCAATCCACACATCAAGAATAACGAGTAATTGGTTCGACAACAACCCCGAACTTGTACTAATTTCTTGGCCAAGTAGGTCGCCGGACTTGAACCCGATCGAAAATTTATGGGCATGCATGGTGAAAAACTTTCCGGACATGCAAAGCGTTCGTGCAGTGAGGAATCTAGAGCATGTTTTTGATGTATGGGAGCTATTACGGGGCAAAACTTATTGCGAAAACTTAGTGCGCTCAATACCATATCGTCTGCGAATGTGCATAGACAGCCGTGGATACTATACAAAATATTAGATTGTGTAACATTATTTTCGTAATTTATAGTTACGAGTTGTTTTTGTTTTATATATTTAAAATCCTTTTTGGTTTTCAATTTTTTTCATTGTTATTGTTACATTATTTATTTAGTTATTGTGTTTCTTTTATATTTTATTTATTTACATGCAATGTTATTTATCGCGAATTTATGTTTTTTGTTGTTATTTTAAGAGTGTCTACTTTATTTCTGTTTAGAGTATTTATCTAGATGTTTTTTTAATATTCTATTTATTTACTATTTGCTTTTGTATACAATTTTATTTATTAAGAATTTCTGTTTTTTTTTTGTTTTTACTTTCCTTTTTGGAAGTGGCTTTTTATTTGATTTTTGTTATTTTATTTATTTGTTGTTTCTTTCTAGAAATAAAGTCTGACAACAATTGTAAATTTGGTTTTCATCTGCTAAAGTAAGTATTTTGTAACTTTATAATTAGCATAGTTTAGATTATGGGTCGTTCAATTTTCCGCAAGTTGCCACTCTGAGCTGTACCAGCACACCAAGCGGTTAAATAGAACACATGACACGTGTATGTTTGCTGTACTGAAACAGCTCCTTCGCCCTTATCGAAAGCACCTTATGAGATCTACACAAAATTAAAATAAAATAGAAATTTCTCTTTGTTACGGTATACATTATCAAGTGGTATATTCTATATTGAGAGCAACGATAACTAAAAACAACTTCAGGTAATCATATTAAATTGACACATTCATTACTCTGAAAACAAAATGAAATTGACAAGTTTATTAGTAGATAAGCGCAAGTGGACGCGATTGAACTGAAACTGACTGAACTAAACTACGATAAGCAAGGAACTATACAACTTTTCATTTCTACAATGTAATTTTTTTAAGAGATTATCACTCCTTTTATTAAGCAAATGTTAACTGGATTAATACCATATAAGGTCCGCTGTATATTATTTTGTTCTGTTATAAATAATTCATTTTTGCTTTTTATACTAAAATTAATTCTCATTTCTATAAAATCTTTCGGAATGCTTTCAACCAGATGCAAATACCTCTAATATTTTAATCAATTATATATTGACATGTGCATCCTCTCACGTTAAGCATAAGTAGTGTTCTAAAGAGAAGTAAGCACAGTCCCTATATAGAATTATTAATTACACCGCATCTAGGGATACTTATTTACGTATCAGATATCAATTAAGATAGAGTACGGGCTTAACGAGAGTATAACGTTACCCTTACTAAGAGAAGATTTAAATATGTAACTGGGAATAGTAAACTAAAACTTGAAGCGATGAAAACCATAAAATCGCGAGTAAATATATTATAAAAACTTACAAACAATAAATTACGAAGTAAATCATATTTACATCTACCTGCTCTTCATACCTACGACATCGAACACACCTGAAGCCCGCATGGAAGGTAATATTGATAATCAGCGAGCGACAGGGGAGATAGTAGTACATATACATAGTACATATACATAGTACATATACATAGTACATATACATAGTACATATACATAGTACATATACATAGTACATATACATAGTACATATACAATAGGACACAAAATTAGAATAATGCACTGTCAATAAATAAAATAAAAATTTGAAAACGTTATTTACTTCCTTAGCTAATATTATTAAAAAGTTACAAACTTACCTGCGTTGCTACGGAGCCTTCTAAATGTATTAAACATACACCAAACCAGAAGAAATATATACTGCACATATATCCATATTTTACTAAAAAACGTGTACCATCCATTCTTTCGCCAAATCAATAATTTGCTACCACTAACTACAATTTACCACCTTCACTTACGGAAAGTAGCTTTCATCAAGTTATTTGATTATTAACATTAACTATATTCAGGGTTCTGAAAGCATATTTAAGCAATAAAGTTGTATTTTATGTATCACAAAAGTTCTATCATAGAGAATTCGGCTACAACTACTTTATCGATAATATTAGTTTGGCTCATTGAACTAAAATTGAAATGAATGTTTACAACGTCAGCCTGCCGTCATTGGTTTACAATTTTTTGTGTATTGCATCAAATGTATTACTTTAGTGGCACAAAGGAAGTGCCGTAATATATGAGCGTTACAAAAATAATTCTAGGCTGTAGCAATATTTTATCTACAAACATATGGTAGGTACAGAAGCAGTGTTCATTAAATTACAGATATGTATATCTCTGGAATCTGTTGTTAAAATCGATCTCTTAAATCTGAATCCAAACAAGACTTTTAAGTAATCCTATTAAAATTTGCGTATGTACTTTAAGGTTTATTTGCGACTCTACCACGGCATTATTAAAGAATAATTACCCTCCGAAATATACTAAATAACATAACACTAACAAATTTAATGTTTAATTAATCTTAATAGTACCTGAAGAACCAATAAAAAAGTTTCAAACAATGGTTAATAGTATAAACATCCTATTTTTAATCGCATCTCACAGCTTTGGAAAATGTTAATATACAAAATGATCCAAATTAACGGTCGTTATTATTGATCCTACGAAATCGGTTAAATTGGCAAACCAGTAGTATTGTTATTGCTGGTTAATATGCAGTTAGTAGGATTATTTCCTAGTAATATATTTTCACAGAAAATCAAAATTTACTGTCTCTTTATTGGAGTACTCTGTATATTCTTTCAATATTTGAGCTAGTTCAGTTTCTGATATAAAGGCTTTCTAGACTATTGTTCTGAAGTGAATAATAATAAAGTTACAATGGTTTTTAGTTTCCATTAAAGATATACGTTTGTAGTCTAAAATTTACAGTGGGGTGTTGTAACTTTATGCGGAACTAAATAGTTTACGTCCTTAAAGTGTTAGAAAGGTGCATAGTATAAATTTTTCCCGCGTTTATTTATTAAATGTACTTTTTTTAACCTTTAGACATAAGCTATAATGCTACTAGCGGCAAAATTATGAAATAAATTCATTAGATTTTTGCATTTTTGCATCAATTTAAGTTTCCCCCACTTCTGGGTTTGAAGTAATGACGTCATCGATAATTTTTTTAAGTGACAACTCCCGATTTTTTTAATGTTGTTAGATCATTTAATTGTATAAATGGTACCATCATTTTAGTACCTCACATAACAACACTTTCAAATAAAAGTAATTTAAAGAATGGAAAACATAAATTTTACTAATATCAAAAAGCAAAGATAAATGCTGTTAGTCAAGAAGTTAAACGATTGTTTCGTAAATCAAATGTTCGAAATAACATCCACCGACAAAAAGCAAATATATGGATTCATTTTGTACATTGCGAATAACGTCAGGACTAGTTCGACTCATTTCATACAGTGATGGGCAAGATAGGAGAAGCGAATACATTTTAACAGAGACTAGATACACTCGCATCTCGTATTTATCCGTTTCCTAAGAAAAGGTTCGCGTTGCCTGCCAGTTTTCCCAAGAGTCTATAAAACACGCGTCTGTCTAGTCGTTTTGAAAGTTTATTCGTTTCTCCTATCTTGCTCATCGCTGAATACCTAATTCTATTTTTAAAATCTTCAAGATTTTTCGGTCTATATAGCAGCGTAAGATCCGGGAAACTGGAGGGCCACTCTACTGGTCTTCGCCTACCGATCCACCTCCCAGGAAAGCAGTTGTTTAAAAACTCGCGAACAAGACGTGAAACCAAATATCGTCCCTTGGGTAGTCAGGATCATCTTCGACAAGAAGCTATCGTGGACTTCGCATGTTGACCATAAGGTCAACAAATCCAGTATTACGTTTGGACTTCCGCAGAATGATGGAAAGAACCTGAGGTCTCTCTCTCAGAGCAATGATGTGGATTTACATTGCAGTTATCAGACCTATGCTAACGTATGGCCCGGTCGCTTGGTAGCCTAATGCAGGAAGCGCGATCGTAGCCAAAAAACTAATGTAAATACAAAGGGCAGCTTGCCGAAGTATCATGGACGCATTAAGATCTACGCCAACGGTGGCTATGGAGATCATGTTTTGCCTGCCGCCTATTGAGTTAGTAGTCGAAGAAGTGGTGTTGGCTACCGTGATCCGACTACTATGCAATGGTATAAAGCAGGGCGACGTTGTAAGACATGGTAAAGTACGCCGCAAGCTCTGAGAGAACTCCGGTCAATAGATTGCCGATCCCGGAGACTGGGGCGAACGAAATGCCACCCCTTTTTGTCTACGATAAACCGTACAAACTTTTGACACATCAACAAACCGACAGCGTTGAGGGTCACTTATGTCTTTTCATAGACGGATTAAAAACCAACAAAGAAACTGGAACAGGAGTATTTTGTGGGAAACTCCGCCTAAGATAATCATGGCCGCTGGAGAAGATCACCATTTTCCAGGTGGAAGTCTCGGCGCTGATTCTAGCAGCGTAGTGTCCAACTGACCTTAAGATTGTAAGCAGAAACATCAACCTGTTTACTGACAGCAAGCAAATAGTATCAGCTTTGAATCAGCCAATAGTGTCAAATCTGCTGCTAGACTGCTACAGAGCTCTATCCTTAGTCCCTGAAACAATGTTAATGTAATATGGCTGAAGGGCCACAATACTGATCTTAGCAATGAAGAAGTGGACAAGCTGACTCTATGTGGCCCAGAACTCTCTATTCGACCGTCTGTAAATGCGTTTTAAGAAAGGATCAGAACTATTACCCATGAAAAATTGATGAAGAGAGATGGGATGAGATTAATTCCTGCTGCACCGCTAGTCCCTTTGACGTATCCCCACAAGCGGACAGTATTAAGATACCTGAGGCTATCCAGAACAGACCTTCGCATGGCTGCTGGGATTCTGGCTGGATGTTGCAACCTAAAGAGGCACATCCGCAAGATGGGAGTAACCCACTTATATAGGGGCTGCCAAGCTGAAGATGATCCATTGGAACACAACCACAAGCACATCAATTGCTTTTGCAATGCACGGAATTACGCAGAAGCGTTACATATGTTTATTGGCAGTAATTATGAAAAACAAATTAAAAGACAAACGCAGAAAAAAATATTAAAGTTTGACGTGTGTACAGTTTCGCATTACACTAATTTTGCACTACCCTCTGTGAAAGTCCCCTAACGTTGAAACCCTTACTTTGTGCGTTACAATTTAAGGAAAATTCCAAAAATACACAACTTTGGACAGCTACGAACTTATGTGATACCTTGTATGTTTCAATTCAATTTTAAACCGTGCCTCCACTCGGACCTGATAATAAAAAAAACACTGTTTTGTAAAATCTCTATTTAGAAAGGTACAATCTGCGTCTGCGGAGACGACTCATCCTGTATAACAACAAGTAAATTTTGTAATGTATAATAATATTTACATACATAAGACGTAACCAAAAAAGATCTGTTTCATTTTAATTGGCTTGATTCATATTTATAAAAATGTTATCTGCGTCGTGTTATATTGTTACGTAACACATTTCGTTAAGTATTCGTACATCCAGTTTTTGTATATACAATAAGAAATTGCGACAAAAACAATTTACATTTACTAAGTAAAGACGGTTAAAAAATACAAAAAATGCCCAAATAATGAAGTTGTAGAAGATTTATATCAAACGTAAAAGAAACATATAACAATACAATTAAAAACTTTTGGTAATATTCTTATTGCCAACGAAAATTTGTCTACCAATATAATCCAAGCACTTATACATAATTAAGAAACAAATAATAATAATGAAGAAAGTGAACAGAGAATAGCAGAAATCGAAGCCAGACGAGGAGAAATAATTAAAAAGCAAGAGAAAATAGCCAATGAAATAAATAAATATTTCGCCAATATAGGGAAACCAACCAGAAACCAACAAAAACAAAATGCTATGCCAGTAGTGACTTCAACCAAAAAGCACACAAAAACAGCGAAATTAGAATTAGCTCTCGGATTTTATAAAATTACAACCAACATATTGAAAGAAAACACAAAAAATTAACACCTATAATCACGATTAGTAAACAACGTATTGGAAGAAGGTATTTAACCAGATTATCTAAAGAAAACAATTATAATCATATATGTACAAGAAAGATAACAGAAAACAACCACAGAATTGCAGACCAATAACACTACTGTCAGCATTAAACTAAATTATACCAAAAAAATAAGAAAGCATTTGGTCTTACTCCAAGTAATTGAAAAACAACAACATACTTTTCAAACAAATTTAAGCACACTATCAGCAGTATACTAATAATAATAATATTATTATTTTCTGTTATGACTAGCGCTGGCCACGAGCGGTACCGCGCATCGGCGTAGAATCAATTCGGACCGAGAGGAACGGTAGTATTACTTCGTCTGCGGAGCAGTACGGACATTTTCGCTGCCGGTCATTTGCGCAATTATTTATCTGTCCTAGAAGAATTATGATTTCGTCAGCAAAACGACCGCGGTCGGACAAACTTCGAAAATTTATTGCAGAAATTCCAGACTTAATATTTGAAGGTGCTAAAATTAAATGTGTAATCTGTAAAATCCCGTTAATGTGTTGGTCCAGACAACATTGTCTACGACACGTAAATAGTGAAAAGCATGTCTCAAAAAGAAATTGCACACGAGACAATGAAAAATTTATATTTAATTTATGCGTTACGTTTATCGCATGTAATATACCGTTTAATTTACTAGACAAGGAACCATTTATCTGCTTTTGGAATAACATATTGAACAAAAAATAAAATCGGAGTTGAAAGATCAAAAATTGTGGTTATATGTCGACGAAACAACAGATCGGAAGAAACATTCTGTTCTTAATGTAATGGCACGCAAATTGGAACGTCATCAATCGGCATCTTCAATTCTATTAGTCTCCAAACGAATACAACAGTGTACTGCCGAAGTAATTTCAAAGTTAGTGTTAAATACATTGGACAAGTTTAAACTTTCAACAAACCAACTCTTGATGTTAGTGAGTGATGGTGCTGCAAACATGCTTTCTGTAGGCCGGTCTCTTAAAGAGCGTTCTGCTAATTTGTTACACATTACGTGTAAAATTCATGCTCTCAATCTTGTGGCGGATAGTATCAGAAAATATTATCCTGAGGTAGACGCTTTAATAGCGCATACCAACGCAGTATTTGTCAAATCACCGAAACGTATTCGCGAATTTCACAGACTGTGCCCCCGTATACCCGTGCCACCAGAACCTATTCTAACTCGTTGGGGAACATGGTTGCAGGCCGCGTTTTATTATCATAAATATTTTGACAATATTAAGAACGTGGTTTTACAATTCGATACAAAGGAAGCTGCCGCTATCCAGAAAAGCTAGTCGAAATTTCAAGATAGTCAGGTTAAAATGGATTTAAAAATCATTCACGACAATTCCTTCGGGCTAGCAGATGCAATAGAAAAATTGCAAAATCCTGCGGTGCCGTTAGAAGAATCTCTACAAATAGTGCAACATGTTCATGCACAGCTATGCGCAATTGAAGACGCAAAAAATGTTTCTGTTCTAGAAAAATTTGAAAGTGTTTTTGAGAAAAATTCTGATTTTGGCACATTAAGACACATTTGTGAAGGTGCGTCAACAGAATCGTTAAGTTATTTGAAAGATTATTTTACTTACGCAAATATTACGTTACTAGATGTAGAACGTTCGTTCTCTGCATATAAACGCATTTTTTCCTCATGCCGTACTAGTTTTGCCGAAACAACAGTTGAAACATATCTAATGTTGCAGATATTCAACAGACATTATTCACTTTGTGATTTCACGGAGGACTCTTAAAATGGTAAGTGTTTGAGCACGTGTTATTTAATTTTTATTTAAAAGATGAGCGGAATTATTTGCGGCAGCAAGCATCTCTATTAGCAGAATCTCTAGTGGAACGCGAGGCCTGGTCGACTCTACGCTACTGCGCGGTACCGCTCGTGGCCAGCTTTAGTCATGAACTATAGGCATTAACGTTGTCAATATAAATGTATATATAAAGTGATACATAAATACGTAAATAAATAAAATCTGTGTAGATATAAAAGGTATATAAAAAGAATAGGACAAAACGCACATGTAAATATATAACACAGACAGGTAAAGTCAAATACTGTATAAAATAAAATAAGATAAAGTTTATCGTATGGTGTTGAAATACTCGTCGAGTGTGTGAAATTCGTCGTGAAGGAGCAACCTTTTCAATTTCAATTTAAATTGTTTTTCATTTAAAGACTTGTACATTTCGGGTAGATGATTGTATAACTTAGTTGGTGGAAACTTGCCAACAACCTTGTTGACGACATGGAGCATAGTCTTGACGAAAAAGAAACTGTAGTGGCGTTCTTCCTGGACATGAAGAAAGCTTTTGATATAGTTTCCAAAACGAACATCATCATCAAAATGAAAAAAATTGGATTTCAAAAAAAAATCCTTAACTAGTAAGTACATACCTACAAAACAGACCACAAATAACAAGAAAGAATCAATAATGTAGAAAGCCAAGAAAAACACGCCGAATATGGCATTCCGCAAGGAGGGAATTAACGTTATAGATAATATATGCAAATGATCTTTGCGAAAAACCACTAAACGGAAAACATTGTATGTATATGCGCAAACGGTAGCTATAGTTTATGCTCCAGCAAACATCAAATCACTTTACAACAGATGATAGACGATGATCTTAAAGAAAGATCAATAACCTGCCATAATTGAACAAAAGACTGAGTATACGATTTTTAACAACACCATGTATCACATCCAACTAAACATAAAGATAAACAAAGTACAAATCAAGGAGACACAAGAATTTAAATATCTAGGACTACGATTGACCAATAATTTAAAATGGAATGCCCATGCTGAGGAATTGGTTATATATAACAACAGGACAATCGCTGCAGCAGTAAAAATAAAGAACTATCTTATAGATAAACAAAAAAAAAACAATTTTAATGTTTAAAATAGTGTTGGGCGATTATGAATGATATAATCGAGATATATCGATTATACCCGAATAATGGATCATTCGATTATGGTTCAGAAATCATTCATTATTCGTTTCGACTGCGCAGGAGCACACAAACGGATTACGATTCGAGATCTGTTTCGAAATAATTCACTCGTCACTCGGATTCTGCCAAATAATCGTGGAAAATAATCGAAATCGTTAGTAAATTTCATTTGTTAAGTTGGTGGTACTGTGATACAAGTATGAAATGGCATTTTGGAAATGAACAATGAAAGGTTAGAAATATAAAAATATATTTTATTATTACATTTGCAAATTTGTGTTTAAAAAAACAATATAATCTCAATTTTTAGGTGCCAGTCGGTTTCTTCGCAAATTGGTTATGAGACCAATTTTTGAAAATATTCTTTCGGACGACATAGAAGTAGCTGGTGCACAAAGATATTTTTCATGAAGTTTGAACAATTCAGGAAGCAAATGTTTGTTTTCCATCCAAAAGCTCAAAGGATTGCATGTTCGAGGTATATTTGGCATAGATAAATACTGCCTTATCATTAGAATAGCTTTTGTTTTTGGTGAAAGAGCTAATACATTTGTAGATTGGGCGATTTTGCTGTCAAGGTAATTCTACAACATATTAACATCAGGGTCATCAGGCGTATATTTGGTCTCTGACACAGGTGTAGAAGCAGAAAATGAACCAGCAATGAGACTCTCAATTTCATCTAAAATCCATTTCTCTTCATTTTCTGCATTTTCTTGGGTCCCAAATCCATTTTTTTTGTAACGAGGATCCAAAAAAGTGGTGATTGCCGATATTTTGTATTTTTCATAATTTCCCAGGCGCCGGGAAAGCACAAAAAACATGTCAGTTTTTAATTCAACCCCAACAGCCGTTTTGCAATCTATTATGTCCATGGAATGCTGAACTCCTCGCACAAGTGGAATTATTGATGATAATGTGATGAATTTCTCTCCAGATAATGTTGTTGTCATTAAATCCAAAATTTTTAGGATCTGAATACAGTCTTCCACTACTATCCATTCATCTGCATTAAGCATCATAGGAGCCTTTGGCAGGCTTGACATCACAGCTACCAGTGGGACCTTAATGTTCACTAAACGTTGGAGCATTATGTAAGTGGAGTTCCACCGCGTTACCACATCTTGTTTGACCTTTAGAACACTAACATTTAATTGTTGTTGCATTTGAATTAGTTTTTCTACAGCAGTTACACTATGTTTAAAATGTCCCACAATTGATCTGCATTTTTCTAGAATGTCACTGAGTTTATTGTTTTTCTGTATGAGCGATACATGGATGATGGTGCTTCTGTAGATGAGCATTGATGGCTGACTTAATATTTGCACCGTTGTCTGAAACCACAGTCACAATTTTGTCACTAATTTCCCACTTGCTGAAAATGTCTGATAGTTCCAAACCGATTTGTGCTCCAGTTTGGCTACCTTTCAATGTTGGCTTTTTAGTTTTTGTATATTTTTTTAATTTTTTTTAATTCTTTACAGAAAGTTTTTACTTACCCATAAGTGGCTAGTAACAGTTATATAATGCTGTGTACTATCTGATGTCCAGAGGTCTGTTGTCACTGCAACGAAATGTGCTGATGACAATTTTTGTCGCAGTACATCAACTTGTTGCCAATAAAGTTGAGGCAGCAGCTGCGAAGCACTTTCCGCGACGGAATTGTGTACAGGGGATTTAATTTTGACACAAACTGTCTGAATCCTTTGTCTTCCACAATTCTAAGTGGCTGGTAATCAGCAACAATCATTTTAACTAGCGCCTGATTGATTTTGGCGTTGTCTGCTTCTGCTAACAGCGTCGGATTTGGTGCAGTTAAATAACCGCAGTTACCTTTGGCGTTTAGATGGTTGGAATTCGCGCACAGAACCAGAAAATGATTTTGGTGGCCCTACTGTAGATGTTGATGGCCCTGCTGTAAATGTGGATGGCTCTGCTGCAGATGCTGATGGCCCTGCTTCATTTAGGATAATATCTTCGTCACTATCGATCATCAGGCACTACAGGCAGTAATTGACTCGGATGCACTCTTTTCAAATGTTGACTTAGGTTTTTTGTATTTTTAAAAAATTTAAATTGTTTTTGACACAAATTGCACGTTACAAATTTGTTGTCCGCTGTTAATTTAAAGAACTGCCATACTACAGATCTTTTGCCTCTAGACGTCATTTTTGAGATAACTGTCTTTGATTTGAACGAAACGGAAACGATCGCAAGCACAGTACAACTGAGACAGACAGAATTGTGCAGCGGAAACACGCATAATCTTAATCATTCCTTTGTCTTTCTTCCAACACAAGTTAATTTCCGATTTCAAGACTTTCAAGTTACAACAGGAATTCTCAAGTGTAAACGTGATTCAGCATTTTGTCTCTACCACTATCTAATATATATTTTTTGAAAGATTTAATAGCGCATGAACCATTTATAATGTTGAGAAATAAAACTACTTGTATTTTTTTTTATTTAATTTATTTTTATTTTTCTCTCCAATACATAATACAAACTACAAACACATTGACATTGTAATAAAACTGTTTTCAATCAATAAATAAATCAATAATAATAAAAGTGCATTTTTACCAGGTTCTTTATTAAATGCTTTCGTTCAATTTTTTAGATTTAAATTTGGTGACCAGGTGGATGCGCATTGAAACATAATCGAATGTTCGATACAAATTTTAAGCTACGCATGTGCACTGGATAATAATCGAATGTTCGAGTGATCATTCGATTATTTTAAACGATTATCTCGATTTATTCGATTATAATATATCGAGTATGCCCAATCCTAGTTTAAAATTGAATAAAATCTAACGGCGACAAAATGGAATTTTAAAAATATTGTACTCCTTAGACAAAATAACTAGAACAAAAACAGTTCACGCAAAGATAAAAGAACTAGATATAAAAAGAACAACTCAACTAAATGAACTATTAATCCTACATAAAATAATCAATAATAAAATTAAAATCACCATAGAAATAAAGAAGAATAAAGAAATACACACATACGAAGCAAGGAGAAAGCCAGGCATATGAACAGAAAAATCCATCCAATGCACTTTCAAAAGAAACCAAATATTTACAACATGAAGCATATAAAAAAATAAAACTAATATTTCTGACAGAGTAAACATCTTAAATAAACTGTAGAAGCGACAAGCGTGAAAATACATAGATGTGCATATACTAAATAGTATATGCGCATCTATATCGCAGAAATATATACCGGGTGTCCAGGATAACAGGAAGTACATGGGTATATTGGAAACCGTTAGAGATACAAGGTCGGTTAAATGGGGAAAAAGTTGCGCACTTATACGGCTAAGTACAATCCGGGATTACATTTTTAAAAATCCATTCCGTTACTGAAATACAGGATGAAAACCAAAAGTGTGCGTTTTCTAAAAACCTTAATATTTTCTTCATTACAAAAAAAAGTAATCAAATTTTCATCATAGGGGTAATGAGGACTTCAGGAAAGGTCTTAGAAAAATTCTAGGCTCACTAAGTTCTTTGTGCTTGTATCCAGCTTTTATTTTTCTTATGGACGCCATTTTGGATTTTTACATTTTTGAAATGGTCATAAAAAATTATTTTCAACCATGTATAACATCCCTATATTCAATGAAAAAATACTATGAAATTACGATTTGACCGTAATAGGCTGTGATTTAACGTATGTGCTCGCTCAACTGTAAGCGAAAAAGTGGTTCACAAGGACACTGATATAAATTTGACGACCTAGCATCACTAAAACAAAAATATGAATACCTAATATGAAATGTACTAATACTATTTAATCAAAATGATCGAAATCAGTGACTGAGACAACTAAAAAAAATTAACAAAATCCTAGAATTAAGGCTGAAGTAGGTGTTCAAACAAGCCACCATTCTCTCGTATGCACAATCTACAACGTTTAACGACTGCCTCACATGATTGTCTGATTATGCCTGGACCAATTCCATTTACACCTGCTTCAACTGCCCGACGTAGCTCTTCTACGGTTTCATAGGATCTCGAGTACACCAAATTTTTTAAATAGCCCCATAAAAAAATCGAAAGGCGTGCGATCCGGCGATCTAGCAGGACACCTTACTGGTCCGCGATTTCCAATCCACTTATCAAGATATTCGTCATTTAAAAAGTTTATCACTATTTGAACATTCTGTGCAGGTGCGGTGTCTTGCTGGAAAAACATATTTTGCAAAGTAGCAAGCGGGAGTTCCATAATTCGTTCTGCGACATTTAAGCTTTCATTATGAAAGATAGAATGTGGGTGCCAATAACACCTAACCATACAATAACATCATTTGACTTGCTGCCTGACTTCACGGATTTTCATAGGACCAAAAAACAGTACTTTTGCGATTAAATAATCCGCAGTTGGTGAAGCGACTCTCGTCCGACCACAGAATTTTCATAGTAAAATTTGGAATTTCATTATGTTTTCTGATGAACCATTGACAAAATTCCATTCTTCTCATTTCGTCACCATTTTGAAGCCCTTGGTAGGGTCACTCACGATAGGGATGGCATTTGTAACGTTTTAAAATGCTACTGGCTGTTGATCGGGCAACGCCTATGGTATTTTCAATTTCGTGTAAAGAAGTACGTGGATTCACAACTACGGCTTGCAAGACCATATTTTCTTCTGTGTGCTTATTTATTTTCCACTCAACGAAACTTCCGTGATTTATTAAATTTTCACGTAATCGCCGAAATATGCTTCTACCTGGCTGAAGTCTTTCTGGGTATTTATTGAAACACATTTCTGCGGTCATCTCATCATTTCTCCGACAGAGAATAAAACACTCCAACATATCATATTTATCTCTGTTCGAAAAACAATCCATTTTAAAATCACAAACACTGACTTTTTACACCACAAAGACTGTTTGACAGCTAGAAAATTCAGAGCCGCTGCGATTATTTAATAAATGTGTGGATAGGTGCCAGCCTACTACGGTCAAATCGCAATTTTTCTATTTTTCATAATTTTTCTTCATTGAACATAGGAATGTTATACATGGTTGAAAAGCATTTTTTATAACTATTTCAAAAATGTAAAAACGTACACTTTTAGTTCTCACTCTGTATCTCAGTAACGGAATGGATTTTTAGAAATGTAATCCCGGATTGTACTTAGCCGTATAAGTGCGCAACTTTTTCCCCATTTAACCGACCTTGTATTTATAACGGTTTCCAATATACCCATGTACTTAATTTTATCCCGGACACCCGGTATAGTGCGGTCCTAAAGTGCCTCCCCCATGCTAACCTTTAAACGACAGAAGCTAGCGTTTTCAGCACTTCAACTGCATTTCCGGTTTCACCGAAAGTGACGTTAACTTTCTTTTTTAAAATAGAACAGCCTGTATATTTTTACGTTTTTGGAAAGGTGATCGAAAGACGAATCCAACAATACCACATATGTTAAGAACTTAAGAAATATGACAATATGCAGCAATAAGCGTTTTGGTAACCTGTTTTTGTTGTTACGCAAAGTTGGCGAAAAGGGCACCAAATTGTTTCTTGTGACGCCAGACTGATTTAAAGAACTCGTTGCTAAGCAAAGTAATCATAACAATTGCCAAACTGTCAAATCTCAACTCCAAAAGTGTAAATTACTCTTATTTATTATTATTATAACCTGCATTTGTTATATTTTCGTTCTTTGTGCTCGTTATTATTTTCTCTCATTTTAGGACCGCGCTGTATAAAGAAAAAAACTATGCAAAGTTTTAATGAAATCAGAGTCGGACAAAGGTCGGGCGAAAGAGATTTAAAATCCTGGGCGAAATTCACCGATCTAAATGAGCAACCATATTGTACTGAATACACAAAACATGAATTATCAAATAAAAGCAAAATAAAGCAAGACAGATACGCCAAAATAATGGCGGTTAAGTTAGAAAAAAATATATTTGTGATTAAGATTTTAAGTCTATATAACAGAAAAAAGGCTATCTCAATTAATTCTGTCAAGTTTCTCATTAAGAATGTGTTTTGTGTTACATTGTAATCGTGCTGCAAAAATTAAATATTTGAAAATTGTGTGGATGAAAGGTTACGGAATACTGCAACTTATAATTTGTTTAAATATTAATGTTATTAATCGCAAGGATTCCAAGTGAAAGGAAATGCAGTATACCACTAGAAAGTTTTTTGGAAGAAGTAATGTAGCTACTGAAGCCAAATTCGGAAAATATGGAAGAACTTCATACAACCTTTGCGGAATAACAAGGCTCAATTTTTAGTGTCTACTAGTTTATAATCGGTAAAATAGCTACTTTGAATAAAACCCAAGCATAAAGAAACTAATTAAAATGCAACTAGTTAATAGAAAAATACACAAAAACCTGCAACACAACGGTATAACTTTTTTAAAAATTCGTACCGCAAACAGATCTTTCTTTTCTATTTGGGATGATGGAGGCCCTTTTTACAATTATAAGATAAGTAAAGCTAACGATGAGATAACATAATTCCCAGAAAACGTCTTCAATAGGAAAGAAATTTTATTTCATCATATTAGAAGATTCATATCATAAATGTAATCTTATCAATATTTTTTTATCTGTCGCGATTAGAGTTTTATTGAATTCCATGTGTGCCTACGACATTGATATTGTATTTTATACATATTAAGGTCAACAAATAATGATAATTTAAGAATTATATTCGCATATGATGATTCAGCTTCACAAAAGGGCTTAACAATTTTTGACGAATTTTCCTCTATCTTGATGTGGAATACATCAATCGTGTCAAACTGGGTGATATAGGCCAAATAAACAAAGTTGAAGTTTATGTGGGTCTCAAGAAAAGAACAACTTCGAAATCAATGTTCATAGAAACGTAGGTTTATGTTGAAGTGTATAGTATAAAAAAATAAGAACGACGATAATATTAATGTTTTCTTCCTGACACTTGACATCTCTTTTTTGCTACTATCTTTCGTACTTCCTTTGGGAGAAATCTTGTTCGAAGTAATTACTTTCAAAACTGATCCAAAGTTAATGATAGTAATTCTGGATCTGACAGGAGATTTATTTCCTTTCATAATTGAAAATAACTGCTCATACCGATAAGAACTTCCTAAACTGGAAATAATTTCATATGCACATTTTTTCGTATTTTCAAATCTGGTAGGTAAATATTTGTAAAATTCAAGTACGCTAACTTAACTAAATTTTGCCTCCTAATCTGAATCACACTGTATCTCAATTACCTCCATTTGCATATGATTAGGTACTGATTCTATTTTTCCGCGTACTTTTATGGGATGCAGTTACACCTGAATTTCATTTGTTCATGTTGCATGTGGAAAAGTGCGTTAAATCATCATTTTCAACTGCTGTTCCCATAGAACTAGCTTGCATTTGAATGTTTTAACTTGATCACACATGTTCGTAATGATTTGATCTTTTCCTTGTAGTTTTAAATTTAAATCCTAAGTGTTTTATTACATGAAGCATGAAGGATAGTTCTTGTAACCGTATTGTGTCAAAACACAGACTAGTATTTTAATTTTTACTTATTAAGAACTGACATATTTCTCCCTTGAAATCAAAGAACAAAATTGTTCAAAAACCTTGAAGCAGAACAGTCAACGTGCCTCGGTACAGTATAACAAACCGGAATTATTGGTGTAATTCTTAAGAAAGCAGAGATCGTCGCTGATTTAAACCTTGAGATTTTATGAAATTAATAATTTTTTTGATAAGTAATCAACATGTTGTGTGTTCATTACTTATCGCATAAAACTTCTTGATGTATAATGCAATGCGTATGATGAATCTTGAATCTCTCGTAAATTTCACTTTTTTCTTTTTTCAGTAATGCCACGAAACCATTGTGTTTTCCGGTCATCGAAGGAGTTCCATCTGTAGCTACAGAAGTTAATGTTGACAGAGGTAGATTGTACTTTTGCAGGTGTTCAAAACACAATTAAATATATCTTGTCATTTACAAATGTTATGCATCGGTACTAGTTCTAACAATTTCTCAAAAATTTTTAAATCTGTCGCAAGCACAAAAAGCACAACTAATTGTGCTACACTCCCAATGTTCGTACTCTCGTCACAGGCAATGGAAAGAGCTTCTAAATTATAGGATTTTATTTTGATCTGAATACTTAAAATGTTAGTCAAATCAGTAACTCTTTCCGCAACTGTGTTTCCAAAGGATTGCTTGAAATGCCTTCACATTTCCTGGACAAACAATTTTTTTAGCTATAATTAGACATTTTTTTATGAAATCAGCTTGAGTAAAATGTTTTGAGTGCTTAGTTATAAACTCCGTCAAAACGCAGCTTGCATGCATCGCTATTTCACAATCTTATGTTATTTTAGTAAATATTAACTGTGATTTTTTCAATCCTAACTTGAGCTCTTCCAACTTTCCTTATTAAAGGTGCGCGTTTTACTGGAAGCGCACTTCCCAGGTTCAAGGAATGTTAACCTGGATAGCATATCAAGTGGCCGGGACCTCGAAAGGCCTTTCCGAAGGCCAAAAAGGGATGACTGGCAGCTAGCTAAACGGGCAATAATATACGGCAGGATTGTCTGGGCAATCGACTCGTTTGAGGCCTATACCTGACGAGATTTTTCCTGCTTTGTTACAGCAAGGTAAAGATGCAATAGCACCAGTGCTTTGCGGAATTTATAGAGCCAGTCTGGCGCTGGGTTACGTACCATCCGTCTGGATTAGGGCTAAGGTCGTGTTTATTCCAAAACCTGGGCGATGCTCATACGCCGAGGCAAAGGCATACAGGCCAATAACCCTATCATCCTTCATCTTGAAGACCATGGAAAAACTGCTTGAAAAGTATGCCAGGGAAACCTTTCTAATAGAAAGGCCATTACATCCCAACCAGCATGCCTACCAAGCAGGTAAATCATGTGAAAGTGCCTTGCATCAGCTCGTGTCGCGGGTGGAGGCATCCCTTAACAATCAAGAAATTGCATTAGCTACGTTTCTTGACATAGAAGGTGCGTTTGATAACACCTCATTTGCTTCACTAATACAGGCTGTGAACAGCCATGGAGTAGACAACACTGTCTGTAGATGGGTCGGAGCCATGCTCCATGGCAGACAAGTAGAGGTAGCACTGGCAGGTGAGACGATGCAGGTGCCTGTCGCCAGAGGATGCGGGGGGGGGGGGGGGGAGATTATCCCCTCTATTGTGGGATATGGTGATAGACGAACTGCTGATCTTGCTAAACAATGCTGGCTACTATACACAACGATATGCTGACTGCACTAGTGGGAAAACAGTAAAACAGCATAATCTCAGAACTAATGCAAAGAGCATTAAAAATGGTAGAAGTATGGTGCAAAAAGGAGAACCTTACAGTAAATCCTGGAAAAATTGCACTTGTACCCTTCACCAAGAGAAGGAAATTGGACGGTTTAAGAGAGCCGATTCTTTGCAACGAAGTAGTACAGATCAGTCAGGGGGCTAAGTTCTTAGGTGTAACCTTGGACTCTAAACTGAACTGGAACTCACATTTACAAAAAATATCCGAGAAATGTAAGAGGGTGTTAATGACAACCCGTAGAACAGTTGGGAAAACATGGGGACTCAAACCACATATGACGTACTGGTTGTACACTATGGTGGTAAGACCCATGATAACTTATGGCTGCCTGGTTTGGTGGTCTAAGATCACACAGAAGCATGCGATAACTAGTCTCTCGAAAATTCAGAGACTGGCATGTCTATGTATAACAGGAGCTATTAAAAGCACTCCAACAGCTGCTATGGAAACCATGCTAAACCTACCTCCTCTTGAGATTTATATCAGGGAGAAGCCAGAATGGGTGCATACAGACTGAAAAATATTAGCAACTGGAGATCCCACAGTGGATCTGGGCACACCAGAATAGAAGCAGTAGTAACAAACCCTATCTATGATATGGGTAGTGATACAACAATCTCCAGGATCTCCTATGACAAACCTTTCAAAGTTTTCTTGAATTGGGAAGAATGGAGGGATGGAGAGGGGAGAAACCCGAAAACCCTAGTCTGGTACACAGATGGGTCCAAAACGGGCACTACTTCTGGCGTTGGTGTATATGAGGAAAACCGGGGATACAAAGTATGTGTATCACTTGGGCGATACACCAATGTATTTCAAACAGAAATATATGCTATACAAACCTGTGGGTGGGAGAGTCTGCGTCGGCGACCGCAGGGTGAGACGATTTGCATTCTCTCTGACAGTCAGGCAGCCTTAAAGGCACTAGCATCTTATCATTAACCTCCAAACTAGTATGGGAGTGCCTGCGAACCCTAATGGCTCTGTCTAAATGCAACAAGGTCACACTGGTGTGGGTGCCAGAGCACAGGGGCATAGCGGGCAATGAAATTGCAGCGAGGGAAGGTTCAAAAATGAATTATATAGGCCCTGAACCGGGTTTAGGTATTACCAAGAGTGCAGTGCGTGGTGCAATTAATGAGTGGATTATAACACAACACCAATTAAATTGGAAACATGCAGCTGGACAAAAGCACAGCAAACGGATGATGGGAAGACCGTCGCAACATCTGACTGCTGACCTGCTTGAATGAAGCAAGATACAGCTTAGGGCAGCAACATGTCTATTAACAGGACATGGTTGTTTGAGAGGCCACTTGCATAAGATGGGGATCTACAAAGATGAGCCCTTATGTAGACTTTGCAATGAGGAGGAGGAAACAGCCCCTCATATTATTTTCGAATGTGCAGCGTTAACTCAACGCAGACTCGCTATGCGAAGCACAATTGAACTACCAATGGAGAAAGATTTACTACATAGGCTCTTAAACCTGATTGCGGGAACTAACCTGTTCAAGTAAAACAAAAGCGAAGCAGGAATAATACAATAAGCTACTAAGCTTCAGTGTTGTAAAGACCAGCCCTGCTTTGGTAGGAAAATCAATTAATCAATCAATCAATCAAAATCAAGGTGACACAATATTTACATACCCTTATACAGTAATCCCTCCATGTACGCGGTTAATTGGTTCCACGAAAACGGCGCGTAAATGGACCAATAGAAAACCGTTAAAAAATAGGTAATACGTTCCATATTTTCAAATATTTTACTCTTAGCGAGATATATATACATACACTTTTTAATGAATGTACTACATAGTCCTGGTCATACTATTAATATGCACGTTTTATTTATTAATTCTCGTATATCGATAACGAACCACACTTATCAAAGACAAAACAGTTTTTGATTAATTCTCATTTAATATTATAAAAATAAAGCAGTTTGTTTATTCAAACTCATTAAAAATACATAATTGCAGAAATTCACTGCTTTTTAGATGTTGATGAGATAAAAAACCTATCCAGTCTGCTGCTTGCTCGCTAGTTTTCTTTCCTCTAGAATAAGTTCACATGCTGACATTTGGGCTTTTAATTCCCTGCAGATTGAGCCATTCTTTCACTATCAGGATCTATGTTCTGAATAAATTCAATAGCTTTTTGAACCATATTTATGGAATCCTTAATGTTTTGGGTTGTAAACCGGTAAGGTACTTCTTCTTCATCTTCTTAGCTGTTCTTTTGATTCAATTCCAGAAGATCATTAATTGTCAATCCAACATCATGGGACTGTGAAAGTTCTTCAACATCAGAAAAATTCAAATCACGAAATCTTTCGCCTTATAATTGTTGGCTAAATATTTTTCCAGGCAGCATTCATGGTTGTGTTTTTTAAGTCATTCCACCCTTTTTTAATATTTTCGATTGCATTAGCGATGTTGTAATTGCGCCAAAACTCGCGTAATGTTATTTGTTTATCCGCCACCAGCTTATCAAGCATTTGTTGAAAATTGTACTTCGAGTAGTAGTTTTTAAAACATGCAATTCCCCCTTGGTCCATGCGCTGTAATAATGCAGCTCTGTTGGGTGCTTAGCTGATCCAGATTTTTTGGATGGATAGGTGCATTATCTAGTAGAAGCAGGATTTTAAAAGGAATTTTCTGAAGACGACAATATTCCTCAACTTCTGGGCAAGAGATGTTGATAAACCAGTCTTTAAACAAACTTACAGTCATCCATGATTTTTTATTGAATTTTTAGTGGACTGGAAGCTGAGCTTTATTAACATTTTTAAGAGCTCGTGTATTGGCAGAATGATAAATTAAAAGAGATTTCCATTTGTAATCTCCACTGGCATTTCCACAGAAAAGCAGTGAGTCTGTCTTTAGCAGACTTGAAACCAGGAGCTGCTTTTTCTTCTTTTGATATAAAGGTTGGCATTCGTTTCCAAAATAATCCAGTTTCGTCGGCATTAAACACCTGCTGAGGAGTATAATCGTTATTTTCAATGAAAGTTTAAAAAGAATGCACAAATTTGGTTGCTCCTTCTTTGTCAGCACTAACAGCTTCGCCCACAAACTTGATGTTGTGTAGATTATATATTTTCTTAAATTTGTCAAACCAGCCTTTGCTGGCAACGAAAGATAACGACTTTTCATTATTTCCTTCTTCATTTTCCTTTTCATCATTTTCTTGTTTTAGTTGATTAAAAATTGACAATGCCATAGATTGTATAATGCGTGAATCCATTCCAATGTGCTTTTTGTTATTGTCTTCTACCCATTGAATTAATAACTTTTCCATTTTTATAATAACACTAATTCTTGCACATTTCACTGTCTTTGAACTCGTTGGTACGGCCCCTTTCACCGCTATTTTAATAGAGTTAGCATTTTTTTTAATCGTGCGAATTGTAGACTCGTTAAGATTGTACAACTTAGCAACATAAATAATTCTTTCACCATTTTCTATCATTTAAATAATGTTTAATTTATCTTTTAAATTTATCTGTGATCTCGACCTTTTCTTAATCATTTTAGTTATTGTACCCCTTGATGCCATTCTGTATTTATTAATCTATCGTATATTTACGGTATAATATGCACAACCTCCACACATACATATGTTTACTACACAATTAACACAAACAGATTATGGTATAATAGGTACAACCACCACATACACTAGGTTGAAGAATAAATACACGTCATGAAGCACCAAAGTTTGGTGAATACCCGAGTTCTGTTATATGTACATATGTATGGCTACAACTTATTCAACCGCGACGTTGGGAATACCCGAGTTCCATTATACATGTGCGTGGTGACAATCGGCGTCTAACCTAATTTCTCGACGGCGTAAAAGTGAATCCGCGTTAAGAGAGACCATGTAAATGGAGGGATTACTGTATTGGCTGGGCCTGAACCGCACAAATAATCGTTGAGGGTCGCGAATTTGACATAGTTATTTTACATTAACGAAGTTGTCTAATATGGAAAAATACAGATTAGTAATTTGTTCAGATTTAACACCTGACCATATTATTTTAGGTTTTATTGCTATGATTACATTTGAGTTAATAATTCACGGTTTTAATTATTCTCCATTCTCTAATGTACAATGTTAGAAAGTTCCGTAATAAAGTGAACCGCTAAAATGGGCACTGTTGCAAAATTTGCCCGCTATAAAAGGGGGGAGAGTTGCGTGATGGGAATGAATCGGTATCAGTAATAATCTAACCGTTGATGTGAGAGAATCGCACTAGATTCTAGTACAGTGATGCGTTATACGCCTAGTTTATTTCTTTAATTGATTATCATTGCCTTTCTCGATCTTTTTTTCCTTTGTTATTTTTGATTTGCTTTGTTTGTATCTCGTAGTTATACTGTGGATTAATTTTTTTGAATCATGATTTTTTCTATGAAGTCGTTAAATGGTACTACGTTACTATCAGTACTGCAAATGACTGCATATACGGCAATATTACAACTAAGTGTTTATTTGGAAATAATCAACGATTAAAGTCCATCAATACCATAAAAATCAAATAAGATGTGTTACGTATTTCCTAAAATCAACAGTGAAATCGAGCTCATTACTGAAGCACGTATGATACGCGACTAACTGGCATCTAGCAAGTGTGTGGGGAAACTGAAGAATGAGGAGGGTGTGCTTACACACAGACGACAACGCTATTCCCTATATGTATGGAACTGGCGCTTATAAAATAATCTTTTCCATCGCTAGTATATTAATTCATATAGCATTCGAAGGAAAAGTATGTATGTTCTATAAAAAATATGATTGCAAAATATAGATAAGAATATACAAAAATAATTCTTCTAGAATAATAATTGATTTTGAGCAATTAATTCATCAAATTTTTACTAACGTATGGCCTAACATTGATAGGGTACCGTTTTTATTTAAATCAGGCTCAATGGCGTAAAATTCAATATCTATGCTTACTATTTGAATATAACAACGACTCCAAAATAAGAAGAAGTGGAAGATTGTTGTGTGTCTAACTTAGGAGAAATATAACCTACTGACTCCAGGATTACATAATATGTGGATTATCTAGTAAACATGTACCGGAGGAATATCTTTTCCCTCCAGACATTTGGGCATCGGCTTCGTCAAGCATGTATTACGGAAAGATATACAGATTAGATTTAGTGAAACGAATATGTAATTATTTGGTGAACTTTAAATTTATTTTACTTACACGGCTAATCTATGTATTGTCTTTTCAGAATGTTCTATAATTTATGTGTCAGAATTTATGCTTGTTTATATATATTTTGTAGCAACTGCATATGTGTGTATATTTATTTCTGACATCAGTACCGGTTTAGTTACATACTTAGAGTGTGACAATTCTATGTATATGCAATTGTATTTGATCAAGTACTCGAACTCTGTGGCACTGGAACACTAAGACACTTCACTAAAACCCTTACCGCAATGCTTATAAGTAGAGTTGCTCAATTTGCGCCAACAGCCAGTGGCGGGCGCATAAAAGTTTACACAAAATAAATGGTCAGAAATAAAATATAATACACTTACCGTCTCGAGAGTCTTCCGTGAAATTACAAAGTGAATAATGTCTGTTAAATATCTGCAACATTAGATATGTTTCCACAATTGTTTTGGCAAACCGAGTGCAGCGTGAGGAAAAAGTGTGTTTATATGCAGAAAATGAACGTTCTACATCTAGTGACGTTATATTTGCGTAATTAAAATAATCTTTGGAACAACTTAACGGTTCTGTTGACGCACCTTCACAAATTTGTCTTAACGTGCCAAAATCAGAATCTTTCTCTAAAACACTTTCAAACCTTTCTAGAACACAAACATTTTTTGCGTCTTCTACCGCGTATAGCTGTGCGTGAACATGTTGCACTATTTGCAGAGATTCCACTAACGACACCGAAGGATTTTGTAATTTTTTCTATTGCCTCCACTAGTCCGAAGTAATTGTACTGAATAGTTTTTAAATCCGTTTTAACTTGACTATCTTGAAATTTCGACTGGCTTTCCTTGATAGCCGCAGCTTCCTTTGGATCGGATTGTAAAACCACGTTTTTAATATTCTCAAAATATTTATGATAGTAAAACGCGGCCTGCAACCATGTTCCCCAACGAGTTAGAATAGGTTCTGGTGGCTCTGGTATACGGGGGCACAGTCTGTGAAATTCGCGAATACGTTTCGGTGATTTGGCAAATACTGCTTTGGTATGCGCTATTAAACCGTCTACCTCAGGATAACATTTTCTGATACTATCCGCCACAAGATTGAGAGCATGAATTTTACACGTAATGTGTAACAAATTAGCAGAATGCTTTTTAAGAGACCGGCCTACAGAAAGCATGTTTGCAGCACCATCACTCACTAACATCAAGAGTTGGTTTGTTAAAAGTTCAAACTTGTCCAATGTATTTAACACTAACTTTGAAATTACTTCGGCAGTACACTGTTGTATTCGTTTGGAGACTAATAGAATTGAAGGTGCCGACTGATGAGGTTCCAATTTGCGTGCCATTACATTAAGAACAGAATGTTTCTTCCGATCTGTTGTTTCGTCGACACATAACCACAATTTTTGATCTTTCAACTCCGATTTTATGTTTTGTTCAATATGTTCGCGCGCAGATGGCACAATTCTTCGTAACGATGTTCGACTTGGTAATTTGCACTCCGAATAGTTATTCCAAAAGCAGATAAATGGTTCCTTGTCTAGTAAATTAAACGGTATATTACATGCGATAAACGTACCGCATAAATTAAATATAAATTTTTCATTGTCTCGTGCGCAATTTCTTTTTGAGACATGCTTTTCACTATTTACGTGTCGTAGACAATGTTGTCTGGACCAACACATTAACGGGATTTTACAGATTACACATTTAATTTTAGCACCTTCATATATTAAGTCTGGAATTTCTGCAATAAATTTTCGAAGTTTGTCCGACCGCGGTCGTTTTGCTGACGAAATCATAATTTTTCTAGGACAGATAAACAATTGCGCAAATGTCCGTACTGCTCCACAGACGAAGTAATACTACCGTTCCTCTCGGTCCGAATTGATTCTACGCCGATGCGCGGTACCGCTCGTGGCCAGCGTTAATTATGGTTACGTCGGTATAGTTTATTTCAAATTACAGGAATATAACTGTAGACTTACAAGGCCTTTAATACTTTTATTGCACCTTCTGTGACGATAATAACCTGGCAATGCATATTGAATCTAAGGGCCGTATTGACTATAAATTACGGCCCTATAAGATAATTATATGTTTATGTATATATATTTTACAAACAGTATAAATTTACATAGTAAGCAATTCGATGTTACAAGTAATTAAAGAATTTACATCTTAAATGAGATTTAAATGTACAAACAGGTAGTTACGCACATCGCAAATCATAATTCCATTTCTATTCAATTCACTTGAATTTTGTCATTACGGTCCTCAGCAATTTGTTTGCGTATCCAGGTAGTTATTACCGCAGGTGGTGCAATAACAGCATTTAAGCCGTTCAAAGTTATATTCTTATAATTTGAAATAAACTATACATCGGAAACCGCAAAATCACTTGCGGCCCGAGCGGCATACAAAATTTTTGCTGCTGCCAACCCAAAATTTCGAAAAAACCAGCATTTTACATTTATTATACAAATATTATTTATTATACAAATATTTTACATTTGCTTATATACTGACATAATAATTACCAAAGTTCTGTTATGTATTAACACCTACTACTATATTAATGTACTTTCCTGGGGACGTAAAATTCCATTATATTCCGCAGTCAAGGGCAACGAGAGTAAAAACCCGTAGTCGCATGATAATATTTGATTACATATTTACTCTCACAGAGCGAACGATTGTTTAATTTTTTCCAATAAGGAAAAACATTCTCCAAACAAAATCATCATTTTCCAACCTATGTTAGATGTTTTATGTTAAAGGAAGTCGAACATATTTTGATATTATCGAATCCTACAACATGGATCATTTGCAATTAAAGGAAGCTGCTGTATTCCAAGAGCTCAATTTATCAAATCAAAGAAATATAAAATGTGTCCCCGGATAGAGGTAAGCTTTCTTATTTTTTACTTTTTTAAATGGCTCCCTATCAATAGCTTTGTTTATTTTGGGATGTTGAATACAGTGGCCAAACTTGCCGTAAAACATACATAAAAATTAAAAAATATGAAATTCTTCTTAGGCAAATTAGTCATATTATATATTCGTATTTGTAATTACATATTATTAAATAAGCTTGATCCTAATCTGATGAAAAGCTTAATTACTGCGTTTACAGAAAGCATAAAGAAAATAATTCTTCAATAGAGGTAAATTAAAATACACAACCCTTTAATAATAATAACTAGGGATATAATTAAATCTTGTATATTAACCATTTTTTCAATTATAAAGTAAAAATCACGTTAAATCACATTTTCAAGTAACATTTATGATAAAAATAAAATTAATGATGATACTTTGATGAGTTGGTTCAGCATGTTTTGATTTTTGTAACGCCTTGTATGTTTTGTCGCAAGTTTGGCCACTGTATTTAAGGAAAACAATTGAACAAGAATAACTTTTTTCAAAAATAAAAAATAAGGATTGATTGATTGATTGATTAGTCAATTTATGCCTGTAGCGCTTGCCATGGCAAAAAAAATAAGGAAATTTACTAGACTGTGGTATACCCAATCTGGGGACACATTGTGTGTAACAAAATGTTTTTTTACGAAATCATTTCTAACTGCATAAAGAGAATAAACTGAAAGAAAGAAGAAATTCAATTATTGGCAAAAATTTAAATTTCAAAACACATACAGAATATGCTATGAATAAGACATCTACGAAAGACAACGGTTTACTCGTTAAATAATGTTGAAATATGATTTTTACACTCCTATTAAAATTATGGTAGACCTATTAAATTCAATGGACTTTTTTAGCTGAAGGGTTAAATGGAAAGTCTACCATCGTGTTCGATTGAATGATTAGATTTAGTGGATGATGTACATAATTACTAGAGTAACCAAAACTTGCGGACTCGCATAGGCGTCGGTATTACGGGTTAATATAAGAATACGAAAAATTCATAAATAAACTTATTTGCTAATTATTCAACAAATTAGAGGCATCAGGATGTGAACTACTGTAAACTTGCATTATTGCATATGTTTCCACAGTTACTTCTTTAAACCTTGTGCGTTGACAAGAAAAAATATTCTTATACATAGAAAACGATCTCTCCACATCTAAGGAAGTTACATTTGCATGTAGAAACTGTTTTTCAAAATCACTTAAAAGTTCACTATTCTTACACTTATTATAAACGGCCTCTAAAGTATTAAAATCGGGATTTTTCCTTAAAACATCTGCCAACTTTTGACTAGCGCATAATCCTGGCGTATCATTTAATGTGTGTAATTTATTTTTTACACTCTCCACTATGTCTAATGATTCCTGCAATGGCAATTCAGTACATTGTAGTTTTCTGATGGCATCTAGTAATACTGTCTAATTGGTACATATTGTTGTTAAATCTTCTAAAAGTTGAGGAATTTGAAATTCTCTTTGACTTTCTCTAATTGCTTTGGGTTCATTCCGATTAAATCGCATTATAACTGATTGAATTTGTTGAAGTTGGATCAAATAGTAAGAAGCTGCTGTTAGCCAAGTAGGTTCTGGAATATCTGGACAAAATTTACGAAATTCTTTTAAACGTTTAGGAGATTTACGAAAGACTGCTTTAGTACTTCCAATCATCCGATCAACGTTTCCGTAATGTTGTCGAACAACTTTACCAACTAAATGCAAAGCGTGCAGCACGCAGGTTATATGTATTAAGTTAGGAAATATATGTTTTAAGGATCGCCCAACATTTAACATCGTTGCTGCACTATCTGTCACAATCATCACAACTTGATCTTGGGCAATTTTAAATTTTTTTCAAAGCGTTCATTATTACTTTTTGAATATTTTCCGCGGTACATTGTTGAACACGTTTGCAAGCTAACAAATATCGAGATGCTGTGTTCTCGCTAGAAAAAACGCGAGCTATTACATTCACAATACTGTTTTTCTTTATATCGGTCGTCTCATTCACGGTAATCCATACTTTTTGGAACACAAATCACGTTTACACACATTTTCTAGCATCTCTTTCATTCGCGGCAAATGATTCTGTAAATGTGTTTGTGAGGGTAATGGGTACTTTGGAACGTATTGTCGCCAAAACGTTTTAAAAGCTACTTTTCTCACCAACGACAACGGAAGATTACAAGAGGTAAACATAATTAATAAATGTATGAGGAATAGTGTATAAGGTATTTCAGTTCTTGCATTTCTCATATGCTTAATACCATTGACATGCCTCTGGCAATCAGTTCTGTCCAATGCAGCCAAACGAACATCGCATATTAAGCAAAAAACTGCACTACCGTCATATTTTAAATGGGGAAAAAGTGACACATACTTATGTACATTAGTAGCAAATCTATTACGAGGCATTGTTTTCTTAGGTATGTAAATATTAGTTCTATATGAAACGATACACTAATTATTTACTTGGTATAATACTACAACACACAAAAAACACCAGCTATATTTTCAAAAGCGACACGTAAGTACATAACCTTGACCGTTCGACTAATCTCTGCAACAGCTCAACCGGTACTAAAACGAAATCTCTCTCAGCGCGGTTTAACATGATTTATATTCAAGGTCGGCACTACATGCCTGCTTCTCTACCGGTTTAGTTTATTTATGAATTTTTCGTATTCTTATATTAACCCGTAATACCGACGCCTATGCGAGTCCGCAAGTTTAGGTTACTCTTATAATTACAACAGAAATATAAATAATTTTTATGTACTCAGGTATTCAGAAATATTTTTGCAGGTAGCTAAATATATGAGTTTATTTCTGAATCTATGAATAGAGCAACGCAAACTGAACTGAAAGCCAGTGGCTGACGCATAAAAGTTTACACAAAATAAACACGGCCGGGACAATTCGGTATAAGCGTCAGTACAACTGCGACTCGAAAGCCGATCTGTTGTGTATGCACCTACGCTGTCGTATACTATATCGTAGTTCTACGTTTGTTTTGAAAATGTTTCCTACGTCGCGAAAACGACCAAAGTTGGACACAATAAGAGAATTTATTGCAGAAATGCCTGATTAAAAGTGTGATGGCGCTAAAATTCAATGTGTAGTGTGTAAAATACATTTAATGTGTTGGTCGAAAAGTGATTGTTTAAAAATTCCACACGAGATTATGACAAATTTAAATTAATTAAATTACTTAATTTATGTGTTTATTGCATGTAATTTACCATTTCATTTACTAAGGAAGAAAGCATACGTCTCGTTTTGGAATGAATATTCGGACTTTAAGTTACCAAGTGAGAGAACATTACAGAGAGTTGTGCCGTCTGCTCGTGAGCATGTCGAGAAAAGAATTAAATCGGAGTTGCAAGATAAAAAACTGTGGTTATATGTGGACGAAACAACAGATCTTAAAAAACATTCTGTGGTTAATGTAATGGTACGCACAATGGAACCACATCGACCGTCACCCTCAATTTTACTAGCTTCCAGACGAATACAACAATGCACTGCCGAAGTAATTTCAATGTTGGTGTTAAATACATTGGAAAAGTTTGAACTTTCAACAAATCAACTGTTGATGTTTATGAGTGATGGTGCCGCAAACATGCTTGCTGTAGGTCGATCTCTTAAAAAACATTGTGCTAACTTGTTGCATATTACATGCAAAATTCATACTCTCAGTCTGTGAAGGTGCGTCAACAGAACCGTTAGGTTATTTGAAAGATTATTTTACTTACGCAAATATAACGTCACTAGATGTAGAACGTTCGTTTTCGGCATACAAAAACACTTTTTCTTTACGCCGCACTCACTTTGCCGAAACAACTTTGGAAACATATGTAATGTTAAAAATATTAAATAAACATTATCCACTTTGTGATTTCACGGAGGACTCTTAAAACGGTAAGTGTTTGAGCACGTATCACATTTAATTTATTTTGTGTAAACTTTTATGCGTCCGCCACTGGCTTTCAGCGCAGTTGCGTTGCTCTATCTATGAAATAATGAAAATACTACTGTAAGAATACTTTTATTTTAAGCTTAAGTTATATATATTTCCCCTGCAAATAAAACAGTTTTTTTTTGTAAATAAACACGATTAGTTTGCTTATTGCGTATAGTGTTGTTTTTTTCTTTATTGTTATTTATTCGTTCCTCAATTTACTTAGAAAAGCTAAAAAGAAAAAATATATAATTTTTAAGATTGAAGTGCGTATATTGTCTTCTGAATTATGCAGTGAAGTCCTAAAGCAGGGATTCTTTAGGACCTCACCGTATAGTATTTCTGGTAAATAACCACATACACGACTAGTTTGCTTATTAAAATTATTTTTTCTTTATTATTATCTACGCGTATTTCAAGAAACGCGTTTGCAAAAATTGAGAACATTGACGGATTTTAACATTTATAACTTTTTAAAACTCGTTACCAACAATTTGTTCGAATACATATATAGTAATCTGATCGGCTTGGCAATAAACTCAACACTTTTGAGAAGTTTATAACTTCGCTTACACCGTGAATTTTTTATGTATCTAGTGGCATTAAAATAGCACAACAATAGTTGTCTTACTCTTAAAATATGTGTGCCAAACTAAATCTCGTATTAGAAGCGTTAGGTGCGTTAGGTATGGTTTATTAAGATGCTGGCATTTCAATTAGTTCAATGAGTTGTATAACCATACCGAATAATAATTTAACAAATATACACATTTTATATAAAAGTACGTCAACTTATATAGTATACTCACATTATTGCAGTTATCCAGATTATTATTTGTACATTCATAACTTTAAGTAATCCAAAAAGTATTAACAATTGCAATTGTAACAGGTATGATTGCTTTCAGAAACCTAAACCACCTAACTGATGAAATTAAAATGTATACTTATTAGCTAGTTATTAAATTATTAGTAAAGCACGGTAAATATCATCACGCGCACGCACTCAACATATTGATAGTCGCGGCAAGCATTAAACTAAATTTGATTAGTAAAGGTATCCACACAGAGCGCAGACTTATCTTAATGATAAGTGAAAAATTGATTCAAATTAACTGACTACTACGTAAACAAGGGTAGGTGAAGTAGCGTTTATTTAGTATATATATAGAATATTTACATACACGTCTGTACATATACGTTTATAATACATAAATATCCTATCCTGTTGCAAATAAATTATCGTTGGGTGGATCTCATTCTTATAATGTAGTGTTTGGGCATGGCGTTTCAAATAACGGTTTCGTCAAATAATCTTGAGGGTAGATTCCAATTTTAACAGATTTATTCTTCAATTTTTAAAATTAAGATAAGCTTATATAATTAAAAGTCACCACCAATTTTTAATTTTCAATTAAATGTTAAATTATTTCTTTGGTTTAGTGAGTGTGTAAGGTACACAGTAAAAAATTTTAACACTTTTCTGACTAATTTCATAGTCAGGAGAGGTCCACTCCTTTTTGGAGTTAATTTTACTAGACTTATTTGGGTTAAAATTTGACACGCAATTATAGTAAAGTTTTATCTTTTAGAATGGCGTTACTTTGTCAAATGTATTTGTCAAAATCACACAATGCCTCGAGTCAAATTTTACAAATTTTGCTAGGCGAAGTGACTAAGCTTGTAGTTAAAGCAACACTCTCAATATCAATGATTTTACAACTTTTTTGATACATGTCTATTGGATCTGACATATATTATACTTCGTTCTAGTCCATTTTATCAAAGTTGCTCTTTCTTCGAGTGTTAATTTTAAAAAAGTGTGCATTTTGGGGAAATGAAATAACAGGTGAACCAAATATGCTATATACCTATTATTTAAAGTATTATTTTTTACAAATTTTTTAAATATCCCTTTATAACAAATTACATTTATAGATACAAAGGTTAAAGAGCCTATCAGCAAAAAAAGCATACTTGGTACAATTTATAATTATATTTCATTGTAAGGTTCGTGTAGTAGTGTAGTTCATAACACCTTGGATGGTCACCAAAATTTAGTAAAGAACTAACTTCACGGTTAACACCGCTATTGAGCACACTTGACATGATAGCCGTGATTACATTTCTTTATTTAAAGACAATAGTCGTCCATGGAGTACAGAATGCATTACGGTTTATCACCAACAGAAAAGTAAATATAATTTTTATAAAATGTTGGGGTTTGTATCAAATTTACTATTAAGAATCTACACTTTTAAAAATAACAACCCTTTACCTTTAGGTAGCTGAAGACATATTTGAGAAGTTTGAAATTTCTATATGATCACATTCCTAAATCATGAATTATTTTCAATAATTCTGCTAAATGTGATCTCATTATCATTGATTTATTTATCTTTCAATATGATATAATCTGCTTTTTGGTGTCTGGTGGCTCTAAGCTATTTGTGGACAATTCTATTAATTTTAAGTTTATGTGCCATATTTTTTAAATAATTATGTTGATTCAAATCTCATAGATGAAAGGTGTACGTAGTGGCCCCCATTTTCGCAATAAACATATGGATAATGTATAAGGAAAAGAAATTATTGATTAGGGAGATCGAATAAAGTTCAGCCAAATTGATTTATGAAATATTTGTGATGATCACTTATCAAAACCTTCAAGAATGACATCATTTGGTTCAAGAAGTTCAATGGCGTATAATATTTTTAATGCCAATCATGGTTATTGTCAGGAGAAATGGGTACACGACGAGGAAAAACGGGGGGGGGGTGGGACGAACGCGGGGAAACGAGGGGGGCGAACGGCGGGGGCGGGGGGGCCGCGGGGGGAGGCGAAAGGGGGCGAAAACGGGGGGCGGGGAGGAACGGGACGGGAAGCGGGCGGGGGGGGAACGCGAGACGGGCGGCGGGGGCGGGACCGGGGAAACGGGGAGGGGGCGGGAGGCGGGGGAAACGAACGGCGAAGCGGCGGGGGGGAGGGGCGGAGGGGGCGCGGGGGGAACGGGGGAGGCGGGAAGGGGGGCGGGGAAGGAAAAGGAGGGGGGCGAAGGGGGGGGGCGGAGGGGGGCGGACGGCGGGGACGGGGCGGGGGGGAAAGGGGGGGAAACGGAACAAACGGGGCCGGAAAAGGCGGCGGGACACGTGGAGGGGGGGGGGGGCGGGGGGGGGGGGGGACCGGGGGGGGAAGGGACCGCGGGAGCGCGCGGGCCGAGGCGAACCGGGGAAGAAAAGAAGGGCCCGGAACGGAGGGGCGAAAAAAACACGGGAAGGGGGGCGGCGGGACGGGGCGACCGCCCCCGGGGCGGGGTGGGGGGGGAACGGGGCGGGGCCGGGAACGACGGGAACGAGAAAACGCGGAAGGGCCGGTGTGGCGGAGGGGGCCGGGGGGTGGGATCGGCGGCGAACGGCGACGAAGAGCGGAACGGCGAGGGGGCGGAAGGAACGGGAACGGCGCCGAACGGGGGGAAAGAAGCGGGGAGGGGCGGGCGGGCGGGGGGAACGGGGGGAACGCGGGGGAAACGGAAAAACGGGGACGCGAAAGGCGGCGCGGAGCGGAGGCGGGGAAAACGGGGGGAGGGGGGGGGGGGGGGAGGGGGGGACGGCGGGGCGGGGGAAAACTAGAGCCGATGTCGAATTTAAAGGCCTCATTTCGCGTCATTTTTGGAATTTCCCGGAAAAACTTTCAAACGCCATATCTCCAAAACGGTTAGAGATATCGGGCCTGAAATCTCATTCCGTCAAACATGTGCGACCATAGGGCTACCAAATCGGTAACCGTCAGGATTGATTCCAATTTTCCACATTTTGGCCATTCAAAAAATTTCATAATTTGGGTAGAAAATTTTTACGGCTCTCTGTCTATCTCGACCATTCTGAAACGAGTTAGGAGGTAAGGTTTGGGTCCGTTCGAAAGATCCTCGGACACGATGCGCTTTTTAAAACTAAAAAAAGGGTAAACCCTCTAGCTATAACCGTTCCGACGCTCAGAGCGTCTCAAATTCAAGAAACGAAGATTTCTCTTTTTTTAAGTTTGAAGCGCTTGTAGCTAGCCTACACCAAAACACGCCTAGAGGAAGGGTTCTACTTGGTCGCAATCGATTCAGCGGTTAATTGTCTATCTGGAAAACCGTCAACTTCGTCGACAAAGAATGCATCCCTACGGAGAAATGGGACGAAAAACTAGAGCGATGTCGATTGTTATTAAGCCTCATTTCGCGTCATTTTTGGAATTCCGGGAAACACTTCAAACGACCATATCTCCAAAAACGGTTAGAGGTATCTGGGCTGAAATTTCATTCCGCCAAATGTGCGGACCATAGGGCACAAATCGGTACGCATTTTTTTTCCTTCTCTTCTCAGTCCGCAGATTTGAATTCAAATTTTCACATTTTGGCCATTCAAAAATGTCACATTTGGGTTTTTAGAAATTTTTACGGCCTACTTGTATCTCGGACATACCGAACGAGTTTTAGGGAGGTTAGGTTTGGGTCCGTTCGAAAGCTCTCGGCGAGAGCTTTAAAAAAACTAAAAAAAAGGTTCAACCCTCTAGCTATAAACCGTTCCGACGCTGAGAGTCTCAAATTCAAGGAAAAGAAGATTCCTTTTTTAGTTGAAGCGCTGTGAGCTGCCTAAAAAAAACAAGCTAGAAGGTTCTGCTTGGTCGAAACGATTTCTTAGCGGTTAATTTTCTATCTGAAACCGCACACTTCGTTCGACCAAAGATTGCATCCCTACGGAAATGGGCACGGGGGAAGGAAAACTAGAGCGATTGGCGATTTAAAGCCTCATTTTCGCGTCATTTTTGGAAATCCGGGAAACTCCCAAACGGCCATATCTCCAAAACGGTTTCTAGAGAGATTTCGGGCTGAAATTTCATTCCGCAAAAAATGTGCGACCATAGGGCTACAAATACGGTTACCGTCAGATTGAATTCCCATTTTCACATTTTGGCCATTCAAAAATTCATCACTTTGGGTAGAAATTTTTACGGGCTCTCTTGTATCTCGACATCCCCGAAACGAGTTAGGAGGTTAGGTTTGGGTCCGTTCGAAAGCTCTCGGCGAGCGCTTTTTTAAAAAATAAAAAAAAGGTCAACCCTCTAGTATAACCCGTTCCGACGCTAGAGCGTCCTCCAAATCAAGAAAAGAAAGATTCCTTTTTTTAATGTTGTGAAGAGCTGTAGCTGCCCTAACCAAACAAGCTGAAGGTTCTTTTCTACTTGGTCGCAATCGATTCAGCGGTTTTAATTTATCTATCTGAAAACCGTCAACTTCGTCGACCAAAGATGCATCCCTACGGAGAAAATGGGACCGAAAACTAGGCGATTCGATTTAAAGCCTCATTTTCGCCGGCATTTTGGAATTCCGCAAACTTCAAACGCCAATATCTCCAAAACGGTTAGAGATATCGGGCTGAACATTTCATTCCCGCAATGTCTCGGACCATTAGGGCTTACAAATCGGGTACCGTCAGATTGATTCCAAATTTTCACAATTTTGGGGGCCATTCAAAAATTTTCATCACTTTGGGTTAGAAGAAAATTTTTACGGCTCTCTTGTATCTTCGACATCCGAACGAGTTAGGAGGTAGGTTGGGTTCCGTTCGCAAGCTCTTTGTCGGCGAGAGCTGTTTTTTTTTTTTTTTTTTTTTTTTTTTTTTTTTTTTTTTTGTGTTAGCTGCTTCTCCCCCCCCCCTTGCTTTTTTAAAACTTAAAAAAACGTCAACCATATAGCTATAACCGTTCCGACGTAGAGCGTCTCAAAATTCAAGGAAAAGAAGATTCCTTTTTTTAAGTTTAAGCGCTGTAGCTGCCTAAACCAAGCAAGCTAGGAAAGGTTCTACTTGGTCCAAACCGATTCAGCGGGATAATTTTCTATCTGAAAACCGTCAAACTCGTCGACCAAAGATGCATACCCTCACGGAGAAATGGGACGAAAAACTAGAGGATGTCGATTTAAAGGCCTCATTTGCGTCATTTTTGGAATTCCGGGAAAAACTTAAACGCCCATATCTCAAAACGGTTTAGAGATATCGGGCTGAAATTTCATTCCGCAAAATGTGCGACCATAGGGCTAACAAAAATCCGTACCGGTCAGATTGAATTCCAATTTTCACATTTTGGCCATTCAAAAATTTCATCACTGGAGTAGAAATTTTTACGGCTCTCTTGTACTCGACATCCGAACGAGGGTAGGAGGTTAGGCTGGGTCCGTTTCCGAAAGCTCCGGCGGACGAGCTTTTAAAACTTTAAAGAAAGGTCCAAACCCTCTCACGGCGATATAACCGTTTTCCGACCTAGAGCGTCTCCAAATTCAAGAAAAGAAGATTCCTTTTTTTTTTTAAGTTTGAAGCGCTTTTGTAGCTGCCTAAACCAAACAAGCTAGAAGGTTCGGCTTGGTCCGCAATCGATTTCAGCGGGTTAATTTTCTTCTGAACCCCCGGTCAACTTTGTCGACCAAAGAATTGATCCCTACGGAGAAATGGGACGAAAAACTAGCGCGATTGTCGATTTTTTAAAGGCCTCATTTGCGGTCATTTTTGGGGAATTCCGGGAAAATCCCAAACGGCCATATCTCCAAAACGGTTAGGGAGATTTCGGGGCTGAAATTTCCATTCCGCAAATGTGCCGACCATAGGGCTACAAATCGGTACCGGCAGATTGAATTCCCAATGTTCACATTTTGGCCATTCAAAAAATTTCATCACTATTGGGTTTAGAAAATTTTTAAGGCATCTTGTATCTCGAACATCCGAAAACGAGTAGGAGGGTTAGGTTTGGGTCCGTTCGAAAGCTCTCGCGAGCGCCTTTAAAACGAAAAAAAAAGGTCAAACCTTAAGCTATAACCGTTCCGAGCTTAGGAGCGTCTCAAATTCAGAAAAGAAGGATTCCTTTTTTTAAGTTTGAAGCCGCTGTAGCTGCCTAACCAAAAAACAAGATAGAAGGTTCTATTGGTCGCAATCGATTCCAGTGGTTAATTTTCTATCTGGGAAAAACCGTCAAACTTCGTCGACCCCAAGGATGCATTTCCCTACGGAAGAAAATGGGACGGAAACCTAGAAGCGATGTCGGTTTTAAATCCTTTCATTTTCGCGTCCATTTTTGGAATTCCGAAAACTTCAAAACGCCCATATCTCCAAAACGGTTAGAGGTATCGGGCTGAAATTTCATTCCGCATATGTGCGCCATAGGGCTACAAAAATCGGTACGTCAGATTTGAATTCCAATTTTCACATTTTGGCCATTTCAAAAATTCATCATTTGGGTTAGAAATTTTTTACGGCTACCTTGTATCTCGAAATCCCGAAACGATGTTAGAGGTTAGGTTTTGGGTCCGTTCGAAAGCTTCGGCGAGAGCTTTAAAAACTAAAAAAAAGGTTCAACCTTTAGCTATAACCGTTCCGACGCTTTAGAAGCGTCTCAAATTCAGAAAAGAAGATTCCTTTTTTTAAGTTTGAAGCGCTTGTAGCTGCCTAACCAAAGAAAGCAACTAGAAGGTTCGACTTAGGTCGCAATTCCGATTTAAGCGGTTAATTTTCTATCTGAAAACCGTCACACTTAGTCGACCACCAAAGATGCAATCCCCTACGGAGAAAATGCGAACGCGAAAACTAGAAGCGATGTCGATTTTTAAAGCCTCATTTTCGCGTCATTTTGGAAATTCCGAAAACTTCAAACGCCCAATCTCCAAAACGGTTAGAGATATCGGGCTGAAATTTCATTCCGCAAATGTGCGACCCATAGGGCTACAAATCGGTACCGTCAGATGAATTCCAATTTTCAAATTTTGGCCATTCAAAAATTTCATCCACTTTGGGTAGAAATTTTTACGCTCTCTTGTTATCTCGACATGTCCGAACGAGGTAGGAGGTTAGGTTTGGGTCCGTCGAAAGCTCTCGCGCGAAGAGCTTTTAAAACTAAAAAAGGGGGTCAACCCTCTAGCTCTAAACCGTTCCGACGATAGAGCGTCTCAAATTCAAGAAAAGAAGATTCCTTTTTTAAGTTTTGAAGGCGCTTGTACCTGCCTCCTAAACCAAACAAGCTAGAAGGTTCTGCTTGGTCGCAAATCGATTCAGCGGTTAATTTTCTATCTGAAACGTCAACCGTTGTCGACCAAAGATGATCCTACGGAGGGAAAATGGGACGAAAACTAGAGCGATTGTCGATTTAAAGCCTCCATTTCGCGTAATTTTTGGAATTTAGAAAAAACTTCAAACGCCCATATCTCAAAAGCGGGTAGGGTTAGAGGTATCCGGGCTGAAATTTCATTCCGCAATTGGCTACCATAGGGGCTTACAAATCGGTACCGTTTCAGATTGACTTCCCAATTTTCACATTTTGGCCATTCCAAAATTTCATATTGTGGGTAGGAAATTTTTACGGCTCTCTGGTATCTCGACATCCGGAAACGAGTTAGGAGGTTAGGCTTGGGGGTCCGTTGAAAAGCTCTCGGCGAGCGCTTAAACTAAAAAAAGGTCAACCCTCTAGCTATAACCGGTTCCGACGCTTAGAGGCGTCTTCAAATTCAAGAAAAGAAGATGCCTTTTTTAAGTTTGAACGCTGTAACTGCCTAAACCAAACAAGCTTAGACGGGTTCTACTTGGTCGCCAATCGATTCAGTGGTTAATTGCTATCTGAAACCGTTCAACTTCGTCGACCAGGATGCATCCCTTACGGAAGAAATGGGACGAAAACTAGAGGGATGTCGGTTTAAATCCTCATTTCGCGTTCATTTTTGGGAATTCCGGAAAACTTCAAAACGCCCATATATCCAAAACGGTTAGAGGTATCGGGGCTGATGAACACTTCATTCCGCCGCATATGTGCGACCATAGGCTACAAAATCCGGTACGTCAGATTGAATTCCAATTTCACATGTTGGCCATCAAAAATTTCCATCACTTTGGGTAGAAATTTTTACGGCTCTCTTGTATCTCGGACATCCGAACGAGTTAGGAGGTTAGGTTTGTGGTTCCGTTCGAAGCTCTCGGCGAGAGCTTTTTAAAACTTAAAATAAAGGTCAAACCCTCTAGCTATAACCGCCCTTCCGACGCTATGAGCCGTCTCAAATTCAAGAAAAGAAGATTCCTTTTTTTAAGTTTGAAGCGCTGTAGCGTGCTAACCAAACAAGCTAGAAGGTTCTATGTTCGCAATCGATTCAGCGGTTAATTTTCTATCTGAAACCGTCAACTTCGTCGACCAAAAGATGGCATTTCCCTACGGAGAAATGCGGACGAAAACTAGCTGGTATCTGAGGCGGCGATTTTCTCGGGTTTTTCCTTTTTGCGCGGTGGGGTGCGCGCGCGTGCCTAGGTCGCGATGGCGGCCGGGGGCGTCTGTTTAGCGCTTGGCTTGGGATGTCGATTTTTTTAAAGCTCTCATTTTCGCGTCATTTTGGAATTCCGGAAAAACTTCAAACGCCCATACTCTCCAAAACGGTTAGAAGATATCGGGCTGAAATTTCATCCGCAAATTTGTTGCGGACCATAGGGCTACAAATCGGTTACCGTCAGATTGAATTCCAAATTTTCACATTTGGCCATTCAAAAATTTTCATCA